>BTPG01000008.1:92114758-92212258 GCA_036245525.1 Semisulcospira habei | reverse complement strand
ATCAACCGTCTTTGGCACTAGCGTGGAAGGTAGCACAGGCAAAGTCGTACGTAGCCTGCGACCAAACGCTAGTTCTGCAGGACTGACACCTAAACTAGGGATAGGCGTCGCATGGTAGATCAACAGGGCCATGTGTTGATCATCCTGTTTTAGAATGTTCTTTGCACTTTGGACTCCACGTTCTGCTTCACCATTACTTTGTGGATAACCCGGGCTGCTAGTCACGTGCCTGAACTTCCAGTCTCCGGCGAATCTTGCGAACTGGAAAGAACCAAACTGTGGTCCGTTATCTGAGATCACAGTTTCTGGAATGTCATGCGTGGCAAACATCTCTTTTAACTTCTCGATCACTGAGTTTGATGTCAGGTTGTTTGGGAGAGTTTTTATGTCTATGTGCCTTGAATAATAACCAACTGATACAAGGTAATGACGTCCTTGTACTTCAAGAAGATCCACTCCAATCTTCTGGAATGGGCGATCTGGCATTTTCGATGGTAGTAGAGGCTCACTAGCCTGTGACGGCCTCTTCTCAAGACAGTATTGGCATGATGAAACACCGTCTTGGATTTCCTTTGAAATCCGTGGCCACCAGACGGCTTGTCTGGCACGTTCACGACACTTTGTGATACCTAAGTGTCCATCATGGATCCTGTATAGGATTTCTGGACGCATGCTGTAGGGTATGACAATGCAATCACCTCTTGTCACAATGCCATCGACAACACTCAGTTCTCCGCGAACAGCAAAATAGTCTCTAACCAGTCTGTGTGTATTCACGAACTGTTCTCAGGCAGATGTCATTATCTGTCTCTTGTCTTATCTCCCGTAGTTTGCTCTCAGATACTGGCCAAGAAGATGTAACTTCATTCACGTTTGCCTGAACATCTTCTTCTGTAGTAACAGCACTGCTGGCTGATGGACTTCTGGACAGCGTATCAGCAATGACCAAGTCCTTGCCAGGTTTGAACTCAGCATGAGGCTTGAACCTCATAAGTCGCATTAAAAGTCTCTGGCATCTCAGAGGTGTTTCTGAGAGATCCTTTGTATTGATGAGGGGAACCAATGGCTTATGGTCTGTTTGTAATGTAAAACTTTCAAGTCCCACAAAGTAGTGCTCGAAACACTCACAAGTCCACACGGCGGCCAGACACTCCTTCTCGATCTGTGCGTAGTGACGCTCTGAAGACGTGAGGGTGCGCGAACAGAATGCAACAGGGTGTAGTCCATCACTACCTTCCTGTAGCAGAACATCACCGATCCCATAGCTGCTTGAGTCTGCAGATACTGTGGTCGGCTTGGAAGGATCGAAGTAGGCCAGTGTCGGTGCTGTGGTCAGCCTCTCCTTAACTTTGCGGAATGCTGCAGCCTGCTCAGGCCCCCAGGCCCATGCACTCTCTTTAGTCAGCAGGTCGTTCAGTGGTTTCAGTGTAGCTGAAAGTTGTGGAAGGTATCTCCCGAGGTAATTAATCATCTCCAGAAATCTTCTCAGCTCGGCGACGTCTGCTGGATCGGGTAGGTCGATGGTGGCATCAACCTTGGCTGGGTCGGTCTGATACCCTTGGAGCTCACAATGTGCCCAAGAAAAGCAATTTCACGCTTCCTGTACTCACACTTGCTCTCGTTCAGAGTTAGTCCCACTCTGTTTAGTCTCTGTAAGACAGTTTGTATCAGTTTCTCGTGCTCTTCGTCACTCTTACTATGGAGTAAGATGTCATCAAAGTAGCATATGACACCATCTATGTTGCTCAGAACCTCAGTCATTGTTCGTTGAAAGATCTCTGGTGCACTTGAAATACCAAAAGGCAACCGTTTCATGTAATAGCGTCCAAACAGGGTGATGAAACACGTAAGTTTGGCTGTCTCGGGATCCAAGGGAATTTGCCAAAATCCACTCTGCGCATCTAGTTTTGTGTAGATAGTGGAACCCTGAATCTTATGGAGAATGTCATCCACGGTCGGTATAACATACCTTTGTCTCTGCATTGCTTCGTTAAGTCTCTTGAGGTCAACACATATTCTGATGTCGCCGTTCGGTTTTATCACAGGAATCATAGGTGACACCCACTCTGTTGGTTCTGTGATTTCCTCGATGATGTCCTCATCTTTCATGCGTTGAAGCTCTTTCTTCACTTTTTCCTGAAGGGGAATCAGTACTCGTCTTGCGACAGTCACACTGTATGGTGTCGCTCCATCCTTCAAGCGAATCTTCACCGGCAGGCACTTCACTGTTCACAGACCGACAGTTCCGATACGCTTCACAAGGCCAAGCTCTGTGGCTGTGCCTCTGCTCAGGAGGTTGTCTGCCTCCCCATCTATGACGTAGATGGAAGCTTGAGTAGTTTCCAGTGTAGTCTTGAATACTCCTAGGCTCCTCAACTTCCCACCTGGGCTGACAAGTGTGACGTTGTTTTGTTTCAGAAAAGGCTTTCCAAGCTTTGCCCACGTTGCTCTGCTGATGACATTGACATCTGCGCTCGTGTCGATCTTGAAGCTGAGATACTCAGATAATTCCCCTTGGTTTGTTGTACGATCTTGAAGCTGATCTGCTTGCCTCTCACCACCAGGTTAACTCACCAAGGAGGATCGTCAGTCACCACTGATCCAACAAAGAGTTCTTTCACATCTTTAGTCTCAACTTCTTGGACACTCTTTGTCTTTGATCTACACACTCTAGCAAAATGTGACATTTTACCACACTTCATGCACTTCTTTCCCATTGCCGGACAGCGTTCTTTCATGTGAGACAGTCCACACCTACTACAAGTTGGAGCTTGGTCCATCTTGCTACCATTCTGCTGATTCTGCCTACCTCCCCTTTGAGGAAAGTTTTTCTTTCTGTGATATCTATCTCCATGGCTCACTCTGTCAACGTTGTGCCCTGCGGCTCCCTGTAGCTGTAACTCTCTTTTAACCTGCTCTTGTTGTTGAGCCATTGTAGTTGCTGACCTCAGCGTTAGGTCTGCTGTAAGTTGAAGCTTCTCAGAAAGTTCTTTGTCTAGCAGGCCTGTCACAAGTTTATCCCGAATGCAATCGTCCTTATTCGGAAATTCACAGTGCGTTGCAAGTTCGTGCAGACTTCTAATGTACTCTTCTAATGTCTCTCCAGGATGCTGGTCTCTTCTCGCGAACGTAGCCCTCTCATGAATAAAATTCCTCTTCGGAAGAAAATATTCGTCAAACATGCCCACAACAATGTCAAAGTCTTTCTTCTGTTCGCCATTCAAGTTGAATGTTGCGAATATCTTGTCTGCCTCTGCTCCTAAGGCGTACAAAAGGCTACTAACCTAGGCGTACAAAAGGCACCTCGCCACAGTCTCTGTTCAGCTTTATTGCCAGACGAAAATGCTGGAAACGCTCTTTCCAACTGGCCCACGCGGCTGGCTCATGAAAGTTAAATTCCTTTGGTGGCTTGAACATTGTCCTCTTCCAGAAATATACACTTCAAATGAACAGTCACTGATGCTGCACGTTTACTTCTGACACCATGTCGTGTTACCGCTTCTATGTGGGCTGGATGGACTTAGATTCAAACCACAGATATACTCACAAAATACAGGGAAACCATTTCTTAACTTGGCGGCAAACACGCTCTTTATTTTCTACTGGGCATGCGCAGTATTAAGGGACATAATCGCCGGAGAGACAACCACTATACAGGAGTTGTCTCCCAAAAACCAATATGCTTCATTATATGACAGCGGGGGCTCATGAGGATCTATGCCTTTCGCAGCTGGGTGGCGTTCAAATTTCTCATCAGTGAAGGGGTTAAGGTGGATCTCAGTGTGACTGTGCTGGACTGATTAACTTCAATCCACAGAATGTTTGAAGTTCGTGCAAGGTTTGGCCTTCTTTTGATTTAGGGATAGCGACTACTGAGGATGTCCTTGTTAATGCTACAGTCAAGCGCACCTGTAACCAGGCAGCTGTATGTGTACAATATTAGACTAGTACCCTCAGAACTAGGCCGGGAGAAGCGATATCATCGTAGTAGGGACACTTGAGTCTGATAACGCTTCAAGTGCTGTTGACACAAGAAACAACGTTCAAGGGTCAAGAGTATTCTTAAAATGTGTGCGCTGCCGGGTCTGTGAATTTAGACCTTAACTCATTCGAGACGTGACGCCTCCGGATACGCGGCATAAGCGTACCCGGAGGCGGCACGTTTCGAATGAGTGAAGGCTGTAAGGTTCAAAATCAAATTCTAGCACACAACTCTCTACATGTATTAATACGTTTATAATTTTGATCATTTAGACGTATAAGCAGTAGAGGTCATGTTCGTACTAAATCTAGAAAGTTTAATTAACAAAATATTAACCCCCCTGGCTGTTACGGACGACACCGCCGTAGTATCTCGCACATCTGTCTGCAACAGTGTGTATGAACCCATTATATCCTGTGGTTGATTCTGTCAGATTTGCCTATTGTCCTACATAACAGTTTAGGTGACAGATCAACCATTTTAGTTCAAGGGTGGTGCCAGAATAGCTTGGCGCCTCAGGCGCCAAGCTATTCTGGCACCACCCTTGAACTGTCATAGTCAAATTAATTTCAAGCAGGAGTGTATCAGGATGAAAAGGGTGAACATAATGAACACTGATGACCACCACCAAGTACAGTCAACTTCGCCGGATATAACAAATAGCGGCCAGGAGACCCAATATAACCGAAGGGGTACAATGGTTCTTTTGACCTCCCGAAGGCCTACAAGGGTCCGTGCTGCAAGCCCCTGCTATCTATAACGTATATGTTTTCATTCCTCCACAAAATTCGTACAAGAAATCAAGAAGAAATCTTGCGACCTGGATCACGCCAGACATGACTGACGTCTAAGGAATATACATTTATACATAATAGACTTATGGCGTAATTTAAAAATTATTTCATGACGTTGCCATCTCCAGTAGTGTGCTTGTTGATACGAACAACACTAAGTAACTTTTAACTTTTGAACGTTTTGGCGATCTTTTATAGAACAAACCTCGCATCCAAGATGCATCACAAAGAGGGCTACAAAAAGTCAGCCATTTGTCGCGACATCTCATGTTACATATTTAAATGAGGTAGGTGAGGTAGTAAGAGGACCGGTGTTTTTAGGTGTTTTTTTTTTTTGTTTGTTTTGTTTGTTTTGTTTTCTGTCTTTTTTTTAATATTTTTTTTAGGGGGGGGGGGGGGGAGTAATCTTCTGCCTTCTTCGACATTTTGTACAGAGGCAGTATACTGGAATTTGCTTAAAATCTCTTGATAGATGAGTAGAGACATGTTTGGTGTTTTGATTCATACCAGCCTTGGCTTAACCAGCTGACTCTTTTTGTCCTAGTTTGGGTTGCCAAGCGGATGGTGATTTAAGGTGTGTACCAGTTTTGGCTGCGCTTGGATATAGGGTTGGTACAGAATCATGTTGATAGCCAGGAAATGAGACTGGTGATGTCCTTATTTTTTTTATTTTGTGCAAATGGCAAATGTACAGCAAGTGGGCGGTAGTGTTGTTTACGGGATTGAAGAAATAGGGGATGACTGGGACAGACTAAGGCTAAAGCATTTTAACAGATGGGACTGCAGGAGAGGCCCACTGTGTGTTTTGGCCTGTCAGAGGAACCACATGCCATATGTGACATAAACCTTGAAACTTTTGAAATTTTGCCAAAATATTGTTTCGCTTGCAGTTTTATAGGCGTTTTTGCATGTTTTGCGTCGCAACAACCTGTTTACCTGCACTGTGTTTAGTGTGTTTGTTCATTTATTTTTTGTCTTACAGGTAGTCATGAGTCTGACCTTCGACCTTGAGCTGTGACCTTTGACCTTGACCTTGAAAGGGGTGAGGTTTGGGGCGTTCAGTTTGCTAAATGCAAGAGAAAAAAACTGCACTCATTCAGTTATTGAAGTTGTGGGGTGGGCTAGGTGGGGGGGGGGGGGGTGGTGGTGGAAGGGGGATTGAGGGGAGGGGAAGGTCAAAGGTTAAGATCAAAACTACAATGAAACAGTGTCAGCAGGTTCATTTCATCAAACAGCTGACCTCAGAGTGAAATCAGCCGCCAAAATAATGTGACATGCAGAAGTTATTTTGCATGATACAACATAGGCTGCATCTGAGGTGTCATTCTGCTGTAACTGTCATGAGGGATGTCTCTGGTGTCTATTCTGAGCCGAACACAAGCACTTTTACTCTGCGTAAAGCTCATTTGAGTGCGTTGTTATGGGAGCAGCAGCTGCGGACACTAGTACAGGCTTTTACAGGAGTGTTCACAGGTTTTACACACACATGCTTGCTGCATTTGCAACGAGTTCAGGTGTTTTGAGACTCTGACAAGTGTGTTCTATATAATAAAAATGAACTGTACATAACCATTTTTCTCTGCTAACTCCTAAATAAGCACTCCAGACACTTGTTTGGGTATGGGGTGTCCCGCGTAGCATAGTTTTGGCTGTTTTGTGTAGTCTTTTGGATGTGGGATAGCTCAGTAGACTTAATGTTTAAATTGCACAGCTGTTTCATGACCCCTTTTGCCTGAGGAAGAGATTGCAAGCAGCATATAGGACATGGCAGCTGGTTACAGGCCTCTTCCTGCCTGCATCACCAGTCAACAGGGTCAATGAGGATACCTGGGTGCTGTCTGTTTTTGGCTGCCCTGAAATACACAAGGAAATGACCTTGGGTCTGAAAGCTCATTTTTCATCAATGTCAGTGTTAGGGTAACCTTTTTCAATTGTTCAGCCCACCAGAAGTCAGTTTGACTGTATTGCATGTGTATGTAAACTTGGAAAAACAGAAAAAGTAAATGAAAAAATATGAAAAAAAAACACTCAACTTTCATGTTCATGTGCCTGTGCCTTAAATGCAACGTTTCTGAGAATCAGATATATTACTTGATGTACATGCCAATTTTGGATTCACTGATTCTGGCCATATCTATTCTGTTTTTCATGGCATCAGATATGCATGATCCAAAACATTAGTAAACAGCATAGTGAACGCCACAACGACGCGCAAGACATAATGGGCCATAACATACAGTTGCAGCAACATTCAATGGTGTCACTTTGGGTTTGATTTAGCTAGTGTCTAAGGATTGCACTGATGGCAGATTGAAAAGTGTTCAGGTGGGAGAGTTTCTCTAACAAGGGTTTTTGTAGCTCGGTCATGGGGTACAGTTTGCGCTAAAGGGATTGGTCGTGTGACGTAAGTACGAAAACAATCTTTCTTGTTGATCAATCCAAAGTTTGTATAAGAGAAGTGATTTACGTAGGAAGAGTACTGTCGGGATCTCAGTTTGAAAAAAAGTGTTGCTGTTTATGAGTTTTGTTATCTGACCTTGTCATAAACGAAATAGACTGCATAATTATAATAGCAGTTTGGTTTACAAGCTGTGATTGCAATGGTGTTATCTGTGGATATATGCTATTTATATGTTTATTTGTTTTAATCCTGGCCATACCTTCCCCTGCAGCCACTGCGGTCGTCGGAACCTGCCTGTCCCGGATTGGCCTCCGCAGCCACGAAAATGCCTGCAGACGACGTGGGCAAGCCCTACTATAGAATCTTCGTTCGCGAAGTCAAGCCAAGATGTTTTAATTATTTTCCTCCTGAGAAGACGATGTAATTTCTCATTTAAAATGATTAAAAAATTATCTGAATCTTGACTCTTGAATATTTAGTACGGCCGGGGCATCATGTTGTCCACACTGATCTTTCTTTGTAGCCAGATAATGCGGCTCACATTTGAGCGGATGGAGAGCATTAACCAGTGTATGAGAGTGAGAGAGAGAGAAAGACAAAAGGTCCTCAGGCCAACATCGGCTGCAGCCGTTAGCCCGCGCACAGCCGTGCGCGGGCCAACTGCGAGGGAGGGATCTGAATTATCGGGACATAAACACAGGGGGGCTAGAATGCTGTTATTGCTTCCAGTCTGTAGTTAAAGCGCTTCCTCTCTCGGCGTTTTGAGGAGGAACACAGATCTCAAAATGGCGCACACGCAAGCACGTCGCATAGATCTTGCCCTGTTAAGGCAAGAAGACAGTAGTAAGTGCATTACTGTGAAAAGCGAGATGTGTATTGTAATACAATGAAAATCATTGCTTTTCACCAACGTGGACTTGCTGTCTTCTGCCTTCAGCAATGGTACAATAATAGTCAACGCGAATGTCTTTCTTTTTGTAGATGAATGATATTCACATGAACCCCTTCACTGCCACGAAAAAAATGAACACCGATGTAGTTGCGGGGGCTCATGAGGATCCACACCTCTTGCTAACACCACTTGTATCCGTTTTTCTTGGACGAAGTGAAATTCTTTAGCGTTGACTGAGTTTCAAAAACACAATCTACGTCCTCTGACAGAGAAGGCGTTAAACAGCCGTTATTGCCTCTGTGGTCAAGGTCAGTCCGACTTTTCTTGGCGTGGATACAGACGTTAACCCCTTCAGTGCCAGACTGCGTTTCTACAATCTTCGATAATTCAACACACAAAAACTTAGCTGTCCCAGGGACATGGATTCAGTGTTAGCAAGAGGCATAGATCCTCATGAGCCCCCGCTGTGGCGGGGGCTCATGAGGATCTATACCTCTTGCAGTTGGGTTTTGTGTCGGCACTAAACAGGTTAATGACATCAAGAACTCGCTGTGCCGGCCGCAGCCTGACGGAGGAACGTCATGATCACCCACTCCTGAAATGATATTCGATGTGTGCCATCTTTTTGTTCCCCTGAATACTGAAACTTCAATTTCGTAGTAATGTAGACGTAAAAATCCCAAGCAAGGTACATACACCTCCGCAATCTGATACGGCTTATTTATATATACGCTTGTGCTTATTCCATTGGAATATTTTCAGTGTAGTTCCTTGTGGTCGTTCCCTCGTCATGGACCTCGTCAATACAAAGGCGCCAAGTAAGCGACAAAAAAACAAACAAACACAGCAGTCAAGAGACATCTGCAATCTGCGGGGGCTCATAAGGATCTATGCCTCTTGCAGCCGAATGAAATTCGCTGTAGAAGACGTGGAGTTATTGCCCGCCTGGTCACGGAGCCCCAGACCCCCGGTGAGGGGGGATTCTAAAGATCAAAGGAGTCGATTATTGCCGGGAAGACGCCGGTAAACCATGAATACTGGCTTTGTCATGGTGGGGTGGTGTTCTGTTGGCAGCGGGGTGTTTGTTCAAAGCGAACCGAATGCGGCAAGATACACACTTTTTTCTCTCTCGTGGACTAGAAAAATTAAATTCCGTAAATAATTTTTTTTTTTAAGTCAGATTGATAGTACCTGATGTCCCAGAGTGGTGTCGGCGGGACGGAAAATATGAAGTACCTAACTAGGACACACTTGATTGAAAACTTGATGGAAAACTTGATCGATTGCCATGGTCACTACAGCACTGATTGGTCAATATGGCCAGCTGCACTAATACTGACCATTGGTGTGTAGACTGCGCATACCCATCAATTTGTATTAACTCATTCAGCCCGACGCAGGTATTTCTCAAATTTTGGAGGCGTCATCTAACGACTATGCACCTGTTGCAGGAGATGGATCGACCATGATAATTCAAAGGTAGTGTCAGATTAGCTTGGCTCCGACAGGCGCAGGGCAATCTGGCACTACCCTTGAATTATCATGGTCGACCCATCTGCTGTAGTGCGTCAGGGCTGAATGAGTAAAGAGCGGTGTTTACACAACACGGAGACAACTGGCCATACCCGCCATCCAATAATAAGATCACGCTGATGACAATAAAGGAGTTTAAAATGGCGCCTGTGCGTGAAACTTTGTCAGATGACATATTGTACCTTTTCCCATCATCTGCCAACTTAAACTGCACATATGGGTATAGGAGTTATGTAAAAGAGAGACCATCTTCCACGTGACTTCTAGCCGCAACACAGCGGGTGGGCAAATTCATAAAATCACGTCTCACAGGTCCAAACGGAAACCCGCGTAACATGGATCAGAGAGCATGACCAAGCAATGGTTATTGTTAGCAACAAGGCAAGGACTATGAAAAGACTGACATCTGCATGGTCATCAGCTTTACTTGTGCTGGCCAGATGTTCGTCCTGAAGCAGAACTGCGGCAGCACCAGAACACTGCACAGAATGCACGTGCAACCTGCCACTTCAAATAAACAGGCCACCAGGACAAGTCAGGTACTAATCAAGAATGAATCCTGGATCTACTCATATCACAATGGCGGCAGTATCTTGTCTTCTGAATGTCAGTGAAGGCGTTGGCTGAAGGTGACACTTGCACTATTGACAGAAAACAAAAGAAGACATGTCCCAAGACTTGAAAGTGTAATGAGGGACGAGAGAATAAGAAAATGGCATTTGCAGTCATCTCTGGGCATAAATGAGCCACCATGAAGCATGACAAAACGACAAGCTCTCACAATTTAATCGATTCAGCCAAGGACAAACGCTTTTTAAGAACGTCTGCGTTTGTCAGCGACTTTGAAATCAGCACATCCGTTTACCAAATTCATCAAAATTACATCATTTTAGTTCGCAACAAGAAACTTTGGAATATAAATCTTCTATACTAAATCTATACTGGATGTGAATTTAAGATTTATTGGTTGCATGGTTTTTACGTCATATAAGTTTATTCAAATGGTCCTTAACATACGGGGCATGTTTCCGTTTTTCCAGAGCCCCTTAAACTCATTCAGCCCCGACACTCCACAGCAAGACATGGATCTAGCATGATAATTCAAGGGTGGTGTCAGAATAGCTTGGCGCCCATAGGCGCCAAGCTATTCAAGCACCACCCTTGAAGTATTACGCTCGATCTGACTCCAGAAGTGTAATACAGTCTTCAGAGGGCAAATTCAAATTTGAAGATATCGGTCCCGGGGCAGAATGTGTAAATAGACGGAATGAACTGAATAGGATATTACTGTGGCCAGTAATTCAAAACTGTCCTTCGCCATTTTCTCTCAGCTGGAAAATAACGTTATCAGGAAAAGCCGGAGAACTCCTACTCTGATGTCTCCCGGCAACTTCGGCACTCACCTGTCTCTGCTTATCTACCTTTCTGCCCAGCCTTTGTGAAGATGATTGGCGGGGGGATTCCCTTCTACCACCCACTCGTTCTGCAAAAGGTAGCCCCTGTAGGAGAATGATCTCATGAAAATCTATGTCTCTTGCTCAGTCGCAGATCTCGAACCGCCACCGAATTGTATAATCTCCAGGTGTTATAGGCCAGTGCCCGAAACCTCACTCTAGCAGCCAAACCATTCCATTACCAAGAAGCATAGATTCTCATGAGGGGCTCATGAGAATCTATGTCTCTATGTCTCTTGTCGTCAGTGCTTGACCCACTTCATTGACACTGTCTGAGGTAGGCCTGTAACCATTCACTTACTTTTCATTTCCTCATCTGAAACTAGACTAAAGTGCAGCAGGGACTCGACGAGATGCATTAACTCATTCAGCCCGACGGCCGTATTTTCCAAATTTTGGAGGCGTCATCTGATGACTATGCACCAGTTGCAGGAGATGGATCGCAGTGCCAGATTAGCTTGGCGCCGACAGGCGCCAAGCTATCTGGCACTACCCTTGAATTATCATGGTCGACCCATCTCCTGCTGTAGTGCGTCAAGGCTGAATGGGGTACCACGACAACGTCAGTTCTACCCACGGCTTTCCGGAACCGCTGATCAGTGCCGCAGCCAACGAAACACACCGCCTCTGAGCACAGATCCTCATAAACCCTTACATGCTCCAAGATTAAATAAAATTCTAAAGCTGTGTTGGCCCAAGCTATATTATTGCTATTTCCTGAGGTGGAGATCGAGGGTCACTTGGCGTGAAGTATTGCGGGGCTCAGTCGTTCTGCGGCTGTGATGGTGAAAAGCAGATTTTTCATTTGTCAAAGGCAGAGTTTTCTAAACCAGTCGCAGCCGTAAACCACTTTAGCTTACGGCGCCTCTAAGTATCAGAAGTGTGAATAAATGCGACTAAAGACCTGCCAGCAAGAGACATAGATACTCATGAGCCCCTGCTGTCGCAGGGGCTCATGAGAATCTATGTCTCTTGCAGATCGAAGAATTGGCACTAGAAATTCACCGGTGTTCTTGTCCGTTTGATCTGGCAGGCCAGACGACTGCCAAGTTTCTGAGTCCGTTTCCATTTCAGTCCAACCTTACCGCCCTCCCTTGAGGTTGAACAGCTTTGATGTGGTCGGCCATTTTCGCTAATGCAGTGTTGTAGGGTGTTGATGAAAAACGCCCGACCCCTATTGCGAGATGTATAGTAGCTATCAAAAGTCTCTCAGCATTTTGGGGTAAGGCGGGGTAGGGTCCGTTGTGATATTTGTCTCTGTGTGGAAAAAATCCACCACTGAGCGTCGATCGCGCTATGCGAACAATTGCGAAGGAAACTAACGGTAGGTAAAGGTTGTGTTTTAAAGCTCGCCATAAGTCGTGTTTTGAAAATCAAGACCGAAAATGTGACTGTGAAAGCGTGTTAGTGAAATGCAGAACAAATGCGAGGGGCACTAGTAACGGTAAAGGCTTTGTTTTAAAGCTCGCCATAAATCGTGTGTTGAAAATGAATCAGGACCAAAAAGGTGACTGCCAAGTGAGTGAAAAGCATAGAAAGGTCACTTACTTTCTCCAGCCACTGCTCACAGACAAGATAAGTAGCGAACTGCGTACTTGTTTGTCTATTTTGAAAAAAAAATGTTAACAAATTGTGATGTCAGTACCGTCTTTTTCTAAGCCAGCTTTCTTCTTCTGGTTTGATTATTTTCTATCGTGTATAGTCTATGATGGCGTTTGCCGGCGAAACGCTATCATCGCCTATACACGGTATACAGCGGGCATTAATTTGAACGGTTTATTGTCAATCAAGGGAGACGATTTCAAAAAGGGGCGTGGAAAGGGAGAGAACACAGTTTGAGCACACTGGGATTCAAACCTGAGGCCTTGTGGATAGAGTTCGGTATCTACCACCTGGGCCGCCGGCACGGTCTTGGAGAGGCTCTGATTTTATAGAAGCTTGATGTAACCTCTGCGCAAGGTAAACCTACCCAACGCGCAAAAGGCCATCGGGGAGACGTCCGCCGCCGTTGGCCCGTGCACGGCCGTGCCGATAGTCTTTTGCGCATTGGGTATGTCCTTTCCATGAACGAAGCTATCTTTTCTGCCCCAGCCTATGGTTCCACCAGGACTAACGGTAAAGTGAAGGTAGACACCAAACAAGCGCTAAAAGTTTCACTGGATCCAAACAACGGCAGCCATTCATTCTCCCATGTTTAACCCTTTGAGTTTCGGTAGCGATTTTGGTCGACGTGATTCCTTCAGGAATCACCTCGACCAAAATCGCCACCTACGCTCAAAAGGGTTAATAAATTAAATTAGATTAATCCAAGAATGTGAAGCGGATCCAGTGAGGCAGCCAACGTGAGATTTTCCTACGCTGGGTTCTTCATGGTCAGTATCAAATAAGCCGTGTAATAATAATACCTGTCAAGTCCCCACGTTCGTCACAGGCATGGGATGATCGTTGAGTACTAGATCACCATTATAACCCGGATAGCTGTTAACAGAACATTTGTGTTATTTCTATTACCCGTGATATAGCGGTGATCGATTAACCCCTTAACTGCCGAGAAAAAGTGAACATGATCCAACTGCAAGAGGTATAGATCGTAATGAGCCCTCGCGACTGCGGGGCTCATGAGGATCTATGTCTCTTGCTGGGACCAATTTGTACCAACGTTTCTTGCACGGTATTTTGGTCATTGAATGAACCAAGATTCATCAGGAACAAAAATGAGCTTACAGTAGCAGGAAGGGGTTAAACCACGAGCATTTGGTGCCTGTGATGTTGATGCAGGCAATGGTACACCTCTAGTCTAACGCCGATTTTTAGACACGTAAGATCTGCAAAGGAACCGGCTAGGGCCCTCACTGGGGCCCCCCCTGTTGTGAGATGTATGGATCCCCTCTCTTGCCGCCGCTAGTCGTGCAATCAGCCGTGTGCCAAGACAATAGGATAAACCACAACCCCCTGGTGAGGGCCTAGACGCTTTCATTTTCACCGACAACTTCCTTCGTCTGAGAGACAGGGAGGTGAATAAAGGGAGGTGAGCACTACCAGCAAGCGGAGTACATTTTCATGAGGCCTCTGCAGCCTGCAAGGTTCCTCATGAAAATACACACGCCTCTTGCATATCTATCCAGGCTGGGTTAAATTGCTTCCGAACGTTCACACTGTCTGTTTCGCCTTTTCAGTGATCATTCGCGTACTCATCTTCTCAATATTATTTAGGAAAACTTGATTCACATTAAGCCTGCTTCTTTTCAAGCAAGATCATTCGATCTTCACGCTGCAGGGACTGGTGAGTATCTATGTCTCTTTGCAGATGGAGGGAGCATGGTTTCTTTAGAGCCGTACCTTTCAACTTTGCTGGATGATAGGCCGATGGGAAGGCTTCGTGCGTGATACCCTTGATGCTGCTGTGGAAAGCCTGGACTGGGTGAACCAAGCCTTCACTCAGAGCCTTAACATCTGCAATAAGTATAGACACTCATTAACCCATTACATCCTGAGGCTGGTTTTTTTTTTTAATTTGCTTATTGTCCTGTGGAGACTACTGTGACGTAACAGATTAGGGCTGGATAGATCAACCGTTTTAGTTCAAGGGTGGTGCCAGAATAGCTTGGCGCCTCAGGCGCCAAGCTATTCTGGTACCTCCCTTGAACTGTCTATGTATATCTATCTATCTATCTATATCCCGTAGTCTTGCCGACCGTTTGGGCACCACTGATGACTTGGCAACCAGCTCCCTCCATTCCTCTCTGTTCTCTGCCATTCTCAGCGTATCGCCCAGCTTCAGTCCTGTCCACTCTGAGATATTGTCCTCCCATCTTTTCCTCTGTCTTCCTCTCCTTCGTCCTCCTTGCACAGTGCCTTGCAGGATTGTTTTGGCAAGCCCTGCTGAACGCGTGACACAGTCAAATTAATTTCAAGCGACAGTTTATCAGGATGAAAAGGGTTAACCTCTGCAGCCGTATCCTTCTGTATGCAAGAGGTATAGATTCTCACGAACCAAACTGCATGTACATTCCCAAACTGCATGTACATTCCCAAACTGCATGTACATTCCCAAACTGCATGTACATTCCCAAACTGCATGTACATTCCCAATGATTCTCACTTTTAGCCTACTACGTTGCTTCAAAACGTAGCAGGTTCCCAGTGCGCAAAAGACCAGTGCGCGGTCCAACGGCGGTCGACGTCGGCCCGATGGCCTTTTGCGCATTGCGTTGAAGCACACATCTGTGTAATGTCCTCAAGAGCGAAACACAAACACGTATTTACCGCGACATGAAAATCTAATTTGCGCTGACTATTATTTGATAAGAGCCGAAGTTTCCCTGGGAAACAAAACTTTCATTCTTATGTTAAACCATTTCGTGTGAGTTTGGCCATCATCACACGATGCTCAGTAATAAATAAGTATCATTTTAAAACATTTCACCGACTTTCTGCTCTTATCTGTATTTGGCAGAATTTCTCTACATAAATTTTATATTTGAAAGCAAACATCAGCCCATATTATTATTATGTGTATAATATGTTGTCCTGATAAGTGCACGTACCAAGGGGGATTACCTGATAAGGAGAGGTTACAATTGTAATAACACCATTTTTCATACAGATAAAACATTACCGTGCTGTCTACACAATTTCAAGTTCAACGCCGAATGTCTTCCTGCACACTACGAATAAATAGAAATGGTGTGAGCGAGAGAAACATGATGATTAGAGTTCGTGGGCAAAAGACATAGATACTCATGAGACCCCGCAACTGCGAGGGATCATGAGGATCTATTCCCTCCCTGATGTGTTGTGTGTCGGTTTTTGCCTTACCTCGGTGGCTCAAAGCATAAAGGAATCTGGTGATCAACTCATCGAGAAATAGAGACAATTATGAAATGTTATTTCGAAGGCAAGAGGTATAGATCTTCAGTGAGCCCCGCAATTGCGGGGACTCATGAGGATCTATTCCTCTTGCGCGTGGGTGATGTATCAACATTTTGATGCCTTGCCATGATGGACCTAAGCACGGGAGGGCGGGGGGGGGGGGGGGGGGCCTGGTGTGATGGATATGCTCAATGTGTGGTCGACAACTCTCTCTGATCCCTCTCCAACACTGTGGAGCTGACGTCAGGGGGATTTAACCTGTGATCTCCCGATTGTCTTCTCGTGATTAAACACACACATGGTGACACACAAAATAATGTGTGAAACACACGCACAGGCACGCACACGCACAACACACACACACACACACACACACACACACACAAACACACACACACACACACACACACGCACAAACGCACGCACAAAAGCACACACAACACACAGACACAACGCACGCCGCATAGAAACGAGAACATCAGACAAGAACATAGAACAACAACAAAAACAACAACATCGACAGTAGCAGCATCAAAAAGAGCACGTGTTCTGAATGAACTTTTCAGTAAAAAAAATAATACTTGACGCTCTAGACCTCCCAGCTATTTTTGCCAATACAACTGACTACCCTTGCCCTCCGGGGACTGAGATGGTTCAGGTGGTATAGCACCGGACTCTCGATTTAGGTTTGTGGATTCGAACACCGGTGGGGTCAAACTTTGAACGAACCTTATTTGGTGCCCCTTGTTCAAAATCATCTTCGTGGTGGCAAACACACGTTAGCCCTTAACGTGTACCGTTTTTACCTTCTCTTACCCCCCTCCTCAGGCCGCCGTCACCCCCTCCCTCCCCCGGTTCCATTCTCACCAGTTTCGCAGCTGAAAACAAATGCGTTATACCCCTGGTATTGAAAAGTGTGTGTGTGTGTGTGTGTGCGTGCGTGCGTGCGTGCGTGCGTGCGTGCGTGCGTGTGTGTGTGTGTGTGTGTGTGTGTGTGTGTGTCTTTTTAACCCCTTCCCTGCTAAAGTACTTATCATGATTTTGTTTCTGCAACTCGTGTTCACTGAACGACCAAAAGCCACGACTGTCCAAAGAACATGGACACAAAGTGGTCTCAGCAAGAGGCGTAGATCCTCATGAGCCCCCGACTCGCGGGGGCTCATGAGGATCTATGCCTCTTGCAGGTGGATCGAGTTCACTTTTAAGTTCTCGGCAGTGAAGGGATTAATGTTTGCTTGGAAAAAGACAATGCTGGCCTGAACAGTAATAGCCTTTCCACAGATGAGTTGGTTTTTTTGCTGGTTTTTTTTTTTTTTTTTTTTTTTTTTTCGGTAGAAAAGAGGATGAAACTAATCTTCTTAGAATCACAACTCATCACGTTGTTAAAATACAAAAACCAAAAAAGTTCAATCTGCAGGCTGCATGGAAACGCGGCAAAAGTAAAGAGGATTTGAAAGTAATTCAACAAAAGTTGCGTGACAAATCAATGTTCCTATTCCATTTATTTCTTCTTCTTCTTTTTTTTTTTTTTTTTCTTTTTTTTCGGTGTCGGCCGTAACTGGCCGGCGCATCGGAAAGCCTGTGACCGTTTGCTGCTACCTCCAATTTTTATTTTTATTTTTAATCCCCCTTCCCCTCACCCTCCCTCTTTCCCCCTCCCTCCCCTCCCCCTCCCACACACACACACACACACCGCTCGCTTAATCTTTCGACTGAAAGCAGTTTGTCAAGTATTTTTTTGCCTGATGGTAGGTCGGGAGGGGGGGGGGGAGCTTTTTAAACTTTGGTTTGCAATACATCATTTTGGTTTGGTTTGGTTTGGTTTGGTTTGTTATAGATTGTAGTTTGGTTTGGTTTGGTTTGGTCTGGTCTGGTCTGGTCTGGTTTGGTTTGGTTTGGTTTGGTCTGGTCTGGTCTGGTCTGGTCTGGTTTGGTTTGGTCTAGTCTGGTCTGGTCTGGTTTGATTTGTTCACTGAAAACTGTCTCTTTGCTTTGCTGTACGCCTCCTTCGCTTTATGTGTGTTTTATCATAACCTATTGAATCAAAACATAGTAAAGGCTTGGCGCCATCACATCTGTCAACAAAATACTGCAAGTCACACACATACATGCATCGCACACTAGATGGCTCCCTCGCGTTCCTCCGCTGCACAGCCCATCGAATCGAGGCAGACTACCAGTGTGCGGTAGCATTCAGTCATTCCACAACCGCGACTTATCAACATTTGTCTTCAACAACAATGATCAAATTCTGATGGGGCTCCTTAGATTGCATGCATTGTTCTGGCTCCATCTTTGCCCTTGAAACGGAGGAGGCCATGGGACTTCCAGTCTACACTTCAGTTCAGTTCGGTCAAGATGGGATCTCAGCGCTCGAAAAGCCCATACGCGCTCCACCTCACCCGTCAGAAGTATTCCCAGTTCTTATTTCGATATTTCGATATTTCGATCCAATATTGGTCCAGTCTACAATAGCCAACAGAGTCTTGTGGACGCCCACTCACGGTTACCCAAAGAACCCAAAGGCAAAAAGTCATCGGGCCGACGTCGGCCTCATGAGCTTTTGCTCACAGGGGAGGAACATTGGGAAGAAAAATAAACAGTGATCAGAACTGCAATTTTCCCGGGTGTTTATGGACAAATAAAGGCCCATTCAATCTCATTTGTTCAGTCCCTGTCGATCGCCTACCCATTGCACAAAAGGATGTCGGGCCGCCGTCAGCCGCCGTTGGCCCGCGCACTGCCGTGCGCGGGCCAACGGCGGCCCGATGGCTTTTGCGCAATGGGTAGCTCCTCCCTACCACCCACCCCCACCCCTCCTCGCTAAGTCGGCAGAGGGGTGGGGGGGGGGGGAATCAATACGCATTAATTTTGGGCGTTGATTTGTGATGTTTTACCTTAAGACTGTAGGTGGTAGGTTCCAAAATCACAGACTAGCACGCATTTCACTTCCACCGCTGAATTCGATTCGTCCGCACACAAAATAGTGTACATTGACCATGACAGCTGCATGATAGTGCCTTCCGTGCGCCAGGCACGGCCCTTTGCCAAGGTCAGCTTTTATAGTCAAACCATTCCTCGCCGGCGTCAGCAATAGAAATTAGACTGACCTGAGCCAGTAAGCAGGACATTGCTAACCGGCCTGTGAAAGCAAAAGACGGTAAATAGTTTTGTGCAGAGCAAAATTTACATTGTATTACAATACAGATCTCGCTTTTCACAAAATAGATATAGTGACTTTTGCCTTCACAGGGAAGATTGGCCCCCCCAGATGCCAAATGTTCTAATCGAGAACCACCCTCAAGCGCTGTCACGGTCGATCCACACCGTGCTTTGGCACCGTAGATTGGTATCAGTTTCAGCCAACTTAAGAAAATTTCAAATACAAACGATTTCCAAAAACAACTTCAGTAGCTCGCTTGAGCTTGCCCTTAGCACCACGTAGTGAATGTTCTGTGTCTACGTACAGTGTGTGAGTGAATGCGCGTCAGTGAGCGTGCTTGTTGGGTTCAGCTCGCGGCTACATTCTGCGCATTGAGTTATATTATAAATATGAGAAATGCGCCATATAAGTACCATGTAATAATAGATGAAAGGGATGAGGAGAAAGTATTTCCAACGCTTGATTCTGTAACAAGTCGGCGGCGTGGGCTTCAATGCGCAAAAGGCCATCGGGCCGACGTCGGTTGTCGTTGGCCCGCGCACAGGCGTGCGCGGGCCAACGGCGGCCGACGTCGGCCCGATGGCCTTTGCGCACTGGGTTGTGGCGGTCCGTGCCGCAGCGGTACTGATAACGCCTACCACCAATGCTTGAGGTGCGAGGTTCGATACCCAGTTCCGGCGACTACGTACTTTTCTTCGCTCGTGTCAACGCAAACCCATTGACTATCGAGAGGGAAGAAAAAAAAAACGAAAAAAAAAAACACATGACACCACTCAATAACACGAGGCATAAACCTTCATGAGCCCCCGCAGTTGCGGGGGTTCACTGAAGGTTTATACCTCTTGCTGACAACACTTTGTGTCATGTTCCATTAACGGCTGGGGATCTGTGACCTTGAATTTACAACAACAAAAAATCAAACACACAATCTGGGTCCACTGGCAGTGAAGGGGTTAACTCATTCAGCCCCGACACACCACAGCAAGACATGGATCGAGCATGATAGTTCAAGGCCGGGTGGTGCCAGAATAGCTTGGCGCCCCGTAGGCGCCAAGCTATTCTGGCGCCACCCTTGAACTATCATGCTCGATCTGTCTGTAGAATTGTAATACAGTCCTTCAGAGGGCAATTTCAAAATTTGGGGATTTCGGTCCTGCGGTTGAGTGTGTTATTCTGGACGGACCGTCGGGGGTTCTTGCTCCGGGTACTCCGGCTCTTCCTCTCCTTCTACGTTGGTACTGGTTTCAGGCCAGTTTATATTTATATATTTATTTTAAATGAAAGTGTGCAATATTTCCGAAACTTCAATAGTATTAGCTGACCCTCCGCACCACGTGAATGCCCAGTGCTTGTCTTGTACAGTGTTTGTGTTCGGAGGGAATGACGTGTTAACGTGAGCGTGCGTGAGTGTTCGGTTCAGTCCAAGGCGCTCTGAGCCGATTAATAGAACTGGGCAAAGTGCCTATTGTAATGACCCATTATTATTCTTATCATCATCATCACCAATGCTAAAGGTGCAAGGTTCGATACCGGGTTCCAGCGTCGGACTTTTCTCCTCTAGTAAGAGTCACCGTTATTTCGGGCGGACCGTCGGGGGTTCTTTCTCCGGATAGGCCTACTCCGGCTCTTCCTCCCCCACGACTTTGGTATCAATTTCAGCCCACTTATCAAATTTCAAATATAAAACGATTTGAATTTCCAAAAACTTCAGTAGCTCGCTTGAGCTTGCCTTTATTATTATTATTACCATTATCCTGATTTATTATTATTATTATTATTATTATTATTATTATTATCAGCAGCATTATCATGATGATATATTATTATTATTATTATTATTATTATTATTATTATTATTATTATTATTATTATTATATGGTAGTAGTATTAGTATAAACAGAACAATGCATCTCAGTATAGCACATTATGATTATCATGATGATGATGATTTAGTAGTAGTAGTAGTAGTAGTAGTAGTAGTAGTAGTAGTAGTAGTAGTGGTGGTAGTAGTAGCAGTAGTAGCACAAACAGAAAAGTGCATCTCAGTATAGCACATAGTACAAGTGTATCATACGTGCTGTACTGAGATGCACTTTTCTATTGCACAGTGCTCCCACATCCATACACACACAAAATTATGTGAGCTGGGACGTGATTTTAGATCTTACGGCTGTAGGCTGTAGGCCGTAAGGTCCAACCAACACGCCGATGGTGCATGGGACAATAACTCGATCAGGATCAGCGTTTGACAAAGCGGCTTTCATGCGCGACGAATGTAGCACTCCATTTGAACGCGCCCTACCTGCAACATCCCAGCATTGTGTCTGCCCAGTCAGCAAATTGTCTTCGGGCCGATGTCGGCCGACCTGGGCCCCAGGGTCTTTTGCTTAACGGGTAGTTGAATCCAAACGATGTTATGTACAGGTCAGCCTCAGCGTTAGGCGCTGAAATATGTATTAATTCATTCTGCCCGCGACACACCTCAGCAAGATTTGGCTCGACCATGATAGTTCAAGGGTGGTGGCAGAATAGCTTGGCGCCTATAGGCGCCACTCTATTCTGCCACCACCCTTGAACTATCATGGTCGATCTGTCTCCTGAATTGTAATGCAGTCCTCAGAGGAAAACTCCAAAATGTAGGTATTTCGTACCTCGGGCACAATGAGTTAATACCGCGGTATCTGATATAACGTACCAAAGTCTCTGGTTCTGGGCTCACAACTCGGATAAGATAAAATAAACTTTATTGCCATATGCATAAACATTAGGAATTTTTTTGCGGCATAACTGATAAGCGTTCATGTTAAGATCAACACATACACATATGTTTAATGAACAAAACAGTGAGAAAGTCAGATGTAACAAATAGCCCGGCGGTAGTGGGGAGTGGGGGGGGGGGAGAGAGAGAGAGAGAGAGAGAGAGAGAGAGAGAGAGAGAGAGAGAGAGAGGAAGAGAAAGAGAGAGAGAGAGAGAGAGAGAGAGAGAGAGAGAGAGAGAGAGAGAGAGAGAGAGAGAGAGAGAGAGAGATGGATGATTGTTAACTCCGAAGTTTATTATAAATAAAATAATAGCATACCTGGAACGTCTCAGGCGGCGGGCTGGCCGAAAAAACAACAACAACAAAAGTTATGTACATCAAACTTTTGTTATATCGAATCTTGCAATATGCTCAGACGACAATAATCTGTATGAGAATAAGTATTGCCAACTGAGGCTAGCATCGGCTCTAGGACCTTTTGCTTATTGCCAGGAAAACATTCTATATAACTACGTAACTAAAACAAAATCCCAACGAAGAAAGGAATACTCTTAGAAAAGACAAAAGGCTTTGTAACTATCTTTTTTAACCCATATCATACAGAGGCTAACAGATTCAATTTTGTACAATGCCATGCGCAAACTGCATTATGGTACTTACAGATAAGGATATAGACCAATGGCTTTAGTTCAAGGGTGGTGCCTGATTAGCTTGGCGCCTAGAGGCGCCAAGCTATTCTGGCACTACCCTTGAAATATTTTAGTCAAACTTATTTCACACGCTGGCGTATCATACGGGTTAACCGTGTCTCAGTTTTCGTTAGCCGGGATTGTCTTTGTAATGTACGAGTGTGAGTCAAAAAGTAACGCCATTTTTTTGTATTTCAGGTGAAGTTTTTGATAAAAATACCTGAAATTTTTCGCAGTGATAGATGATTAATCATTTACGTTATGAAATATTTTTGTTTCTTACTTTTCAGGTTTTTAGACTCGCAAGGAAAATTCAAAATGGCTGCCCTTTTAGAGTTGCGTCAAAAACAAAGAGCAGTGATTGAATTCCTTGTTGCTGAGGGGGACACCCCTGTGAACATTCACAGACTATTACAAAATGTGTTTAAGGACAATACTTTAGATTATAGCAATGTATGCAGGTGGGTCCGTCGTCTGAAAGATGAAAAGGTGGGAACTGTGGGCGTAGCCGATAAACCCCTTTCTGGCCGGCCGTCCTCTTCTGTGAATCCTGCCAGTAAACTTTACCGCATCCTCCATACTCACCAGATTTAGTGCCTTCAGACTATCATCTCATCGGCCCCATGAAAGAGGGTTTGCGAGGCAAACATTATTCCAGTGACGAGGAAGTGAAAACTGCAGTGAAGAAGTGGCTCAAAAAACAGTGAACAAAATTTTACGAGGCATGCTCTCATTCGAAGGTGGAACATTGCTATTGAGAGAAAGGTGACTATGTTGAGAAGTAGGGATGTGATCCACAGAGGACCAGCTTCATTTTGGTGTATGATACATGTTCCTGTGTTGGTAATTATACCTGTCCTAAAGGAAATGGCATTACTCACCCTCGTGCATGCTTGACAGTCAGCGTTTTGTTCTGGATTACATAACTGAAACCGGTTCGCTGTTATGTTTCTCTCCTATGGACGAGCCGTATACCGCAGATGGCTCCAGTGGATCTTTTCAACGCGTTGTATTAACCCATCACATCCTGAGGCTGATTTTGATAAATTTGCTTATGGTCCTATGAAGGCTACATTACAGATTACATGATAGATCAACCGTTTTAGTTCAAGGGAAGTGCTAGAATAACTTGGCGCCTGAGGCGCCAAGCTTTTCTAAGGCAGGAGTGTATCAGAAAGAAAAGATTCAGATGCATTCCTCCTGTCAACCTCTAAGCCCAACTGGTTGTCTCCCACGACTCGTTACCCAGCGGTAGCGATCGAGGGAGACAACAAGTGTGCCTCTAAACCCTCGCATTTGTCACAGCCTGTTGGACCGACACCCACTCCCGCCCCTCCCCCCCCCCCCCCCGGCACCCACTCAACCCCACCCCCTGGCAGTGGCACCCCCACCCCCTCCTCTCTCCGTCTCACACACACACTCACTACCACCACCACCACCACCACCATCACCATCAGCATCAACCCAGGGCCTGATAAGATTATTATGTCATCACAGGGGGGACAGGATGCGTGACTAAGTGCTGACGTCACGTCACGTGATCCCTGACTCACACCCAGCGACCCCTGGCGGGCGGAAGTTGCAGACAAATTCCGGAGAGGACCTGTTTGATTGACAGTTCTGGGCATCCCCGCTCTATTGGCTATTGATTTGATTAGCCCTCTCGCGCGCTCGGTTTCATTAATTTGTCACCAGTTCGTCTGTCCCATGGAGATTATCTTGTCTCTTTCCCTTCCAGCGCCATCTGCAGGGGAGAAATTTTATTGAACTTACAGATGGAGCGACCAGGATTGGTGAGTGACAACGCCTGATTAGCTCAAAGTATTGAAAAATGATTATTATGTCCGTGTATAAACCATGGCAGTTCAAGGGTAGTGCCGGATTAACTCGGCGCCTAATCCGGCACTACCCTTGAGCTATCATGGTTGATCGGCCACATCTCCGCGTCTTGTAACTATAGCATATAGGAGGTGTTTCTAACTCTGAACGCCATCTGCAATAGAAAGTGAAGGCAAGGCTACAGCAAAAGCCAGTCAGTAATCGTCTGCAACTCTTGTTCTGGATTTTCTGCCTGAGGGATACGGAATAAATACGACTGCCCCAGACCATACCGGCAAGAGGCATAGATTCTCATGAGCCCCTGCAAGTTGCAGGGCCTCGTAAGGATCTACGCCTCTTGCGGTAGGCCGCTTTTGTCTGGTTTTGTTTGCTTCCACAAAGATCAGCGCGAAGAAGCCATGGATTTAGAGCTTGGTCCATTGACACTGAGTGCTGTTGAAAGCAGAAGGCCTGTCTTCGATATTCGTGTTTTACGCCTAATGCATTCTGAAAGTGGACTCGATTACAAACCACTGCGTTGTCGAGTGCTGTTGATACAGTTAGACACAACTGCCCAAAGCGCAAAGACCATCGGGCCGACGTCGGCCGCCGTTGGCCCGCGTGGGCCAACGGCGGCCGACATCGGCCCGATGGATTTTTTCGCATTTTGTGGGTACCCTAATCTGGAACGAAAATTCCTTCTGAGAGATAAAAACATGTAATGTCATCATAACAGATAAAAATTCTCATAGCTGAGACATTTTAGATAGGAGACGTCAATAATTCAATCCGAAAAAATAAAAGAAAACACACATGCATATTGCAATACGTGAATAACAATACAGAGGCTGGAACGTTGCGATCAGCGGTTAACTTCGTCGTCAACCCCAAACCTATCTCATATCATCCTCATAGGTCAAAGGTTACTAGACAGATCTAAATATATTATTACTGAACATATTATGCTGACAATAGCATAGAACGTAAATTATGAAGGCCCCCACCTCCGAAACTGACCACAAAATTTTTTTTGGACATTTGAACTGCAGTGTCCTAACGATGTGAACTAAGTCTTTAAAAAAATTAATAAAAAATAAACAAAATTTTTTTTAAATCATATTTATGAGGAAACACCATCGTCAGTTGATCAGAACACATTTTGATGCAAATTTGTCATATTTATGAGGAAACACCATCGTCAGTTGATCAGAACACATTTTGATGCAAATTTGTCATATTTATGAGGAAACACCATCGTCAGTTGATCAGAACACATTTTGATGCAAATTTGTCATATTTATGAGGAAACACCATCGTCAGTTGATCAGAACACATTTTGATGCAAATTTGTCATATTTATGAGGAAACACCATCGTCAGTTGATCAGAACACATTTTGATGCAAATTTGTCATATTTATGAGGAAACACCATCGTCAGTTGATCAGAACACATTTTGATGCAAATTTGAAGTATGTTCGAATTGACGTGCACATTTCCAAAATGTCACTAGAAAGTGTGTCCTTTTCAATTTGGGACTGTCTTGATGTCGTTATAATGGGCATTCAGACGCTCATTATTGTCGGACACTTTTCACTTTCCATGAACTGATCGATGGTTCTTAACCCTTGGTTTGCCGAGAAAACTTTACTGAACATGATCCAACTGCAAAAGACATGGACCCTGTGAGCCTCCCATAGTTGCGGGGGCTCAGGAGGTTCTATGCCTCTTGCTAAAGCACTACTTTATAATGTATTCATGTTCAGTCCTTGGACGCCGGCTGGCGCCCATTGGAGTTGACGAGCAAAGACTGCAGAAACACGACCTGCATCCACTGGCAGGTAAAGGGGTTTAACTCATTGGAGACGTGCCGCATCCGGACACGCGGCCTAAGGCCGCGTGTCCGGATGCGGCACGTCTCCAATGAGTTAAACCATCGATGAGTTCAGGAAAAGTTCAAAAAGAGCTTCCCTTTCAGCTGCCGGAACACGACAAAGACTGCGACCAACCAGCTGCAAGAGACACCAAGTGCGCAAAAGGCCATCGGGCCGACGTCGGCCCGATGGCCTTTTGCGCACTGGGCACAGATCTCCATGCGCCCACGCATTAACGGAGCATCACGAGTATCTACGCCTCATGCTGGTCTCATGCATATCTGTAATTGTCACGCAGAACGCTCACGGGGCTATTACTGTCCCATCTGTAACCGCTTTTTTTTTTTTTTTTTTTTTTTTTTTTTTTTTTTTTTTTTCCAAAGGATTTCTTCACTAGCAGTAAATGGATCACGAACAATCAAATTAAACATTTTTTTCCTTTAGCTGTATTTCTATTGCTGTCACTGAAGACGTTAAGAACTCTGAACTCAAACATTCTGATTTTACTGTATTTCTATTGCTCATTTCGGATTCCAGAGATACATATCCACACAGGAACTTTCCACACTGGTTGTCTCCCTCGATTCGCTGCCGCTGGGCGATAGCGAATCGAGGGAGACAACCAGTGTGCCTTTTCCTCCTCAGTGAGATTTTCTAAGATCCATCGCTGAATGGTCCATCCTGAATGAATTTTTTTTTAACCATTAAAAAACCCATCGTCGCAAATCATGAGACTCAGATGCCTGGTGGCGCGCAAATTTCAAGCACTGGTGGTATCCATCTTTATTAATCTCATCAGCAATGTTTTCCTCCAGGCTTTCTCCTTCCCCACTGGCTCTTGTGATGCAATTTGCCCACCGTGTGACTCATTCTCCTTCCATTAAATCGATGTGAAATTGAGAATGTCCGCCATGTTGTTTCTGCGCCAAACAGAACGATCGAAGTGTCGTGCCTGAGAGTAATCTCCCGTGAAATCAATCTTTAATGAGTGAGAAAGGAAACGGTAGTAGAGTGCCGTCAAAAGCGTGAGAGAAAAACACTAGCTTCTACTTACGGCCTGCTCGTAAATTTACGAAGCGCCGAGGTTCAATTACTTGGCTTGGTTTGTTAGAGGACATTGCTTTAATGCATTCAAGACGCCCAGCATCAATAGCTGCGAAAGTGTCGTACAGCGTTGCCGGCGGTAACGCTGTACGACACTTTCGCAGCTATTGATGCAGGGCGTCTTGAATAAGTTGATGGTCGCCGAAGTAAAAAAAAAAAACGATTTGTAATTGTACATTTCTGTGATTTTTTTCTCTCTCTTCTATCCGGTCAAACCGGTGCAAAGAAACCACTATGCAAAAACCGACAGTTTCTGCAGGTTCCCTTGCAAGTTTTGGACGAAACCAGCGTTCCCATAATGCGCATAATGTTATTCTATTTTCTGATTAATAGAGAATTATACGTTTTTAAGTCCCTTCTATTTATAGAAGGGACTCTTTAGGACGGGTCGCGGTGGGATGAATTTAATAGCATGTCCATGATGTCAAAGGCGGGCAGGCTAAACCTCTAACAATTGAAGTAACAAGATAAAAATTACGTCATGTCTAATTACGCTAACCTCGCTGCTGAACGTACATTTGGCGCGAAGCGCCGAATGTATGTATGTATGTGTGCATGTATGTATGTATGTATGTATGTATGTATGTATGTATGTATGTATGTATGTATGTGTGTATTTGTGTGTGTGTGTTAGTGTGTGTGTGTGTGTGTGTGTGTGTGTGTGTGTGTGTGTGTGTGTGTGTGTGTGTGTGTGTGTGTGTGTGTGTGTGTGTGTGTGTGCGTGTGCGTGCGTATGTATGTAAACAAGAGAATCTCCGATAGTTCTGTACACACAAGCTTGAAACTTGGCGAAATACTTTATTAAGTGGGTGGCTAAAAGAGCCTCCGAGCATATTGTAATTGAATTTCTCATTGGAGACAAAAACAACCTTTTATAGGAAGTCGGTTGACCCAGATTAGAGTCTGTAATTTTTGTCATACAGACATTGGATGAGTTCGTTAGCCAGCTTTGTGTCCTTTCAACTTATCTAGTAAAAATTAATTCTTTTCAGGAAAGAATTAAAACACTAAAAATCCTTTACTTCTAGAGAAAGTCAGACAGTGGCGATGATGTAAAAAAGAGGCAACTCCGTCATCACGCAGACACTGACATAATACTCTAAACTGATATGACGTCACTCTCTCTCTCTCTCTCTCTCTCTCTCTCTCTCTCTCTCTCTCTCTCTCTCTCTCTCTCTCTCTCTCTCTCTCTCTCTCTCTCTCTCTCTCTCTCACACACACACACACACACACATACACACACAATATGCGCGCATCTCCAGGAGGATCTTCATGCGCCGCGCCCTCCAGGCGCATGATCTATGCCTCTAGGAGATGTTTGGAGCGCGCGCGCACGCAAGCACTAATACCCACACACACACATCGACGCGCTTTCAGAAGAGCATGCAGGTGACCCGTGTACTTATTATATCATGTACCTAGGTAAAGTCAACCTGCTTTCACACAAATTATAGCAAGACTGAAATTGTACCGTGAAGTTCTAGTTTTGTCACCATTTTCTCAAGCCTATGAAGCGAAAGTGAAACTCATATCACGTAAAATATAAAATTACGTAAAAACTAAAACTTACGTCATGACAAATGACGTTTGACAAATCAATGACGCGTATGTCCTGCTCCCCTTATAGAACCCACTGACGCAAGAGATTTTTTCAATAGGAGATAATTCAACATCAGAATCAGGTCAAAGACAAAAGGTAGAGACCATTGACAGCGAGGACATCTCTCATATAGAAGGGACTTTGTGGGTTATGGTTCATCCCATCTTGTTTTCTGTCTCATATCAAGTTGTTTTGGGGTTCTTGTTTTTGTTTTGTTTTTCCATTAATTGTGGGGCGGCCCGTGGCGCAGTGGTAAAGGCGCCTGCCACCAATGCTAGAGGTGCGAGGTTCAATACTGGGTCCCGTCGTCGGACTTTTCAGTCTCCTCTAGTAAGTGTCACCCTTAATTCGGGCGCGACCGTCGGGGGTTCTTTCTCGGGTACTTCGGTTCTTCCTCCCCGTCCACTTCGGTACCGGTTTCAGGCCACTTTATAAATTTAAAACACAAGCGGATCAAAATTTCCGATCCCTCAGTAGCTGAGCTGACCCCTCGCAGCTCGCGAATGTCCTGTATTTGTCGTGTACTGTGTTTGTCTTCAGAGTAAATGCGTGAGTGTCACGTGAGCGTGCGTGTTGGGTTCAGTTCGCGGCGCTTTGAGCCGATTCGCAGAATTGGGTAAAGCGCTATATAAGAACCGGTATTATTATTATTATTATTATTATTATTATTATTATTATTATTATTATTATTATTATTATTATTATTATTATTAATTTCACTCAATTCGAATGAGTAGTTAACCTACCGAATAAAGTGTTCTGAGTTTTGGTTGGTTTTGAAACTGACTCTAAAATTCAGGAGAAACAACTGCAGCTTGTTTTGCGATCCGCGTTAGCGGCCGCCTGTTTCAGTTGTTGGGAGTGACAGTCGTGACGGATAACTGTGTGAAATGTGTTCAGAAACACTGTAATAGTGTTTGATGCTGCGTCATAAATAATGTGATACTCACCAATATTATGAAGATATCTTGCTGTAAAACACACACACACACACACACACACACACACACATACACACAAACACATACACACGCACGCACGTACGCACACGCACACACGCACGCACGCACATACACATATGCGCACGCACACACGCGCACACACCGTCAAACACACACACACACACACACACACACACACACACACCGTCTAACACACACACACACACACACATACAAAACACAACACACACGTACACACATACAACGCACACACGCACACACACACGCACGCACGTACGCACGCACACACACGCACGCACACATGCACGCACGCACACATGCACGCACGCACACACACGCACGCACACACACACACACACACACACACACGCACGCACCGGCACACACACACGCACACACACGCACGCACGCACGCACACACACACACGCACGCACGCACGCACGCACACACACACACGTACACACGCACGCACACACGCACGCACGCACACACACACGCACGCACACACACGCACGCACACACACACGCATGCACACACACACGCACGCACACACACGCACGCGCGCACACACGCACGCACACACAACTAACAAAGAGGGTAAGTGGGTAACGTGGATGAGATCACAGATACAACAATTGTGGGTATAGAAATGTGTTATTCTACCTTTTCTGTCACTGTCACTGAAAGACTGTTATATAAAAGTGCAACCTGAAAAAGCGTAACTCGACCAATGGCTGTGCCAGTTACTGCCAAAATCACTCAGTTTCGGCGTTGGGTGTGACATGAAAATAGTCTACTAACAATATGATGGCTTCTTGTTACACTCTTGTTAAATGCATATATCGTTGTATTATAAAGCGTCATTAAGCGGGAATGGTGGGCATTGGCGAAAAAGTCCAGTAAGCACAAGGTCTTCGGGCAGTCATGACCGTGCGCGGGTCAGATGCGGTCAAAATCGGCCCGAGGACCTTTTCATCCGCCCCGGGATGGCGATGCATTGCATGACAATCGGAAGTGGATTGTCCAAAAATAACATATAGAGCCATAGGGCCGCAGTCCGCAATCAGAAAATTGTCTTTTTAGTCCTGCGCAACAGTTCAGGAGATAGAACGGTGGGAATAGTTCAAGGGTGTGCCAGAATAGCTTGGCGCCTATAGGCGCCAAGCTATTCTGGCACCACCCTTAAACTATCATGGCCGATCCATCTCCTGTTGCAAAGTGTAACGGATGAAAGGGTTAAATTGGTTAAAGTTTAGGGACAACAGTGAATAATGGAGAGAAAAAAATGACAGTGTAATACCCGTTAATGATTGTCTGATTCATAAAACAACGGAAGTGATCTCACAGGTTTAGTCCAAACTGAATGCGGGGGAACATTTCTTCCAATGTTACACAGTTGTTCGTTACACAGAATTTCTTCCCCCTAACTCCGCAAAACCAATCCTCTCTCTCTCTCTCTCTCTCTCTCTCTCTCTCTCTCTCTCTCTCTCTCTCTCTCTCTCTCTCTCTCTCTCTCTCTCTCTCTCTCTCTCTCTCTCTCTCTCTCTCTCTCTCTCTCTCTCTCTCTCTCTCTCTCTCTCTCTCTCTCTCTCTCTCTCTCTCTCTCTCTCTCTCTCTCTCTCTCTCTCTCTCTCTCTCTCTCTCTCTGAGGACATCTGTGCAAGTGCCAGTCTAAACATATCAATTATTCATACTTTACCCGTAGGGACGACATTGACCTCATGGCAGGCAGCAATAGTGAGCTCCAAAACCTGACAGACAAACTTTCAAGTAGCGCAGGGTCTTATGGCATGGAGATCAGTACGGATAAAAGCAAAGTGATGATCAACACCACAAGCGACAGCAGCAGCAACATTCACATGAACGGCCAGAAGCTAGAAGAGGTCAATAGCTTCAAGTACTTGGGAGCCACCCTGTCCAAAGACGGTAGTTGCATAGCAGAGATCCGTATCAGGATAGGTACAGCAACATCCGCAATGGCCAGGCTGGACAGGATATGGCGAAGTAACTCCATCAGCTTCACCATCAAGTACAGGCTTTACAAGTCCCTCGTAGTGTCTATTCTACTCTACGGCTGTGAGACTTGGACACTGCTTGCAGACTCAGAAAAGAAAATCCAGGCCTTTGAGAACAAGTGCCTGAGGAAGTTGCTCCGCATCTCGTACCGCGAGCACAAGACCAACGAATATGTACGGAGCATCGTCACTTCCCTGGTGGGCCCACATGAACCCCTTCTGGCAACCGTGAAACGGCGCAAGCTTGCTTGGTTTGGCCACGTGACCCGACACAACACCTTGTCCAAGACTATCCTCCAAGGCACTCTCGAAGGAAGTCGTCGGCGAGGTCGTCAGAGAAAGAGTTGGGTCGCAAACATAAAAGAATGGACCGAACTCGAGATGCCAGACTTGCTTGCCACCGCCCAAAATAGAACTCAGTGGAGAGCACTGTCTGTTGCTGCTGCCTTTCAGTCCCCCCAACGCCCAGTTCGGGCAAGGGACTGATGATGATGATGATGATGACCCGTAGGGAAGACCTCGGTTTTGTCCAGACACATCAATTCCTGTTATAAGACCTAAAGCAGACTGAAAGACCAAAACAAGTTCAACTGATTGTTTTACAGTCTTTCCGGGTTTTGTTATCCCGACCCTTTGCCTGTCAATTGCGTGTTGTTTGTTTATTTGTTTTTTTGTCAAGGGGGTTTCCCAATACGCAAAAGGCCATCGGGCAAGGTCGGCCGACGTCGACCCGATGGCATTTGCGCACTGTGTTCCTCTGGGAATCCCCTCGACAAAAAGCAGCATCGACAGCCAAAAGGTTAACAAGTGTTCTCTTCTGACAAAAGGATACCACTGGGATGTTCCAAAAGAGTATCTCGACAACTTTTTTTTTTTTTTTCGTGTACTTTTGCACAGAAACATCCCTCAAGGCTGTACATGAAACACCACAGGCTATTACACACTGCACGAGGTCTCTGCAGTATATCAGAAACTACGCTGAGTCAAAATTAATGTTCATTCCAGGAAAATAGACGGAGGGGCTTGTTAGATAGCATGTCCGTTGAAAGGTCCGTTGGTAAATCAAAGTTGCATATGAATTGATCAGTTTTCAGGTCGCACTCTATTGCTTTAGCCCCCCTCGCCATTCCACCTCCTCCTCCGCCTTCCTTCCACCTCCCCCCCCCCCCACCCCCTCTCGTACTTAGGGCCGTCAACTATCCCTCCGGTACCGTCTAAACCCCGAATTAATTAATCATTAATTAATCATTCAATAATGATTTCACTACAATAATATATTTTTCTCCAATGCCCCACCATTCCTCCTCGCGCGCGCGCGCACGCACGCACACACACACACACACACACACACACACACACACACACACACACACACAAACACACACACACACACACACACACGAACTTTTACACGCACACACACACGGCACACACACGCACTTTTACAAACACACACACACACACACACTTTCTTCTTCTTTTCTTCTTCTTCTTCTTTTTCTTTTTCTTTTTTTTTTTTATTTTTTTTTTTAGTCCACACTAACGGACGCAATGCATCATTTACGCCTTGTTGATTCTCCCTGTGTCATGGCCTTGTTTGTGATCCGCCAAGCGCGAAAGGCGAGTTAACGGGGCCAGGGCACACTTTGCGTAAAGAGATTAACACAGTCTAGGAAGTCAGACACACCCTTCCATCTGTAAAAGACACAGATTGTCATGAGTTTCAGACAAATTCATCCAACTGCAAGAAGCATAGATTGGCATGACCCCCCCCCCCCCCCCTCCCCGCCACAGCGGGGGAACTCATGACACTATACTTTTTGCTGGCGCGGCATTCATCCGCTACTTTTTTGTGCAGCTTTATTAGCTGGGAAACTTTTTGTGGACCGCCCTCCCAAGGGAAAGGTGTATCGCGAAAGCCACAGAGCAGTGCCACTCCGCCTACCTAGATTTTCTCACACATTTCAACTGATTTTGCATCTGTTTTGGACTCTCAGATGGAGAGGGTGATCGGGGTTTAGGCCAATCATTGTACAGCGTTTACGGCAGACTGCTCGTTCGTCCTGTAACTGCGGCAATAAATTAGTAAAATTAATGTTCAGTTATGTCAAGGTTGTGCCCGCATGCGGTAGGGGGCAAAGGAGGTAATTTGTGATGGGATTAAGGCACGCAGATGGTTGGGATGGGAGGACAAATTGGGAGGCGGAGGGCCGGGAGGGGGGAGAGGGTGGAGGGGGGGGGGGCGGGAACGAACACGTGAAATTACAAAGAATAAATGTGTATGAGACTCAGGGAGTGGGGGGTGGGGAGGGGGGTGTCTAGACAACACATTATGAGAGGAACATGAGTGACTGAGCAATTCGCATAATAAGTAGGATATGACGGAGGCACTGAGAATACTCCGGAGTGGAAATTGCAAGTGCGAGTCGGACGGAAAGAGCAGTTATGACGATGAAGTGAATGCAGTGGAAGGATGCCGCACCGCAGTATTTTGTGAATTATAATAATGAGTTTTTAGCTCGAAGTCAGCCGGTTCCGTGTATGTCTGCCTCTCATTTTAGTTGTAAGCTCATGACTGCAAAAGACAACAACATGGGTGCTATTGAACTGCACATTGGTTTGTCTCTCAGCTCAGTGGAACTGTACACATCACCCTGGCAAAATCAGGCAAAATCAAGTGTCTTTTTTCATAATAATAAAAATAATAATTACGGTATTTATAATGCGCTTATCTTATAATAATTATAACTCTAAGCGCGCACTCACAACTCGCACACGCATGCGCACGCTTTAGACAATGACTCACGTAACACAAATAGTGAAAATACATTACGACGGTCAGCTTGGGGTGGGGAGTGTGCAAGAGGTGTAGATTCTCATGAGTCCCTGCAAATGCAGAGGCTCATGAGAATCTATACCTCTTGCTAATTAAATAGGCTGACAAAGGAACTACCTCCCTTCAAATCTATGCATCTTGCTGGTATATGATCAGACATCACAAGATCCCCTGTGGACTGAGCGTCAGACCGACCCTCCTGAAGCATTGTCTCTGGTCAGCAGTTGTGTTTTGATTTGATCGTCCCAACTGCAGGTGGGACCCACAGACACAGGCTGTGGATCATCTGCAAGAGGCAGATATCCTCATGAGCGTATATTCCGCATATTCGCAGGGGCTCTTGAGAATCTATGCCTCCTGCAGGTAGTGCCATCCAAAGTAAAGTCCACCACGCATCAGCCGCATGAGCGAGCTTAAAATCCTGCGCATGCCACTAAGCAAGGTGCTCCGCTATAGTGGCTTGCGCAGGATTTAACTCATTAAGTACTAAAGACAAAATTATTAAATTTTGGAGACTGGCCATGATAATCCAAAGGTGGTGTCAGAATAACTTGGAGTGGCCTACATGAACTAACATGGTCGATCCACATCATGTTGTAGCAGATCAGGGCTTTATGGGTTAAGCTTTCTCATGCAACTGGCCCCTGGAGGCGGGCTGGGGGGAGGAGGTGGGGGGGGGGGGGCTGGAGCATTGTCTATTCAGTGTCAGCAAGGTGTTTTGAGTTGATCTGCCCAAGGAAGTTAGGAATGTTACGGTTTAGTTCTCCTGTTTTGTCATTTGGGCTGGCAACGTGCCCGTCAGTGTTTAGTAGTCTAGGTGTGCCTTGACAACGTGTCCAAGCCACAAGCTGCTTCCTGTAGGAATCAACGTTTTTCCTCGGATAGCAACAGAAAGACCTAAATAACGTCTCGTGTGATGACTTGCGCTTCATCAAATCAAAACCCAGGTTTTTCTTTGTGATTTGCAATTGACGTGATCAGGATGTCCCTAATCTACATCCACACATCTGATTCAGCAGCGATTCATACAAGTAGCACGATGAATTGTTCATTTCCAAGCATTAGGCTAAGAATTATGACCGCCCGGCCAAGATCTGCGAGAGTTTGAGCTGGAATTAAACGAAACAGTTTGCCAGGTAGGCTACATCGAAATACTGGTCACAAATGGCGGAAGGCGGCTATTAAGACTCACGTCTCCTGTGACTGAACTGACAGAACAGCGGTGCCTCCCAAATAAAAGTCTTGGATACGCCGGTGTAGTCAGTATCATAACCCGTTCGAACTATGATGAGTTTGCAAGAAACATAGATCCTTATCTGTGCGGGGACTCATGAGGATCTATGCCTCTTGTCGAACCTCTAACCATCAGTGTTCCTCCACTAGAAGACCCTTAAGTCATCCCTTCAGTCTAGTCCCTCGGGCCGGTATTATTATAACCCTGTAGTACGAACGGAGAGCACCACCCGGGCTTGTTTTTGCACTCGCGTCTAGAAAAATGGTCTCGCTTGCGCAAACATGCTCTCTATTTGCTTGTGACGCGGTACTGGCAGATTCATTCTGCCTCTGTTGTGTTTGAAGTTTATTTCGGGCTCCCCTTACCCAAATCGCGGGCTATTAAAGTTTTAATTGCAATGGAGTATGCGGCTTATGGTGTTTAGGCAGCACTTGGCCCCGAGAGCATAATTATACACTGAGTCCTGCAATGCAGGAACTGAGAGGATGGGGGGGGGGGGGGGGGGCACTGATTTCTACAAGAGGCAAAGATTCTCATGAGTCCCTGCGGCTGCAGGGGTTCATGAGGATCTATGCCTCTAGGATACGTAAGCTAGGGGCTGGATGGTGGACTGGAAAGTTTGCCTACCCTTTTGCACTGTTTCTTCGGTACGTTTGGCGCGATACGGTTTCAGAAAGATGACGAGACTTCATGTTGTGAGTTTGTGCTTGAACTATACACAAAACAAATATGATTACAACACGTGTACACTTCTTGTGCGTGTTTTGTTTGTTTGTTGTTGTTTTTGTGTTGTTGCTTTTTTGTGTGTTTTTGTTTGTTTGTTGAGGATTGCACTCAGCACATTTTCATTCGTGTCAGTGTGTGCATATACTGTATAAGTATGTTTGTATGTATTTGTATATGTATGTATGTATGTATGTATGTATGTATGTATGTATGTATGTATGTATGTATGTATGTATGTATGTATGTATGTATGTATGTATGTATGTATGTATGTATGTATGTATGTATGTATGTATGTTTGTATGTATGTATTTATGTGTGTATGTATGTCTGAATGTATGTATATATGTATGCATGCATATGTGTGTGTGTGTGCGTGTGTGCGTGCGTGCGCGCGTGCGTGCGTGTAAACCGATGTGCGTTTCAGTGTCTGTGTGCGTTTGTAGGCACTGAAGCGTTAAAAAAACTCGCGCTCACAGACAGCCATATCATATCATTCTACATTAACTCATTATCCCCACTGCCGTATTTCCCAAATTTTGGAGGCGTCATCTAATGACTATGCACCAGTTGCAGGAGATGGATCAAACTTGATAATTCAAGGACAGTGCCAGATTAGCTTAGCCAATTTATGGCACTTATCTGGAATTATCATGGTCGACCCATCGCCTGCTATAGTGCGTCAGGGCTGAATGCGGGGTTGAACCATAGTTCACCATACATGTTGTTTGAAAATCAGAAGTAGGTCATAACTGCACGCGTTTCGAAGCGCAGACAGTGGATTAACATGCGATATCGCATGTTTGGTCGGGCTTTTAATCCACTGTTTGCGCAAAAGAAAGTTTTGGGCCTAGGTCTATTTATGAGGTTTACCCCGACTTTGCGTGTCGGTAGCGGTTTTAGTCACGATGATTCCGACAGGAATCATCGTGACTAAAACCGCTACCGACACGCAAAGGGGTAATAGCTGACCATCATTAAAACAGAACAATCCGATCGCAGACAACACAAAATTTGTCACACAATGACATTATTATTCATAACTATTTTCCCGTGAAGATCCTCAGTCCTACACCCAGACTTGACCACACATCAGATCATTTCCAAACAACACCACCGCCACTAGCGTGACCTTGAGATATGCCAGACGATATCTTGCATCCTCAATCAATCATATGTTCACAACAAATAGAATGTGTTTGTGCAGTTAAACGCCCAGAGCCCGACAGAAAAAAAAAAAAAAAAAAAAAAAAAAAAAAACATGCAGACAATACGATTTTGTAATGATCAGGAAATATAAATGTCAGGTCTCTAGGCTCCGATGCAAGAGCTCTTGCGAATCTATACCTCTTGCAGAGGGAAGGGGCAAATACGAAACTAGACAATCAAGTGACTCCCCTAAGAGCTGTTCTATGATTGTGCGTAGAGAGACAAGAAAGGTCTGCCTTCTGCTCGAGTCGTTCCGCGTATCATACCAGGGGGAGGTCGGGATTTCTCATCAGCTGTGTCGTGGTTATCGGAAAATCCGTAAATAATAAGCGTATTACGCGTTTTCTGCAGTCCCTACACTGAACACCTGATAGTCTCCTGCTTTGTGGAACACGTACAAGTGATGCTGCTGATATCAACAGCCGATGGCGCCGCCTACGAATCACTGAGAGAACTGAATTAACTGCACGGCTTTCACGGAGACCGATACTGACAATGCTGAATCTTGTGTTGTGACGTGTTATGTTCCGTCCTGGGTCTGTTCTGTTTTGTTCTGTTTTATACAAGTGTTGTGTTGTGTTGTTGTGTTGTGTGGTGTTGTGGTGGTGTGGTGTTGTGGTGGTGTGCACGTGGTGGTGTGGTGGTGGGGTGTGGTGGTGGGGTGGTGGGGTTGTGGGGTTGTGGGGTGTGGTGTGGTGTGGTGTGGTGTTGTGTTGTGTTGTGTTGTGTTGTGTTGTGTTGTGTTGTGTTGTGTTGTGTTGTGTTGTTTTCTGTTCTGTTGTATACTGTGTTCTGTTGTGTTTCTGTTCTGTTCTATACAGTCGGTTGTGTTGTGTTGTGTCAGTCTGTTCTGTTCTGTTCTGTTCTGTTATGCTGTTCTGTTCAGCCTGTTCTATTCTGTTCTGTACAGTGTTGTGTTCTGTTGTGTTCAGGCTGTTCTGTTCTGTCTTGTGTTCTGTTCTGTTCAAGTTTATGTGTTCGTGCCGTGTTGTGTTGTGTATTTAGCTAGTTCTGTTCTGTTGTGATTTTTCTTCAAAACTTCTAGAGGCATGAATGGGACAAGCGAGGGGCCGGTTCATATTTTTCTTCTTTAACTCACTGAGACCTGCATCTGTGCCCTCTTCCGCCGTGTCGCACAGCTAGCACGGTGGTAATCCCGCCCGATTTGTGTCGTCTGCTGCCAGAACTCTGTCCCTAATCGACTTTTTATCCAAAAAAAAGATGGCGGTATCTTGGAAACGAGGAGAAAATAATCATCGCCCCAGCATAAAAGGAAACGTAATGATAGGGTGAGACCGGCACGATCATTCATTCAGAAACAGCCATCCATCTGTGAGGTCCATAGATCTTCAGCGACCCCCTTCAGTCAAAAATAACTGAAACAGCTATTCATCTGCGAGAGGCATAGATCCTCATGAGCCCCAGCAATTGCGGGGGCTCATGAGGATCTAGACCTCTTGTTCGATCGGGCGTCGGCCGGCAAATTGCCGTGTATTTTTCCTCAGAAATAAAATATCATCGGGCGCTCAATATTGGACGGAGACCGCAGAGCAGCATTAGAGAGGAGGTTCCATTGTTGTGGTGGGTCGGGGAAAACAGATTTGTCTCTGTGATTAGTGAAATCTGTCTGCTCGTTACCCTGTGAGATTTTAGTTTGATAAAGAGGGTTTTGATAACCAGTGTTTTATGTCCCCGCCACAACCGCATAACTGGACAAACAGACCGTAAATAACTACACGCAGCATAACGATAACTCGCACTATTATGTTCTATAATCTTTAGGTGTTTTTTTTTTTTTTTTTTTTTTTTTTTGTTGTTTTTTGTTTTTATCAGCGTCACAATCACAGAGATCATTATCGTCGTCATCATCATCGCAGTCGTTGCTATCAACATAGTGGTGGACACCACCACCACTATTACCAGTCAGCATCATTATCATTATCATCATCATCACCATCATTATTATCATCACCACCACCACAACCACCACTATAATCTATATATATATTGTATGTATGTACTGTATTAACTCATTCAACCCTGACACACTACATCAGGAGATGGGTCGACCATGATAATTCAATGGTAGTGCCAGATTAGCTTGGCGCTTGTCGGCGCCAAGCAATCTGACACTGTCTTTAAATTATCAAGTTCGATCCATCTCCTGCAACAGATGCATAGTCATTAAAATGAAGCCTCCAAAATTTGGGAAATACGGCCGTCGGACTGAATGAGTTAATATGCTAACTGAAAATTTGTAATGTGTGCATCTCCTCCAACACCGCTAGAAGGATGTGCTTGCCTGCTAACAGGTGACACCATAGCACGCCCATGACCACTGAGATTCCGCTATGTCAGTGGCAAATCTGAAATTTGCGTGGAAAAAGGGGGTTTGAAGGGGTTTTTTTCATCGCAAATCGCCTTGATTTATTTTTAGACTTTTCCGAACTTGCCTGGTCTACGGGAGATAACTTTTTCTTTCTTTTTATCAGAATGGTAACCCCAATGCGCAAATGGTGATCAAGCGGACGTCGACCCGATGGCCTTTTGCGCATTGTGAACCCCTATGTTGGGCTGTACGCTATACTGATGTACGCATGCAAGGGCCCGTAAGAAAACGGACAGCTAAATATTCGTAGGAGTATTGTCATTTAAACAGGTTAAAGATTGCATACTTTGGAGGGCACCGTGTGCAGCACTGGTCACCACCGCTAGCCGTAATGATTATAATCGTGTTGTTGTCAGTTCTGTGTTGGCTATGGTCGGTTTCAGTCAGTCAGTCCTAGTCAAAGTTTATGTGGAAGTTCCTGGTGCCTTTCACGAGCCATCACTTCTCTCGCTGCAGTCGGACGGTCCTCCGCGCTTCTCCCCCAAACAAGCCAAGAAGCTACCTTCACGACTCAGCGCTCCAAGCGAACGGTTTACCGCGCGGCGCAAATCATCGCTTGAGCTACGCTACACATGGCCAGCAAGAAACAGAATGCCGCCCTTTTAAGGGCGAACCGAAACCGACGCCAAACCAACCAGCAACAGGCCGACGAGTACCTGGCTCAATACCCCCAGCTACGGCCACAGACTACGCCGAGGCCGCAGAGAGAGACCAGACGGCAAAATCCACCTCTGTCGCCACCGATACCTCTTCTCTATGCCACCAGCAGGAATGTTCCCCCAAATGGAGGTTCTCCTAAGTGCCATCTTATCCCCAAGCGGCTACTCAGCAGCAAGCACTCCAGCCACCGCCCAACCCCCACCGTCACCGGTAGAAGAAGAAGAACAGGAGGACAGGTCGGAGCCATCTTCAGAATCGGACTCCCCCCCCCCCCCTCCCCACCAGGGATCATCATCCCCGAACACCTAATTCGGGAAGGGCCCTGGTCAACCGAAGAGAGGGAGGTCCGGCTTCGGGGCCTGGACATCGACGACCTAGTCCTCCTGCTGCAAACAGACGTCCCGGCCATCCTGTTACTGCGCGGTGACGACTACCACCGCGCCCTGATCACCACTCGGTGGCTGCTCCATACAGGAGCACTCGCCGATCTCCGCCCACCAACCACAGCAAGCCAAGAAAGCCAAGTAGTCCCCTCCATGCAGGAAACCGAAAGTCAAGCTACCATTGAAGTCAGCCACAAGAGGACATCGGCCGCCCCGCCAACCAAGTTAAAAAAAACCGGCACCACTCCGACTCCCACCAGAGAGGTGAAATGCTCCACCACAACGCCAGCGACCCAAGACGCCAGCACCACCACACCACAAACAGCTCAGGACCAACGCCCAGACTGAAGCACCGCCAACAGTCAGTACAGCAACGAACACCGCCAGCCGCAGGCGAAGACCTCCAAGATCCGCCCGACAACGCCAGCCTACACCCAAGAAAACTCCCCTCGAGACACCACCACCGCACCTCCGAATTCCACCGCGCCATCAACCCTACACCCAACGCTCCACACCAAGACCCCTCCTTCACTGGCCCCCCCCCCCCCCCCCGAATTCTCACCACGACGCTACCAGCCACTCCCACCACCAACCAAGCGACGGTTCCACCTGTCAACGCCACCCCCGCCTCCACTCATAGAGGGCCTACTGCAGTGGTTGGTCCACCAGCTACCTCCAGCCTGGTACTAAGCGACGGTCCACCGGCCCCACCACCCGCCTCCCCCACCACCACCCGCCCGGCCCCGGCAACACCACCAGCCGCAGTGAGGCGACGGACGGACAGACAGACAGTCAGATCGACACCCCCCCCCCCCCCCCCCCCCCCCGGGCGAAATCAACGAAAGTTGGAAGCCCTAGTCCTTTCTAAAGTCGCACTCGCACTCGCTTTCACGAGCCAGTTGCTCTTTCAATGTCAGTTTACTCATGAGTGAAGAGTTATAGCCAAGTCTGCCTCAGTCCGGCTGGGGAAAAGGAAAGATGATCTGTGTCTAAGCTAGAGGATGTTAGGATCACATGTCACACAAGACTGTCGTTCTACCCAGAAAGCCGGCTCAGCGTGTACTGTGGCGCACACAACACGGATCAGGTCACCTGGGGAGCGACTCATAGAAACCCAAACTGAGATCCTCGGGCCGACGTCGTGCACGGGCCAGCTCTGGCGGATGTCGGCCCGAGGACCTTTACCTCACCGTCAAGGACTGAGCTCAAGCACTAATCCCAAAGCGTCAAAAGCGACATCTGCATAATCTCAAAAGGAGTCCGGTGGGCTATTTACTAAACTTTTTCTCCGTCTGAAGAACAGAAACCGCTCCGTACAACTCTACAAGAAAAACAATGAGGCGTAAATTCCCATGAGCCCCTGCGGCCGCAGGGGCTCATAAGAATTTATGCCTCTTGCACAGTACGGAGAATGAATCTGAAAGATTCCAAAAGAAATCTCAACACCTCTACAAAGGCTCCCGACTCACGCGGGAGCGAAACTTAATCCCGACCAATCCCTGATAATAACGGCAACGGAACACGGCTACAGCGGGATAACTTTCAGTCGCCCGCTCCCCGTAGATATCAAAGAGTGGTCTCCCTTTAGTCATGTGACCGGCCTGTGTGGAATACATCTCGTGGTTCAGTTAACTCTCTGTTTTTCAAAGCAGTTTTGTAAACTTACTTCTGAAAGGAATAACGGTGCGTTGAAGTAACATTACAGTCGTGGGGGAATAACGTAGACTGTCTGGAATAATTGTCTGGAAGAAGTGTCTGACACCCCTTTCAAACGTCCACATAAATGTTTTCAGTGTTTTTGACTTCTTTGATGCATACAGATTACATATCCGCCTGATGACACTCTGTCATCCTTGAGCATTTCTCATTAAAATTAATTAAAGAAACAATTAAACTCGCAGTTGGGTTTTAGCCTACGCGGTAGACCATACACCATCAATGTACCGAAAGCATCGGCAAGACACCCAGCATCTGGAAGACGCATAGAATCGACATAAGCTTCAGCTGAGTGCGGAGGCTTATAAAAATTTATGTCTCTGCCTGACTCCCGCCGTGTATGCGAGCAGACTGAAAGTGACGATTGACGCGTAGTTCCTGTGTCTGCGGGGATGGAGCTACTGGTAAACCTGTTGCAGTCGCCATAGAAAGAAAAGAATCTCCTGCAGCCATAATAACATTTTTGCAGTTTTTATAATGTTTGCGGAGGTCCTAATCGTGATCCGTATCTCGTCAAACAATTTCAAAAGCATATTTGATACATAATGATCGCATCTGAATTCGCCATCAGAGCCGGTTTGACTGTGCGCAAATTCCAATGAGCGCCTTTATTCGGTTTTCGAGCCGGCAATTGAAACACGAAACCCACCTAATTACAAGAGACACAGATCCTCATGAGCCGCCGGAGTTAAGGAGGCTCACGAGAATTACAGTTTTTTGCTGATACCATTTTGTACCTAGGTTCCTCGGATGGCTTGGATTCCTTGGGGTTAAACTATGATTACCAAAGATCTCAGACTCGCAGCGAGTGGGCAGTACGTAAACATTGTTCCTTCGGACATTATGATTTTCAGTTTTAGTGGAATTTTTGGCACAACACGCAAGACAAATAGGTCAGCACCGTTTTATATCTTTTAGTGGTTGTATTTCCCGCAGATGATTTCTTTATTGACCGGTAAACTGAGTCTGCACCAGCGGCCCGTGACCGGGCGCGACTTAGTCAGGGCATGGCCGGTCTCAGTGAACATTGACTCATGCGCTGCTGTCAATCTTTTTCATGCTATTGTTCTAATTACTATGTGTTCAAATTACTTTGTCTACGTACATTTTCTTTGTTGTTGTTAATATTATGCGGATGATCGCGACACTGACGTGTCATTATTACTCAAGTTTTGGTAGCGGCGCAGCGGCACTCCGCCGGGGCGCTGAGCCGGCCGCCCCGGATAGCTCACTACTGACTCGCAGTTCCGCTATTATTTCTCAGTTACGCCTATTATCAATGTCATGTTCTAAAACTGATGTACTGAAAAATACTGATACCAGTCTATATTGTACACGCAAATTATTGGGCTAAAGAGAAAATACACTTGTGCCGGTGCGAGACGGTATAGCTACTATGGAAAATGTATGGAAACCCATACTAGTCATAAGTTCAACATGGTGTTTTTTTGTACTAGTTCTAAAGCACAAACTATAGTAACGAGCAGAAATGTGACTAAAAACATGCATCTTCATATCAGTGCCAGCAGTCCGCACACGTTCCAACCACCAAAGGCGGCCCAGATAGAAATCATAAAATTGTCTGATGACTGTGACAAGATGAAGAACTTGAACAGATGCTTACCACTTCTAACAGTCATTATATGCACTGTCACCGTGATTGTGTGTCTACTTACACATCTTCTCTTCTCGCCGTAAGATGGCCTCAGTCGCCTGTTCGGCGTTAAATTTAACTAACTAACTAACTTCTCAGTCATCACATCAACTATCCAAATTCTGAAACAATCATCACCTCCGAAAAAGATCAGAAGATCATAGTGTTCAACTTTTGGATTTTCACAAAAGTTGTATTTTATGTGGAGAGGAATGCCTGCTTATCAAAGATCCCAAGGATTCTGGCAGGTTGAGAAATGTGTGTAGAACGGCAGACCATGGGCCATACAAATATTTCAAGGAGGCCAGTGTCAAAGCTTCAGGGTGCCTTAACCCTTATCATTCGGAATACACCAGTGTGTGAAATAAGTTTGACTAAAATAGTTCAAGGGTAGTGCCAGAATAGCTTGGCGCCTCTAGGCGCCAAGCTATTCTGGCACTACCCTTGAACTAAAGCCATTGGTCTATATCCTTATCCGTAAGTACTATGTTACTTGAGTATGGCAGTGTACAAATTTAAAGCTTTTTTAGCCTCAGTATGATATGGGTTAACAGATCTGCATGCTGCAAAGGGGCGGTACCATAATGACTGCAGAGTCAAGTGAATGACACCAAGATCTGTGAATACTACCAGGACTCGGAAACAGAAACTGTTCGATTAACAAAGAGATTATCAAGACCACACCTGCAGCAAGGCCTAATCGTGTATTTCCAGGAGGATCTTCTGGTTCTGTCGCTAACATACTCATATTTCGTGACAAAGCAAAAGGTCTTGTCAAGCTCAAGGAAGATAACTTCTCTGTTGGAAAAGCAGCAAAAGTAGTTTGCAGCAAAGCAAAGAGTGCCTACACAACCAGAAGTGACATGGAGACAATTAGCAACGAAGTGAGCCCCACCATGATGGCACTTCTGTTTAAATTGTCAGACAATTTGAACTAGACAGTGCCTGCCATTCTCGTTGGCATCATGATCACTGCGTCGATCACGAACAGACTTCGCTCATTACAAATTGCGCTAGGTGTGTTTGTATGAGAAAACACATTCTTCAAAGCATGTACGGTTTTGGGGTCACTTGTTCATAAGATAAAGTGAACTGAACTGAACTGAACTGAAAGTTTATTTTGTAAGGATGAAGACAGTAGGCACGCAGACCTTTTTACACGTCTGTCCTTAATAACATTTTAAAAATAACATCAGAAAAGGTAACAAGACAAAAACAATTAAATTTTCAAAAGATAATAATAATAATAGTAATAATAATAATAATAATAATAATAATAATAATAATAATAATAATAATAATAATAATAATAATAAAACACAGACACAGATTCAGTCAGATGTAAGGCAGCACAAGGGTAACACATGATGTCTGTTACTCGAGTGACGCGTTACAACTGAACAAGCAAGCAAGCGCGAGCAAGTGCACTTACATTAGATTTAAATAAACTTAAAAGTGTTCAAACAAGTACAGACTTGTCAACAAGAAGATCAGGAAGAGGATGAAAGAAGCCAAAGAAGATTGGATTGAAGACCAGTGTTGTAGCGTGGAAGAGGGCATGGCAAACGGCAACAGCAAGAAGGCTTATGAAACGCTAAGGACCCTCACCAAGACTCAACAGCGAACAGCCACAGTCATCGAAGACAGCAGCGGCCAACTCCTTACGGAAAACACTGCTGTACTAAACAGATGGACTGAGTACTGCCGAGACTTGTATAACTACACAGTCATAGGACTATCGCCAAGGGGAGGGGGAGGGATGTGGTAAGTCAGGTGGGTGAGGGTCACGCTATCTGTCATCAGCGCTGCCTGGTGTTTGTTTTGTTAAGCCGTTACCGGCGCTCCTTTCAATGGGCTTAGGCGAACTTGGCGGCGCCCGTCTCCTCTCCAAGTATTTCAACTGACTGAGAGACGCGTCAGCCCCTCACAACGTTTCGCCCGCCAGCAGAAGCGGTTACCGGGGTGTGTTCGCCTAAGCCCATTGAAAGGACTGATGGACAAGCAACAGAATAAGAATAACATGCCGGATCGGTCGGGGCCCGGATCACCAACGACCGCGCACCCCATTGGAGGTCTCCAGGGTGGGGGCGACAAGTGTGTTACTGGAACCAAACCCACCATCAAGCTGCCCACGCAAGGAATAACTATCGGAACTTGGAACGTTCGCACACTCTACCAGTGCGGCAAAGTGAAGGAACTCACCCACGAGTTGAAGCGCTATCACTGGGACATTGTAGGACTTGCAGAAGTTCGATGGACAGGCTTCGGAGAAACAACAACAGATGAAGGCCATAAAATCTGGTTCAGCGGAAAAGAAACCAAGCACGAACATGGCGTAGCTTTTATCGTAAGGAAAGAGGTGGCTGGAACTGTCATCAGCTGCACCCCCGTGTCAAGCAGACTAATCTCCATCCGCATCTCCGCCCGACCGCACAACATCACTATCATACAAGTATACGCTCCAACAGCAGATCATGATGATGAAGAATTAGAAGAATTTTACGAACAACTGGACAACATCATCAAGAAAACACCTAAGAAAGACATTCTGACTGTCCTCGGTGACTGGAATGCAAAGATCGGCCCTGACGCCTACCAACAATGGGCAGGAACAGCTGGCAAGTTTGGCCTTGGAGAAACAAACGACAGAGGCCTGCGACTTTTAGAGTTCGCAGAGAGTCACCGTCTCACCGTTGCTAATACCCTCCATCCACACAAGAAGTCAAGAACAGTGACATGGCAATCGCCAGGAGGCCTGGTCCATAACCAGATTGACTTCATCTTGCTGCCTCGACGATTCAAATCCAGCGTTAACAAAGCACAAACGAGGTCCTTTCCTGGCGCTGATATTGGCAGCGACCACAACCTCGTCCTTACTAGCCTCAAGTTGAAGCTGGCATTGAAACGAGATAGCAAGAACCCTCGCATCAGATTCGACCTCCAGAAGCTAAAAGACCCGGAAGTAGAAGAGCTCTTCCAAGCCCAGGTGGGAGGCAGATTTGCAGCCTTGGCTACTTTGGACTGCGACGTAGACACCCTTGCTGGAAATATAAAAGAGGTGTTACTTTCTACAGCAGAAGAAGTGCTGGGGAAGCAGAGGAAGCGCAAACAGCCCTGGGTCACCGATGACATCCTCGATCTCTGTGATGAGAGGAGAGCCTGGAAGAAAAAGAGAGGCCAAGACCTCACATCAGCAAACAAGTACAGACTTGTCAACAAGAAGATCAGGAAGAGGATGAAAGAAGCCAAAGAAGATTGGATTGAAGACCAGTGTTGTAGCGTGGAAGAGGGCATGGCAAACGGCAACAGCAAGAAGGCTTATGAAACGCTAAGGACCCTCACCAAGACTCAACAGCGAACAGCCACAGTCATTGAAGACAGCAGCGGCCAACTCCTTACGGAAAACACTGCTGTACTAAACAGATGGACTGAGTACTGCCGAGACTTGTATAACTACAAGGCTGAGCCAGACACCAGCATCCTCCAAAACAACCAGGCTGGGGCCAGGAAGGCTGAAGACCTGCCAGTGTTAGCTGAAGAGGTGGAAGCAGCCGTACGCGGCCTGAAGGGAGGAAAGTCTCCAGGTGTAGACAACGTACCTGCTGAACTGTTGAAACATGGAGGAGAAGTAACAACGAAGGTCCTCACTACACTCTGTCAAAAGATCTGGGAGCAAAAGAAATGGCCAGTAGAATGGACACAGTCTCTAGTGATCCCGCTCCCCAAGAAAGGAAACCTGAAACAGTGCCAGAACTACAGAACTATCAGTCTGATAAGTCACCCTAGCAAAGTAATGCTTAGAATCATTCTCAACCGCCTCAAAACTTTCGCCGAGGAACTGCTGGCAGAAGAACAGGCTGGCTTCAGAGTTGGAAGAAGCACTGTAGAGCAGATTTTCAACTGCCGCGTCCTGATCGAGAAACATCTGCAGCATCAGCGCGAACTCTACCACAACTTCATTGATTTCAGGAAAGCATTTGATCGCGTCTGGCACGACGGACTCTGGCAAGTCATGAGATCGTTCAACATAGAGGAGGGACTGATCCAAATGATAGAAGCGCTTTACAAGAACGCCTGCAGCGCGGTTCTACTTAACAATCAGTCAGGCGAGTTCTTCAGGACGACGATCGGTGTCCGTCAAGGATGCCTGCTCTCTCCTGTCCTTTTCAACATATTCCTGGAGAAGATCATGCAGGAAACCCTCCACGACCACCATACTTCAATCTCTATTGGTGGCAGATCCCTGTGCAATCTTCGATTCGCAGACGACATTGACCTCATGGCAGGCAGCAATAGTGAGCTCCAAAACCTGACAGACAAACTTTCAAGTAGCGCAGGGTCTTATGGCATGGAGATCAGTACGGATAAAAGCAAAGTGATGATCAACACCACAAGCGACAGCAGCAGCAACATTCACATGAACGGCCAGAAGCTAGAAGAGGTCAATAGCTTCAAGTACTTGGGAGCCACCCTGTCCAAAGACGGTAGTTGCATAGCAGAGATCCGTATCAGGATAGGTACAGCAACATCCGCAATGGCCAGGCTGGACAGGATATGGCGAAGTAACTCCATCAGCTTCACCATCAAGTACAGGCTTTACAAGTCCCTCGTAGTGTCTATTCTACTCTACGGCTGTGAGACTTGGACACTGCTTGCAGACTCAGAAAAGAAAATCCAGGCCTTTGAGAACAAGTGCCTGAGGAAGTTGCTCCGCATCTCGTACCGCGAGCACAAGACCAACGAATATGTACGGAGCATCGTCACTTCCCTGGTGGGCCCACATGAACCCCTTCTGGCAACCGTGAAACGGCGCAAGCTTGCTTGGTTTGGCCACGTGACCCGACACAACACCTTGTCCAAGACTATCCTCCAAGGCACTCTCGAAGGAAGTCGTCGGCGAGGTCGTCAGAGAAAGAGTTGGGTCGCAAACATAAAAGAATGGACCGAACTCGAGATGCCAGACTTGCTTGCCACCGCCCAAAATAGAACTCAGTGGAGAGCACTGTCTGTTGCTGCTGCCTTTCAGTCCCCCCAACGCCCAGTTCGGGCAAGGGACTGATGATGATGATGATGATACCGGCGCTCCTCTCTTCATTTTAGCTGGTAACAGTGTCTAATAGCTAAGTCAGACCAGTACAACTGCAGTTGACATAGATCACTTTGAACCCCCAGACATTGAATCGGCTCATGGGAATCTGTGCATTTTGCAGACTCACTTTACATCCTTATTAGATCCCTCGGATGAGTAAGCCACTGAGGACTTATTTGCGTATCCAGGGCTTTCCATCCACAAGAAATCCAGACCACAAAAGTGACTCCAAGCGTGTAAAATGCAAAGAAGTACCCAACGGAGAAAGAAAAACGCTTAGAAAAGACGGTTACAACACAATTTATTAATATTTCGGGTAAATACCCTTTGTCAAAATAGACAAACAAACAGAGAGATCGGTCGCTACTTATCTTCATGCACAGAAGGAATGTGGCAACTCTGCCACATTCCTTCTGCGAATTAAGATAAGTAGCGACTGATAAGCGTGTTTCTTTCTCCGTTGGGTACTTCTTTGCATCCACAAGAAGCATAGATCTTCATGAGCCCATACATGTTGTAAAGGCTGCTGCCGAATCAAAGTGCTCTTTTTGAGTTTTTACATAGATTGGCCTCGTTTGCATCCTAAAGTTGAGGGTGTTATTATTGATTTAGTAAAGCGATTGGATTCAGTAATTTCAAGCGGCTCAGCCATACAATATAATTACGATATCGATCACAATTAAAAAGGATAACATAGCCAACGAAGTTCAAAATCAAGTAAAAAAAAACTTAATTTATCCCAGGAAGGGGTAATTTCAGTCTGGACGGGAGCATATATATATATATATATATATATATATATATATATATATATATATATATATATATATATATATATATATATTATATATATATATATATATATATATATATATATATATATATATATATATATATATATATGCTCCCGTCCAGAGTTGATATATATATATATATATATATATATATATATATATATATATCAAGTAAAGTGAAAAAAAAATTGACAAGACGGACATACACACAGGCACCCATGCACGCCAAATTTAGAAACTATACTAATACTGACATCTATACTAATACTGACAACTATACTAATACTGACAACTATCACATAAACCTTACAAGAACAAACTGGCACCTTCCATCCCCCTCATGATCGATTACAGATCTCACAGCTGAATATAATTAATATTGTAATTTATTAAAGTTGCACACACACGTAAATAATGAGGAGGAAAACAGTTATTGTACTCTGGCCATTTAACAACTTCAGATGTTGCATGTTATTGCCAAAGTAGTGACTCGGTCGTGACGTTTGATCGAATCACCATATCAATCATCTCATAGTGTTTTAATATCCAAATTGAAGAGAACAAACGGCTGTTCTGGCATGAAATGTACAGAACATGACATGAAAATACGCTGTTGTGAACGGAAAAAAATAGTAAAAACAAACAAAAAACAGAAACATGAAATACGCTAGAAAATATAACTATATAACTGAACGGCCTCCCCGTTAAAACGCCACCCCACCTCTCCACCCCTCCTCCTTCCCGGCCCGCGCCTAAACTTCTCCTCGCCACTCTCAAGGAATATGGGCCACTGGATAGTTGAACACCACATAGTCACTCAGTCAGTGTAACTTTATGAAAACAATGTTTGTGTCAATGGATAGAAAAGGCAGAATGAATGTTTTTAGCAGGAAGAAAAACAAAATATAAACAGTTACTTAGCAAAACGAGTTACTAGAAGTAGAACACAACTATAACAGACTGAACAATTCGTTGATCAACTATCCACCTAACTAAATATCTAGCAGATGTCAATGATCCATTGCTAAGACGCACAGGAATACCACCGCGAACATGTTCGTCTTCGCATTACAGCACAGAAATAGTACATTTATAATTTGGTTTCATGTATGTAGTAGAGGCAATGTCTTGGGCAATTCAGTGTGTGAACTGCTAAATGAATAAGATACTAATGTGTAATCTGAATTTGAAAACAATGCATTAGAATCAATGTCAGTTGTGTAAACTGACACAGTTCTAACATGGGTCATATTTACTTCAGTCTCTGACTCAAGCTGCGACAGTCGGCACGATTGAACGGATTGTCTATAACCGCTGTCCATGTTCCAGTGCAGAAAGGGCGCAGACTGACATTTTTGCCACACGTTCGGGGTCACAGCCGGCATCACTCATATCAATATACGCATTTTCAAAGTAAAACCAAACACACACTGAACAGGAAACAACGGAATTAAACAAACAAAATAAAATATGGAAATGTTTAACGCTAATAGTTAATGTACATGGCGAATACACACACTTACACTAGTTCACACATATTGAGTTGTGTTCGGCAGTGTTTGTCTACAGCGGACTTCACTTTGTTGTTCTTAAGCCCGCCATTAGGCTTAGCACACGTCACTGCACTGTCATTTAAGTGTGTATATTTCAGATCGTAATATTACAGTTAATGTGTGCTACATCCAATCACTCCATCCAGCAATATCCTGCTAGACTGAATTGTGAGTTCCCACGCCGAACCGGCGAATTCTAATTCCACTGAAATGCGCTCGTGTTACGTAGATACAATGTTGCTGTTGTTTTTTTCTTTCACATGAACATGCGCCTGTACACTATGAGTAATAATATTTTAAAACAAACAAAAAACAAAACACAAAAAAACACGTATCATTCCATTAGTAGGACCCAAACGCCCATGTGTGAACCATTCTCTCTGGAATGAGGGTTAGAGGATGAACTCTGCACTGGTTTGGTCAACTTGGCAAGGGTCTGGAAGGCTTGTTGTCACGAGCATGACTTATTGAAATTACTGTGCCTTTTTGTGGAAATCCTGCCTCGGCGGTCGTAACTGGCGTCCCTGAAAAAAAGGTACAAATAATAATTACATTCAGTGAAAGTCGAATGGAAGAAAATGTCAATGGGCCTACATTCTGTTGCTATCTTGAGGCATGTGTTTGTGTGATTGGGCAGAAATAATACAGCCGACATACTTTACAGACAAACAGGCAAACAGAAAGCTGTGTACTAACAGTAACTGGTTTCATTCAATTAATTTATTGGTTCTGTAAGTGAAGGAGAACTAAGTTTTTAATGTATTTAGTACCTTGACTGGCAAGGCTGGAGAGGGTCATACCGGCGATACCGGCGGCTGCATGTCTTCGTCACTACTGTGTGCCAGAGGTCTTTGTTTTCTGAAAAAAATTGAAAAGAAATCATTTTTGTACTATTTATATTTTGAAATGTGAACGAAAAAAAAATGAAAATAATTTTTATCTAAATACCCAAAATCTGTCGTTATGAACACATCTCAAAACGGATAAATGTAAAAGATAACGATAAACTGTATACAAAAGATACTACACGCACGCACGCAAGAATGATTACCTAGGTGTGGATGTTAGTCGTGGCCCTTTTTTTCGTCTGGCAGGAGTGTTCGTGTGTGTCCTCTGCCTTTTTCGTGACTGCGCAATCCTAGCTGCCAGCTCTTCTGTTGGAATGTTTAGCAATGTGTCCAGGTCGCTGGCATGACTTTCAGGGCCGAAGTTGTACTTGACATTGCCTTTACCGTCTCAGTTCACGAAACACTGATATTTCATGAAATCAGGCAGCTTTGCAGCATGATCGCCTGCTGTAAACAGATATTCTATCTGTAGATTTACAAGCTGTCCAAGGTGCCGCAAAGCTGACTCCGGCGGCATCCAGAGTTGTGGGTTTCGTACAGTAGCCTCCCCAGGTGGCTTGATGGATAGCTGTCGCACTTCTTCCAAAGTCAGTTTGTCGGGATCGTTGTTCTTGGGGCAGTACAAATATTTTATTAGTCGCAGGTATGCTTCCAGGTCCAACTGACCGGACGTGACTAGTTCACGTTCCTTCTCAAAACAAACCAAGCTGTTGAACAGATTCCTCTTGACGATTGTGTCGAGCATTGTCTGATGGGTAATGCCTGAGAATTTCGGCAAGAAGTCGTTGCCCCCCTCACAGTATTTCACAAAAGCACCCCTTTTAAAAAAGCTTATTTCTCTGCAAATTTCACAATGATGCTGTGAAACCTCAATTTCTATAGCCTTGGCTAAAAAGTCTAGAGTTTCTTGCTTTCCGACCCCCACCCGGGTCTGCCCTGGGGGACTTGGGTGGGGTTAGGTATTTTTTAGTTCCCAGGGTCACCCTGGTCAGCCCCACAGGGTGGGTTTTTCTCTCTATTCTGGGGCACGTGCTTCTGTCTACCCGAGGTCCATTCACCTGTATTTGCCTTTTTAAAACTCTCCCTACTGTCTGCACTGCCTGTACATGTAGCTCTTGATATTGGATGTGTGTTGCTAAATGGTCTTAGCTTTATTTAGCCCCTTGTGTTAGGTTTATTTAACGTATTTGACCGGCTGGCGACATACATTCAATGTTCTGTTTATTTATTTTTTTTTCACAAGCAGTGCAGGCACGTCCTGAGAAAGCCTTGTTGCTGTCGGGACGTTAAGCAATGTACAATCAATCAATTCTTGCTTTCCGAATTTTCCTTCAATGAATATATGCACACCTTTTTCGTGTCGGCACAAACTCACGTGACAAGGGGCACATACAATGTTAAAGTCTTCCTTCCCTTCGCCAATCGCCTCCACAATGCTCTCGTTGATGACTTTAGGTAGATGTTGGCACCGACCGACGAGAAGGACGCCGTCTAAGTAAGCAGCTGCTGCCTGTCGGCGTGTGTCACGTCGGACAACTTCTTGAAGAGACTTCTGCAGCGCAGGCTGCGATTTATTAATTGATACGCAGTTTTCAAAAAGTTCTTTTACACAGTTCTTCGTAACTAAGCTGGGTGTGATCTTCAAAATTATGATGAAAATGTAGTTCAAAATCCTTTATTCTTTCCCACTCAAAACGAGAAAAATGCTCTTTGTATTCTGTATGCAGATTGTGAAGTTCCGAATTATCAATGTCTCGAGTTAAGAGAAGGCTTTCAACTTCATCATGGTGGAGTGGTTGTTTGGATATTTCTTGATAGAGTTTCAAAACAGATTTGTCAACAGATGCACCACCGTCACACAACTCTCCCTTTTCTTATGACCAGTTTCAACACAGTTTTGTGAAACTTCAGCAGCCACTTGTTTGCAGAAAGTAGACTTTTGGGAATTTTCAAAACAAAATTTGATGACTGACCACAAGTTCACAAGTAGCTTTCCTCGTTCGCACGAACGACTGGCTCCTGTCAGTTTCTTGAAATAAATAACCACATTGTCCTTTCTCGGCACATCAGGGTCAGAGGGTAGTTTCCTTTGTTTCAGAGTTTCATAAATATGATCAAGCTGTATCCAGAAATGTTCGTCTTCTGCTAAGACACCGAGACTGATGTTTCAGTGATGGAATTAGATTCGCAGGCAGCATCTACAAAGAAAACATCAGTCCTGCATAAGTAAGCGCCAGCATTGTTTAATCATCGTCATTGCTTGGAATATTGTGTTTTATGTGCTTTCTTATAATTTTCAGGTTGATATAAGTTGCGGAAAGGACGGTATATGCAGGTCAGATCGATCAGGCGTTTCAATCGAGGCATATAACATGGACACACTTGAATCATTCCATTGAAATGTAAGCGTAGTTGTGTGTGCTGAGTGCTGTTAAATTTTGGGGTTAACGAGGAGGTCCACTAAAGCCATATCCCGATGGGTGGACTGTCTGTCTTCATATCCCGATGGGTGGACTGTCTTCTTGAACTAACTGATATCATGATTTTTCAGGATATTAATGCACAAGTGCATGTTTTCAACCATGTTTTTGTTATATTTGTAACAACAGTTACACAGTGAAAAATATCACGGCAGCCTGCCGCCGCGGCTGAAGTGAACAAAATGTGGAAGAAAAATAGTAATAAAAATGTCTCTTACCTTTGGTCGGATAATGCCGACATCTTCGCTGAGTTCAAGTTGACAACGGCCGCAAATTTGGAGACCATCTAAGACTTGTTAAGCGATATATCCGAATACGACACACAATATCACCCAAAAAAAAACACAAAGAAAATTCGCAGCTGATTTTTTAAAATCTATATCTCCAGCAACTGCAGAAATGAAACGTGCACCGCATACACATCAGAATTATATACTGACGTCCACACATCTTAACCGTAGGATGAACACAGGGTCGATCTCTGCTAGAAGCTGTATGATCATCAACAACCTTTTGCATATGAAAATCTATGCCTCTTGTAGATGGAGGGCCCTTGATATGTGAATACGACCGCAAGATTTCACTCATTTAGGGAAGCTAATGTAAATGTAAATAGGGCCGCAAAACGCACAGATTCTCGTGAGATGACAGCCTGTGAATGTTCATGGGGATCTATGTCAAGTGTAGTTGAAATAATCTGACAGGGGAACATTTTCGCGAGTGACATGAACATAAACACGAGCGCTCACATTGGCTTGATGAGGTTTCCGACCTCACCCCGGGGTCAGGGGGTATCGGATTTCACTGAAATTTCAGGGACTCCGGTGGCGTTGGTCTTACGACTGTACAAGGCTGAGCCAGACACCAGCATCCTCCAAAACAACCAGGTTGGGGCCAGGAAGGCTGAAGACCTGCCAGTGTTAGCTGAAGAGGTGGAAGCAGCCGTACGCGGCCTGAAGGGAGGAAAGTCTCCAGGTGTAGACAACGTACCTGCTGAACTGTTGAAACATGGAGGAGAAGTAACAACGAAGGTCCTCACTACACTCTGTCAAAAGATCTGGGAGCAAAAGAAATGGCCAGTAGAATGGACACAGTCTCTAGTGATCCCGCTCCCCAAGAAAGGAAACCTGAAACAGTGCCAGAACTACAGAACTATCAGTCTGATAAGTCACCCTAGCAAAGTAATGCTTAGAATCATTCTCAACCGCCTCAAAACTTTCGCCGAGGAACTGCTGGCAGAAGAACAGGCTGGCTTCAGAGTTGGAAGAAGCACTGTAGAGCAGATTTTCAACTGCCGCGTCCTGATCGAGAAACATCTGCAGCATCAGCGCGAACTCTACCACAACTTCATTGATTTCAGGAAAGCATTTGATCGCGTCTGGCACGACGGACTCTGGCAAGTCATGAGATCGTTCAACATAGAGGAGGGACTGATCCAAATGATAGAAGCGCTTTACAAGAACGCCTACAGCGCGGTTCTACTTAACAATCAGTCAGGCGAGTTCTTCAGGACGACGATCGGTGTCCGTCAAGGATGCCTGCTCTCTCCTGTTCTTTTCAACATATTCCTGGAGAAGATCATGCAGGAAACCCTCCACGACCACCATACTTCAATCTCTATTGGTGGCAGATCCCTGTGCAATCTTCGATTCGCAGACGACATTGACCTCATGGCAGGCAGCAATAGTGAGCTCCAAAACCTGACAGACAAACTTTCAAGTAGCGCAGGGTCTTATGGCATGGAGATCAGTACGGATAAAAGCAAAGTGATGATCAACACCACAAGTGACAGCAGCAGCAACATTCACATGAACGGCCAGAAGCTAGAAGAGGTCAATAGCTTCAAGTACTTGGGAGCCACCCTGTCCAAAGACGGTAGTTGCATAGCAGAGATCCGTATCAGGATAGGTACAGCAACATCCGCAATGGCCAGGCTGGACAGGATATGGCGAAGTAACTCCATCAGCTTCACCATCAAGTACAGGCTTTACAAGTCCCTCGTAGTGTCTATTCTACTCTACGGCTGTGAGACTTGGACACTGCTTGCAGACTCAGAAAAGAAAATCCAAGCCTTTGAGAACAAGTGCCTGAGGAAGTTGCTCCGCATCTCGTACCGCGAGCACAAGACCAACGAATATGTACGGAGCATCGTCACTTCCCTGGTGGGCCCACATGAACCCCTTCTGGCAACCGTGAAACGGCGCAAGCTTGCTTGGTTTGGCCACGTGACCCGACACAACACCTTGTCCAAGACTATCCTCCAAGGCACTCTCGAAGGAAGTCGTCGGCGAGGTCGTCAGAGAAAGAGTTGGGTCGCAAACATAAAAGAATGGACCGAACTCGAGATGCCAGACTTGCTTGCCACCGCCCAAAATAGAACTCAGTGGAGAGCACTGTCTGTTGCTGCTGCCTTTCAATCCCCCCAACGCCCAGTTCGGGCAAGGGACTGATGATGATGATGATGAAAAGTGTTCATACATTATGAAAGAATATTAACTCTAAGATTTTAACTAAAAACTGAAAGAGTAAAGTGAACAGATTCAAGGCGTAAGCAGCAGCACTTATACACGAAGCTGAAATAAAAGACTGAACGCTCACATACTAATTACTAGAAAGTCTAGAAATACTTCTTATTTACTGTCACGTACCAAACTATCAGCGCCTGTACCTCTGATAACATATTCTGTTTTGATTAGGAAAAAGTGTCAGCATTATAACTGGTGTAGCAGAGAGCCGATCGATGTTCCATTTAAATAGTGCTAGCCACCGACATACACCTTGGATGCCATACTGGATAATGTACACCCAACCAAATGTTACAACTAAAAAGAAAAACAGAAGATAGTGGTAGAAAACCCTTTAAAATAGAAACAAATAACGACGTTTCGGATCAAAGATCCTTCCTCAGGTGACATGGAAACAAACGCAGCACAGAAAAGAACCCGTTCTTTTCTGTTCTACGTTTGTTTCCATGTCACCTGAGGAAGGATCTTTGATCCGAAACGTCGTTATTTGTTTCTATTTTAAAGGGTTTTCTACCACTATCTTCTGTTTTTCTTTCACGTGAAACCCTAGCGGCAACAGTTTTACTACATAAATGTTACAACTATTGTGTATTTCAGCCGCTACAACAGTCAGTTGTACTTCTTGCTGTTTGCCACAAAAATGAGCACTCCGTCTGGTACAGTTTTGAAATATTCTTGTCGCCCCATTGACAGACATCTTGAATAATCAGCATCTATCAATAACTTATGTCTTAAGCCTTCCAATAGTTCATCTAAATCATATATCCTGGTTTATCCCACTGTCGTAAAGTTATCTTTGATCTTTACGCATGTCTTTTCTGCATGTTAATAACGTGAGTACAATTCGTGTTCCCTGTGTGTGTCGGATGACGTCAAAAGTTCTTTTTGTGTCTGGCAACCGTGCCCTGCATTTCGGGCGGGATGGTTTATGGAACCAAAGCCACAATGGACGTAAACATAAGTCTATTACTATAATAGTAATAGACTTATGACGTAAATTCAGACACAGTATTGCAGCTGAATGCAGTACAGAATTGTTGACATGACAGTACAAATTGATAAAGAATTGTTGACAACATAGCTCTTCGTGTTGTGGAGGCCCTCTTAGGATTATTATACAAATAAAACTAAGTAATCAAAAGGCTTGTGTAGGCTCCATTAAGTCTCTCCAGCCGTCAAACTGGCAAGACGTAAAACAATAACTAAGTAATCAAAAGACTTGTGTAGGCTCTATTGAGTCTATCCAGCCGTCAAACTGGCAAGACGTAAAACAACAACTAAGTAATCAAAAGGCTTGTGTAAGCTCTATTAAGTCGATCCAGCCGTCAAACTGTCAAGACGTAAAACAACAACTAAGTAATCAAAAGGCTTGTGTCGGCTCTATTGAGTCTATCCAAGCGTCAAACTGGCAAGACATAAAACAGGGAGCATACGTCAGTGGGTTAAATACATTAAGCAATGGGTGGTGGTGAATTACCAGCCTGGACATGCTTTTGACACACAGTTCTGGCCTCGGAGCCAGAACGTGTGTGTCAAAAGCAAGTCTCTGCTCGTAATTCACCACTACCCATTGCTTAACTTATACTTTTGTCACAAAATGTGCGCTCTTTGTGGCACAGAATAAGTATTACAGCATCTTTAGTGTTTAGGCAGCCATCTTGGTGGCCATCTTGAATAATATACGCATGTAAGCAAACAGCAAAGTTATACTTATGTCTTTCAATGTCACCTAAATCATATTTCCTGCTTATTTCTATAAAATCTAGCGCTCTGTGTTGCATGGAACATGTTTTATGGCATTTTAAAAGTTTGGTGGCCATCTTGTCGGCCATCTTGAATATATCAAAATGCTCAATAGTGACAGACTGTCATCAGTTGGATCTGTAATCTATAGGTGCCAAAAAATCAAAAACCGCTCAGATCCATTATGAGGTAATTTTTTTAGGTGTTATGCTAAAAATCACTAAATGGCAACCAGACTATACTTCTGGCTTGCAAAGCAGTTCTTGTAACACTAGATGCTTCGGGAATGGCGGCGCGATGAAATACCATTGCAGTCATGGGAAGAACGTTGATTGTAAACACCCTACCAACCAACAGCGAATATTTTCTATCGTGGGTGTACACCATCACAGCCGCACCTTTGACGATCTTTTCGTCTGAGGAACACAGGTGAAAATGAAGCCAGGAAGAGTTAAGCATCGTCATAAATGCTCAAAACAAAGACAGCAAAACGAACATGATATCAAACGGGCATGAATCATACAATAATGATTTTTTTTTAATTAAAAATAATCCGTTTGCATGAGACATAGATCCTCATGAGCCCCCGCAATTGCGGGGGCTCATGAGGATCTATGTCTCTTGCAAATGCTGGGCTTTTCGATGCAAAGACTGCGTAGGAAGGGAAACATGGCTGCACAAATAAACATCTGGCTCTTGTCGGAAGCCAGGCGAGGTGTCAAATTTGTTGACCTTCTCAGAAGGGACCACAGCATCTAGCCCAAGATCGCGTCTTTCAGTCCAGTCGCCCAGCCAGCCCCCCCCCCCCCCCCCCCCGCCCCCCCGCCCCCCCTCCCCCCCCCCCCCACCTCCCGTCCATCTCCTGGAGACACAGAGTCTGAAGTGCTCACGCAGCCTGCAGTAGCTTGTGAGATTCTTTATTCCTCTTTCTGGCTATGTTCAGTTTTATTGGTATCCACTGGTTGAGGGACTAAAAATGTTATCGTCTGCAACTGAACCAGAAGCGCTAACTTACTGACAAATGATTTCAACAGGCCAGTGGTGTAGGAAGATATTTTTCAGAGGGGGAGGGGGCTCAGCGTCTTCCCATCTCCCATGTTACTTCCCAGCCTCCAAATTCGGACAGTGGGTGTGGGGAGGGAAGATCGGGGGAGGGGGGGGGGGGTGGCAGGCAAGTACAACCTCCGATAACTACAACAGAAGGGGGAGGGGGTTAAAGTCTTCCAACCTAAAATATATCAAACATGAAGAAAAAAATCTCTCTTTCCCCTTTTCCTCCCAAGAGATTGGGCCGATGGGTAGGGGGGGGGGAGGGGGAGGGGGGCAAGGAATACTTTCCTATATTTTCATGGGGGGGGGGGGGGGGGTCCTACAACACTGCAAGCTCATTCTGGTAATGCTGTCTGGGGATGGATGTCTGGTTTTACAGTTGTTTGTCTCCACGAAGTAGACAGGTAGTCATAGGCTTTTGGACGCAACAGCGACCAGAGACACAAGCCAGCTAACATGTTATTATGCAGGATTTTTAATTTAGTCAGTAGATCCGTAGAGGCTGCCCGGAGCCACCCACATCCTCACGCGTAGAAACATCAAAATTCAAGCACTTACTTTATATGATAAAAGAACAGTGAGCAAAAGGTCTTCTGGCCGACGTCAGTCTTTAATATAATAATATAATAATAATAATAATAATAATAATAATAATAATAATAATAATAATGTACATTTATATAGCGCTTAACCTCCAAATGAATGGTGCATGCTCTAAGCGCTTTACAAGATCAAAAATCACAGAACAAAAGTACAAAAAAGAAAACGTTACAATAAATGTTACAAAAACTAAAGTGACACATATCAAAAGCTCCCACTCACACATACACACACACCGTTACACTGAAGAACAGTCACTGCCAAAGATTGCTAACGCACTGAAAACAGATAGGTCTTGAGCAGTGATTTGAAAGCAGACAGAGTTGGAGCATGTCTGACATGGTGTGAGAGGTCGTTCCAGGTGACTGGACCGAAATAAGAAAAGGCACCATGACCCTGGCTAGACTTCTTTCGCCTAGGAACCCTGAAAATATGCGTGTCTGATACTGAGCGGAGGGATCTTGAAGGCGTGTATCTATGAACCAGGGCGGGCGGCAAATATATGGGAGCAGAACCGGTAATAGCATTGTAACAAATGACGGAGACCTTGTACACAACTCTTTGACATACAGCCAGCCAGTGCAGGTCAACAAGTAAGGGTGTTATGTGCTCACGTTTCGGTACTCTGTAAATTAGTCGGGCAGAGCAGTTCATAACTCTTTGAAGTTTATCAAAAAGATTCTGAGGAACACCAGCCAAAAGGGAACTACAAAAATCAATGCGGGAAAGAACAAGCGGGGAGGTAATAGGCGTTTTAGTTGCTTCGGTAGTGAGAAGGTGTCGAATTGAACTGATCTTCCTCAATTTAAAGAAGGAACATTGGCAAACCTTGTTGACATGATCTCTTATGGTCAGCCTATTGTCAAAGATAACACCAAGATTGCGGGGCGACTCGGAAAAGGGGATACTGTTCTGACCAACCCTGATCGAGTCTGGGAAATCAGTCAGTGGAGGTTGAACAAGACTAAAAATCTTAAGGCCTCAGTTTTGTCGTGCGCGGGCCAACAAAGGCTGACGTCGGCTAGAAGACCTTTTACTCACCGAGAACACGCCGGTCTTTTGTCTCTCTCTGTTATTTGCCCTGCCGACAATGCCGATGACTGTCACGAAAATGTGCACATCGTTGTAGCAAGAATGTGGTTGCCTGGCCAGGTATGCTAGGCATCTAGTTCCGCCGGTCCCGCTCCGGCCAGGTGGTCTACCAATGCCAGACTTTGGCAGCTGAGCCGTATTTGCATCCAGTGCAGTTTCTCCACATGGTGTTGCTGGAGCTCTTCTCGCGACAGAGAACATGCATCGCTGTAGCGTCATTTACCTGTCTAGGGGGAGGGGGGGGGGGGGTCCAACTTTTTGTTTGGGATGCCATCATACCGCCCAAGACATAAAGCACACACAGATAAGAGATCATGTTTCCGTGTTTAACAGAATCTCAAAATGTGAAACGAAAAAAAAAAAAAAGGGGGGGGGGTGGGGGAGTTTAGGTGGGCGGGGCGGGGCGGGGCGAGGCGGGGCAAGTGGGGAGTTGGGCGGGGCGGGGGTGCTGTGAAGGCCACAATTGTTTTACTGAGCATACTCTGAAGAGGACTCTGTAAAGAATTGTCATACATTAACTGATTCAGTGCCGACACATCATAGCCAGATATGGCTCGACCATGATAGTTCGAGGGTGGTGCCAGAATAGCTTGACGCCTATAGGCGCCAAGCAATTCTGGCACCACCCTTGAACTATCATGGTCGACCTGTCTCCTGAATTGTAACTGATGCAGTCCTCAGAGGACAACTCCAAACTGGGATTTCGTTCCTAGAAGAAAATGCGTGTCAAACAAATGATTTTTATCAGTCACATAGCTGATAAATATTTGGTACGCATGATACACAACTGCCGAACTTAGGCCACTACTGACTTTTGTTTTCCCCTTCATTACCTGTGCTAGCTCCAAGGCCCGAGTCCACTTCAAAGTTCTCAACTATCTTTATTTCTCTCAAAAGACCTTTTTTTTTTTTTTCCCCGTGACTGGCTAATGCGCACAATTTTCGTCTGCGCACGCGTGCTCCTGGAAGGATGGAGGCTTTAGTTTATCTGGGCGCGTGCGAAGCGCGGCCTGTCAGGTAAGGCGGCCGCCGGGTAAGATCAAAGAGATCTTACCCGTCAAAATACTGTAAGGTCTTCCCGGACAGAAAAATCCTTCAACATCAGCCAGAGGGCATAGATTCTCATGGGTCCCTGCATATGCAGGGACCCATGAGAATCTATGCCTCTTGCTACACGTGTAGGTTCAGTCGTCAGCAGTTGTCTACGTTCCTGGTCCCGTCCGACAGAGGAAGTCGTCGGGGCTTAGGGCTGTGATAGCTGTTATCAATCGTCAGCTATCTCCTGGCTAGTCTCCAGAAGGCCATACCTACTCGTGTGTAGCGCTATGCGGGTACTGGCAAGCAGTCGTTCTTTGCGATACGACTGACTACGGCCGTGGGGTCTTCATCGCCGACAGCAGATGGGTCGACCCAGACAGGTTGTCTCACTCGATTCGCCGATAGCCAGTAACGAATCGAGGGGGACAACCGGTGTGGGGTCGACCATTTCATTGTTCTTCAAGGACTGGGCCAGAATGATTAGCTTGGCTCCTGTTTCATGACTGGTATTATGATTTAGTATCAGTGCGGTATACAGTTTATTAGTCACATGTACACTCATTCGTGACTCAGCGGCTCAAATCTGAAACTGTGTTCCGTGATTTGCTAAACGTATAAGCCTTTAACAAGTATTCCATAACCCCTCTGCCATTTAACAATGTTTTTTTTTTAAAATTTAAACCCATTCAGCCCTTACGCCCTACAGCAGGAGATGGGTCGACCATGATAATCCAAGGGTAGTGGAATTATCATGGTCGATCCGTCTCCTGCAACTGGTGCATAGTCATTAGATGACGCCTCCAAAATTTGGGAAATACGGCCGTCGGGCTGAATGAGTTTTATATATATATATATATATATATATATATATATATTATATATATATATATATATATATATATATATATATATATATATATATATATAGTTTGGTGATATGAAATAACCAAGAAGAAGCCAACAGAGTCAGAAATACGCTTAGAAACGACAGTTACAACACAATAAAATATAACCTAATATAAGTTATTGGTCGCAGGGGCTTGCTGTACGGACCCTTGTAGGCCTTCGGGAGGTCAAAGGAACCATTGGCGACCAATAACGTATTTGTTTTCACTTCTCCACTATTTTCGTAAAAGAAATCAAGAAGAAATCTGCCGACCTAGATCGCGCCAGACATGACTGACGTAAAAGGAATATATATTTATACATAATAGACTTATGACGTATTTTAACATCTTTCACATGACTTTGCCGTCTCCAGTTGTGTGCCTTTGTACTTTAGAACGTTTGGTGATCTTTTAGAGAACCATACTGGCATCCAAGACACGTCAGAAAGAGGGCTACAAAACATCCGCCACAAATGATTTGTCGCTACAAGGGTTTTTGTAGCTCGGTCATGTGGCACAGTTTGCGATTGGTCGTGTGACGTAGGGATGAAAACAATGACCTATATCCACCCACCGAAGCAAAATTGTTTGTTTGTTTGTTTGTTTGTCAGGGTAGGGGAGAGTTGTTGGCTTAGTTTGGTTGGTCGTTGGTTAGCCGCTGGGCGACTGGTTGGCTGTTTGAGTAGTTGGATGATTGGTTTGATTTGTTGTTGGGGTGGGGGTGTCAGTGACTGGCTTGGGATCTGTGAACAAGTTTATCTGGAGACCTACACCCGGCCTTGCTAAGCCTCCGTCCCGCGCGCTGATGGAGAGATGCGCGTGCCGTGCTTGTCAGTTTCTCCGTCTGATAGAAGCTCGCGCACGTCCATACACAGCGAGCTCTGCACGAGACGGGATGGAAGAGAATGTCATTTACACTTCTGTTTTACTACACGGAAGCTGTAATAAAGACTTAGGAACCACCCTGTGTGCTGTTCTGTGATTTTGGACCTTACGAAAATAGGCCGTAATGAGGTCCAAAATCACAGATCAACTCAAGCTTATTTAATAGGCTTATTTATTTTGTTTTGGAGAGGAAATCAACAACACTGAGGGAGAAGAAAAATAATCTTGAGAGTATCTATGCTACGACTAAAAGAGGATGAAACTCGAAATAGCGATATGTACGATGATGTTTGAAAAAAATTGATTTTAGAAGGAACAGTTTTCGTTTGTTTGTTATGCGTCAGTCTTTTGTTTGTTTGTTTTTTGTTGTTTGTTTTTTTTGTGTTTTGTGTGTTGTTTTATATGTTTGTGTTTTTTTGGGGGGAAGGTTTGTTTGTTTGTTTGTTTGTTTGTTTGTTTGTTTGTTTGTTTTGGTGGTGTTTTTTGTTTGTTTGTTTTGGTTTTGGTTTTGTTGTTGTTTGTTTTGTTTGGGTTTTTTGTTGTTGTTTGTTTGTTTGTTTGTTTGGGGGAGGGGTGGTGGGGGGCTGGATGTTGTTTGTTTATTGTTGTGTGTGTGTGTGTGTGTGTGTGTGTGTGCACAGTGTGTGCCGGTATGTGTGTGTGTGTGGCACGATTTCAGTGGTACGGTGTGTGTGTGTGTGTGTTTGTGTGTGTGTGTGTGTGTGTGTGTGTGTATGTGGGGGGGGGGGGAGAGGGGGGGAGGGGGGGGGGGCTTGCGTGTGCGTGTCTATGTGCACGGTGTGTGTGTTAAAATGTTGAAAGTATGTTCGGTGTTATTTACGCCGATCATCTAATTTGGTGACTTCAAAAAGAAATGAAACACGTTGATGTCTGAGAAGGAAAAAAAATGCATCGGCCGGGAATTGAACCCGGGTCACCCGCGTGGCAGGCGAGTATTCTACCACTAGACCACCGATGCTCACGAACAAATAGAAAAGTTTTTCCCTTCATATCGCTGAGCCACGCCTGTTCACAAAAACGCGTGTTCTAAATAGGTCATACTGCCATGTGTCACGACTGAACCGGGAACTGAGGGAGATAAACTTGCCGGTGTTCACGTTGGCTCACATGTTACAATCGAATCGTACATCAGCCCGGTCCGACACGCCATCTACAACTGAAGTGCGCAAAAGCCATCGGGCCGCGTCGGCCGTCTTTGGGCCCCACCGACGGCCGTGGGCGGGCCAAAGCGGCGGACCGATGGTCTTTTGCGCATTGCGGGTAAGTAGCTCTGCCGTCGGCCGTCTAGTCCGGTCGGTGTCACTGACTAGGTGAGACCACTGATCCAGCCGAATGCCGCGGCCGCATATGTAGTGCGCAACTGAAAGGCCATCGGCCGGCCGACGTCGGCCGCCGTTGGCCCCTCGCGCGGCACAGCCTTGCCGTGGGCCAACGGCGGCCGACGACGACCCGATGGCCTTTGCCGCTCACTGATAATAAGACTGAACTGAGAGTGGCCGGGTTGCCGCTCACTGATATGACACTGTCACAGTCAGTGACACACAGTGACTGAACTGAGAGGCTGAGTGAGTGGCCGGGTTGCCGCTTGGGGGTTTAACCCCTTCAGTGCCGAGAAAATCTAAATACCACCCAACTGCAAGACTCTGAGGAATAGATCAGCCTGGTCTTCGTGAGCCCCCTCAATTGCAGGGGCGCAAAGTGACTGAGGATCTATGCCTCTTCAGTGCTGACACGGGCCACTTCAGTTGAATCCATGCGCCGCACAAAGACCGTAGATTACTCACAGATTCAGCAGGAAAAGGACAAATTCTTGACACGCCACGGACCACAGTGCTGTTTCCGTACTGTCCAGTCTCTTAGCCTTAGTCAGTCCCAATCATCTCCTAATTTTTCAATTCCCTAAAAAAAAAACACCACCGCCCACCAGCTGCACATTTGCCATGCACAAAATACAAAAAAAAAACAGCACATTGACAGTCTCATTTCTTGGCTATGAAACTGGTTCCTTACCAACCCCACACCCAAGCACAGCTGAAATCAGCGTGCCCCGCCTCAAATCACCACGTCAAAGGCAACTCAACATAGGCCCACAATTGTCCACTGGATAAGCTCAGGATGGTATGAATCAAAGCACCAAACATGTCTCCTCTCAGCTAACCACAAATTTACAGCAAATTCCAACATTCAGCCCAACTTCGCTTTTTCAAGTTTCTTCGCTGGTTCATCCGCCATCTTGTCTCTGATTGGTTATAATTATGCAGATGACCTAAGGTCGTATCGAATAATTATGACGTCAGCTACCATCGCCTATCAGAAGCAATCTTTTCACGGTGTCCCGTCACAAGATTCCGGTGGCCTCTTTCGCTTTGAACGGACGAAAGAAAGCATTTGGTGGGACAATAGGGTCGTCACTGTCTAAGTGGGTATGTATACTGAATCCCAGTAAAAGCTTTTTGCGAACTGAAGCCTTACACTAAAGGAAAGGCGGGCCCCTTTAACAAAGCCGAAATGCAAAAACACGATCTGTGTCACTGAGCTGGCACTGAACGGGTTAAACTGAATATCAGTTGAAGACGGAAGAAGCATTCACTCTCTCAGTACTTTGAATTTATAAAATTTCTCACTTTTTGGTTTGGCTCAAGCTTTCTGGAATTAAATGTTCAAAAAACAAAGGAAATCTGTTTTGAGGAGGGTCGGGCGCGGGACACATCCCTGGTGCGGGCAGTTATGATAAACCATGAAGCTGTGGAACAGGTTGATTCTTTTAAGTACCTTGGCACTGTTCTGGACAAAAAAAGTTAGTTTTAGTCTTCATTTTGACAGTGTTTGTAGAAAGGCAAATCAGAGATTGTATCTTTTGAGGAAATTGAAGTCCTTTGACGTTGATTCAGTTATTTTAGAAACAGTGTATAGATCTTTAATTGAAAGCATTCTCACTTTTAATGTCATAGCATGGTTTGGAAACCTGACTGTAAGAGATAAGGCAAAGTTGACACGTGTCGTCAAACTGGCAGGCAATATCGTCGGCGGCCATGAGCAAAGATCTCTTTCTGAACTCTACGAGTTGTTTTGTAAGAGAAAAGCAGGCAAAATTATCCGTGACTCCACCCACCCCCTTCATGACGCATTCAAAATGTTGCCCTCCGGTAGACGACTGCGTGCTCTTTTGGCAAAACGTAGCGTGTACAGGCGCTCCTTCATTCCTACCGCCATCAGTATCCTAAACTCAAAACAATTGTGATGATGACCCATTCTCCTCTTCATCCCTTCGATTCTGCATTCAGCCTAAGCCTAACCCACCATACCATTTCCTCCCCTTGTTTTAATCCCCCCCCCCCCCCCCGCCACTTCTTTTAGCGTCTGTGTATGCTGAAAGGGTGTGTGTGTATGTTTGATATTGTGATGCTTGTATTTTTGTTGTATATATGTTGTACATATTTTAATATCATTATTTATGTCACTTGATTCCTTGTTTTATTTAATTATCCTACACCAGCGCTGCAAAGAAAAATTTCCATATAAAATCTTTTTTATCTGGACACTAAAGTTTTTGAATCTTTGAATCTTGAATCTTGAAAGAAACGAGTGAATGAGAAGAAAATGACACTGCAATACCGTCATTGGGCAGTACAATCTAGTACAATCACTCAGTGCTCACTGATTGCCGTTCTAAACTTGTGGCCATGATGGCCGCGGGCAGCTTCATGAAATCAGTCTTGACCACCGCTATAGCATCGCTGCCAGTAACTTGACGCAGATTGACTTCCTGCAGTGTTAATTCAAAACACACACACACACACACACACACACACACACACACACACACACACACACACACACACACACACACACACACAACCTTAGCTGTCCCAGGAACATGAATTCAAAGTGGTGTCAGCAAGAGGCATAGATGCGGGGGGCTCATGAGGATCTATACCTCTTGCAGTTGGGTGGTGTCAGCCTGTTCCAATTTTCTCAGCATTGCGGAACGGGTTGAACCAAAGCAAATCACAGCACACATGTGAACTTTAATTGTGACGATCACAAAGTCCAACTGAAGTCCATCATACAATTACATTATCGGATAGTTTATCGCATTTTAACACTTTGCTGCCGAGAACAACTGCACACACTCCATCTGTAAGACTAAAACATAGATCCCCGTCAGTGAGCCACCACAGTCTACACTGCCGCCAGGGATCGTGAATCGCCGGATATAGTTATAATCCTCTCGCTGACATCACTTTGTAACTATGTTCAGTTCCTTGGATGGGTGAGGCTCTTGGGCTGAATTCAAGGGTAGTTTCAGATTAGCTTGGCGCCAAGCTAATCTGAAACTACCCTTGAATTATCATGGTCCACCCATCTCCTGCAAATGGTACATAGTCATTAGATTATGTGATACTTCCAAAATTTGTGAAATCATAGAAAGTGAGGTTAACCCATATCGTACTGAGGGAAAAAAGCTTCAAATTTGTACACTGCCATATGCAAGCTAGATTATAGTACTTACAGATAAGGATATAGACCAATGGCTTTAGTTCAAGGGTGGTGCCAGAACAGCTTGGCACCTAGAGGCGCCAAGCTACTCTGGCGCTACCCTTGAACTATTTTAGTCACACTTATTAATTTTCACACTCTGGTGTATTCCGAATGATAAGGGTTAAATGGGTTAACAATGGTTTCAGAAACACACAATACGTCTGCGTCCAATTTGCGAGCGCCGGAAGGGTTGAAGAAAACAACTACCTACAACCGACTCAGTGCACAGACTCTCGCGGCGCAGCTGCGTGAACTGAACTTGATAAACTTTAACTTCTTTACTGCCAGTGGATTGACGCACATTGTGCCCGGCTTTACCAGCATCATTGAAAATCGAGTGTCAAAGACCCCCTTCCCGGGCTCCACTGAAAACACTTTATGTCTGGATACAACTAAACTGGCTGCAGCAAGAGGCATAGATTCAAATGATGAGCCTGGCCCTGCACTGCTGCTGGATCTGTACACTGAAGTTGCCAGTTGGGAGTGGCGGCGTTCAATAGAAGTGAATGAACACTCAGTCAATGAATGATGACGGATTTATCATGACACTGAACTGTTAATCAGTGACCTAAATTTAAAAAAAAAAAAAAAAATAGTACGCAAGTCATATACTGACGAGACGGATGGAGGCCGGAAAAAAAAATGCATCGGCCGGGAATCGAACCCGGGTCACCCGCGTGGCAGGCGAGTATTCTACCACTAGACCACCGATGCTCACGAACAAATGTCGCGTTTTCTCAGTCCACGTTGTTGGGCGCAGGCACGCCTTCTAAGAAAGGCCACGTGTTGTCACTAGGTCATTCTGACATAAGCCTGACAGAAGGGAGATAAACTGACTCAAGTTATCGGCGTTCACGTTGGCTCACACACCTACGCTCGAACTGACTCGACGTAGGCTCCGACTGACTGTCAATTCGTGGGATCAGATAGGGATTGTACCAGACAGGCGGCTCAAGCACTGAGGAAGAATGATATGTCATTAACCCCTTCGCTGCCAGTGATCAGGAACTGTCAGTCGCGCGTCTGACAAGGTTGCGGCCGCCGCGGCGGCACATCGGACCGACGGCATTCAGTCGCTGGAAGGACTGACACAGATGTAAATAGGACAAACTATAACTGAGCATGGCTGACTTGGAAATTGACAAAGAACTAAAACTGACACTCAGTGACAGTGCGGGGCTCCGGCGTGAGTTTTTATGTCTCTTGCAGCTGCCCGGCGGCCGGCCGGGTAACGTTCCGCTTGCCCTGGCAGCACAGTTCGGCCGGAACGTGTTAACTTGACACAGTCATTCTGCACTTCAGGACCGAAATGCGCATTTTTGAAGTTGAAGACTGTATCCGCATACACTGACTTCTGGACTGAAACATATCGAGCGTGATAGAAGTTCAAGGGTTGTGCCAGAATAGCTTGGCTCCTATGGGGCGCCAAACTATTCTGGCACAACGCCGCGCCGGCCTTTGAACCGATCACGCTCGACTGATCCATCATGTCTTGCCGTGGCGTCAGGCGTCAGTGTCGGCCGAGTCGCCAATGTCGCCGAGTCTGGGAAAGGCGCCAAGCTAATCAGCACTACACTAATCGGCACTATCTTCGTCCGCAAGGAGGCTCTGATTGTGCCACTGCGGCGTGAGATATTCAAATGCCATATAAGTGTGAAGACCCAATAGTACTGAAACACTAACCAAGAGATACTACTGTGACACTGTACCCAATGCGCAAAAGGCCATCGGGCCGACGTCGACCGCCGTTGGCCCGCGCACAGCCGTGCGCAGGCCAAAGGCGGCCGACGTCGGTCCGATGGCCTTTGCGCACTGGATAGTACACTACTAATAGCTGTCCGGCCGCTTGTTTAAGATTGATAACCGGCCGTCCGTCAGGGTCGTCCATTATCACACTGGGTGCCGTGGACGTTATTCCCGAACTAACCAACCATGAACGGCTTTAGTCCCAACGCCCTAGAGCAGCAGGGGCAGATCGAGGGGGGGTCGGGTTTAGAGGTGTTCCGCCCTCCCCCCCCCCTCCCAACCCCTCCCCGCCCCCCCCCCCCCCCCCCAAAAAAAAAAAAATCTTTAAAATGCTATAACAAAGTCCCTTTTGGGGGTGTTTAGACCCCACCCCCACCCCACCCCACCCCCACCGACCCCCCCCCCCTCCCCCCCCCCCGCCCCATTTGATTTTTTGGGGCGAGTTTCCCGACGGGGAGGCCTTTTGTGACAGGTTGAAGGTCCCAAACAAAAAGTTGGAAACACTGACCCACTCCCACCCCCCTTTTCGTGGTAACTGTTCCTCCCCTGAGCAGGCGTTGGATCAGCCATGATTATTCAAGGGTAGGGCAGAGTGGCTCCAAGCTAATCTGGCACTACCCTTGAATTATCATGGTCGATCAATCTCATGCATGTGGTACGTAGTCGTCACATGACTGCTCCGGTCACGGAATTAAAGTAGTCGCTCGAGCAAGATCACCAAAACAATTTTTAGACGAAATGGCAAGGTGTATGTGGAAGATAAAGTCTTTAGCCATGAGGAATGTCCAGTTTAACCCTTTTAGCCCCGGCACCCTGCAGCAGGAGATGGATTGATCATGATAATTCAAGGGTAGTGCCAGATGAGCTTGGTGCCTGAAGGCGCCAAGCTCATTTGGCACTACCCTTGAATTATCATGATCAATCCATCTCCTACAGCTGGTACATAGTCGTTCGGCAACACCTCCAAAATCTGATAAATGAGGCCTTGGGGCTGAAAAGCCGTCCGTCAGGGTCGTCCATTATCAAACTGGTGCCGTGGACGTTATTCCCGAACTAACCAACCATGAACGGCTTTAGTCCCAACGCCCTAGAGCAGCAGGGGCGGATCGAGGGGGTCGGGTTTAGAGGTGTTAGAGATAAACAATTATGCCTTCACTGAACATTGTGTGAGCCTGGTCGCTGTCTGATTAATGCACATTTTCCCCCCGAGTCCCTACAGCAGGAGATTGAGTGACCATGATAATTTAAGGGTAGTGACAGACTAGCTTGGCGTCTGAAGACGCCAAGCTTGTCTGGCACTACTCTTGAATTATCATGGTGGGTCCAGTTACCTGCAACTGGTACATAGCCGTTAGGCAACACCTCGAAAATTTGAGAAATTTTAACAATTGAAAGGGTTAATGCACGTTTCTCAAGCGTTCAGTGACCTTTTGTGATGAGCATAGTAACCAGAAGGCACACCGGCTTCTTTGTTATTTTGATAATTATAAGAACACGTTGCATGAGTTACACCTGTTTTTTCTTTCTTTCTTTTTTTTTTTTTTTTTTCCTTTTTTTCTTTTTTGAGGGTGTGTGTGTGTGTGGGGGGGGGGGGGAGGCCCACTACCGCCATAACTGCTACACTAAAAGATACACTTCTGTAACAGATGGTTACGAAACGCTACACACAGGTCTAGTTATGGTTCGTTTAGACACGGGACAGTCCAGTTCAGCACTCGTCGTCTTGATATCAAGTAACCTGACAATGACTCCATAAGTTCTTTGTCATTATGTACCTGTGTGTGTGTGTGTGTGTGTGTGTGTGTGTGTGTGTGTGTGTGCGTGCGTGCGTGCGTGCGTGCGTGTGTGTGTGTGTGTGTGTGTGTGTGTGTGTGTGTGTGTGTGTGTGTGTGTGTGTGTGTGTGTGTGTGTGCGTGCGTGCGTACACCAAATGACTAAAATGGGTTACTTTCTTTACCATCCTTATGCAAACTGGGTGTCTCTGAAATTCTGGGTGACTAAATCAGACACCCATTTTTTTCTGAGGGTTGTTTCTGTATTATCTTTCATTCAAAAGTCAGAAAAAAATATCAAAATACGATGTCCCCATTTTAACAGATTTACTTCATGGTTGTGTTTCAGGGATGCCCTGGGCCTGTGTGTGGACACGGAAGCGGCCGGAGTGTTTTCAGATCAATTTGCTGATCGCTGATTGGTTAAGCCAACACCGATGAACGGAGTTGTTTCCCTTGCTTAAACGTCTTTCGTCTCCAACGGTCACACCGGCCATTCTTTCGCGTTTGCAGAGGTACTTATGCAATATTTCTTAGTTAAGAGCACGCCCAAATGTACTTGTTCAGTGCAGTTATTTAACTGAGAGATGCCTCCAATCCCCGATACCCGTTTGGCCCAGAAAAATAAGGCGTCTGCTTCAAACGTGTCTTCGGCCTCTCGGCCGCTCTGACCGTTGAGTCTTGTAGTAAATGATAATAGAACCCCACGATTTTAACAAAAGCTTTCTTCTTCAATGAAAGGAATTCGTTCAATAACCCCATTACAAGGTCAATCTGCCACGCGATTTTGTTTCTTCTTTTTTTTTTTTTTCTGACATGTGTTAACTTGCTACATGCATGCACAGTATCAGTTGACTTTTTTTTTTTTTTTAAACAAAAATGGCGCCAGATTTCAATCCTCGTTCGCAAAACTGCCTCGCGATTCGAAGAACAAACGTCCACAAACAGGTCTTTAGGAATGTGCAACTGAAGTGTCGCTTTTTACTGTATTGCCAGTTTTTAGTTCTCAGGGTCACCCTGGTCAGCCCCACAGGGTGGGTTTTTCTCTCTATTCTGGGGCATGCATGTGTTTCTGTCTACCCTTTGTCCATTCACCTGTATTTGCCTTTTTAAAACTCTCCCTACTGTCTGCACTGCCTGTAGCTCTTGATATTGGATGTGTGTTGCTAAATGGTCTTAGCTTTATGTCTTGGCCCCATGTGTTAGGTTTATTTAACTCATTCTACCCCAGACACACCACGGCAGGATAAGGATCCACCATGATAGTTCAAGGGTGATGCCAGAATAGCTTGGCGCCTACGGGCGCCAAGCTATTCTGGCATCTCCCTTGAACTATCATGGTCGATCTGTGCCCTGCACTGCAATGCAGTCTTGAGAGGACAGGGGCAAAATTTAAGGATTTTGGTGTTGGGGTAGAATGAGTTAAAGTTTACCATGGACGACGGACGGACGACCAGTGGCCCAGAACATAAACTCACTTTTGCTTCGCACGCACGCCAGCCAATAAAATGAAGATGATCATAGAATCACTTTACTTACCAGTTTGTAATTGGGAGCATTCCGCTGCCGTCCATGCACCCTCCTACCAGACGCACCCTCTGTGGCAGAGGCTGGGGGGGGGCCATGATTCTGCAGCATAGATCCCGATGGGTTTGGACATCCTGCTGCCATCCGGCGCTGGGTGTGTGCAGAAAGTCCTGAGCCGGTGTGACCAAAACGGTGTTGCTGAGAACATGTCCAATACAACCATGTAAACCAACTGACATTTTGAATCAGATTGATTGTACATTGCTTAACGTCCCGACAGCCACAAGGCTTTCTCAGGACGTGCCTGCACTGCTTGTGAAAAAAACCCCACCTAAACAGAACATTGCCATGTATGTCGCCTGCCGGTCAAATACGTTAACTCATTCTACCCCAACACCAAAATCCTTAAATTTTGCCCCTGTCCTCTCAAGACCGCATTGCAGCGCAGGACACAGATCGACCATGATAGTTCAAGGGTGATGCCAGAATAGCTTGGCGCCCGTAGGTGCCAAGCTGTTCTGGCATCACCTTTGAACTATCATGGTCGATCCTTATCCCAGGGGTGGGATTCTTCCGCGTTTCCGCGGATTTCCGCGGAAATTCTTTCACAATTCCGCTGAAGCATATTTATTTTCCGCGTCTAATAACAACGAAAAAGACGAAAAAAAAAATCTTCTTAAATGGCAAAAAAAATCTCAAATGGGTTGGATTTGTATGTAGTTTGGTTCACTATCGCCCGACTTTTCCGGTAGCTTTAGGTCGCAGTGGAAAATGGCGGTGAAAAAGGATATTGTCCAAGACAGAGTGCCGTTTAGTGTGCATCTGAACATAAACTGGTACGCACATTCCATTTTTATACTGCAGATCAGGAGTGTCATAACAAAGTCCATTTTCGGGTGCGTTTGGTCTCGCTCCCCCTGTCGGTTTTTGGATACTGACTTTGGCGAACGGCGGACACGCGCCTATCCCCCCCCCTCCCCCCCCCTGTCGTTGATTTTCGGCCGCTGAAATGAAGGACATGGACCTCCCCCCCCCCTCCCCCCCCCCCCCCCCCCCCCCCGTCGTTTGATTTTCCGCGTTTTCTTTCTCGCTCCCCCTGTCGGTTTTTGGATACTTTGACGAACGGTGGACACGCGCCTATCCCCCCCCCCCCCCCCCCCCCCCCTGTCGTTTGATTTATCGGCCGCTGAAAATGAAGGACATGAACCACCCCCCCCCCCCCCCTCCCGTCGTTTGATTTTCCGCGTTTTCTTTCTTACTAGAATCCCACCCCTGTTATCCTGCTGTGGTGTGTCTGGGGGTAGAATGAGTTAACGGTGGCATTTTCTCGGAGACTATTCAAGCCACATTCTTCAAGCTTGGCCCAAGGATACTTTGTGGCAAGACCTTTTTAAACATGCCAATTTGAGTGACCTCTCTCAAAGGGTCACGCAGGGTTGACAAATGTGTGAAAACTGCTTGCATTTTCAGAAAACGTGGATTTTGACTGCTGCAGAAGCCAGCCCTCGTCACCGAGGTCACATATGTAAATCAGTCATACACGGGATTACTCTTTTTATTCTTGTGCAAGGCCCCTTAAACCAAAATTGGGCTGTTTCTGTTTCTAATGCAGCTTTGGTTTTAATCTTTCTTTCTTTCTTTCTCCAGTTGGCAAATGGCGCCTGGGATGGACCCGAGACTGAGAGTAGTGCCAGCGCATCGCAATACGAGGGCAGTGATGACGAGGAGTTTCTTCCTGGCTCGAGCTCACCGGATTCAGAGGGTGTGTCGGCATCAATTGCTGGGATCTCTGACATAGACAGTATTGTATCGACTATGTTAGATTTCATCAAAGTGGCAGGTTCGGGGTGGCCAGGTGTTGGTGTGCGTTAGGGGGTGGCAATGAGAATGTGGATAGGCAGGGGGAACATGATGCTGGAAAGAGTGGGGAAAGAGCACTTACAGAAGAAACAGGTGTGCACGTGTCGCAGAGAGGGAAAGGAAAGTACAAATGGGACAAGAAACATGCATGCAAATTGTGTGGCAAGCTTGTCTTGAAAATGAGCACGCACTTACAAGATGTCCATGCAGATGAGGCAGACGTTGCTAAAATTTTGTCGATGAAAAAAGGGACCAAGCAGAGACGTCGAGCATGGATCAGACTACAAGATGAGGGTGATTACATGCATAACGTTTCTGTTCTTGAAAACAAATCCGGATGTTTGATTCCTAAGTATCGCACCAAAACTAGTAAGGTAGACGACCTTCTCGCCTGTAGCCATTGCAAAGGGCTCTATCAAAAAAAAGCTGATCTCTGTACACTCAAAACGTTGCTGTCAGAAGCCAGGAGGGTTTCAGATCACTCGGCGAGGAGACGCGGCGCGCCGTGGTCGCCTAATGCTTCCAATACCCTTAGACGTTGAATTTTCATTCTATCACAAGGTCTTGGCCAGCCAGAGAGATGATGAGATAAGCCGTCTCATCAGAACTGACCCCTTGCTTCTTGAGTAGGGACATTGAAGAACACACGGCTGGACAAATCAGTTCCAGGATGCGGGAGTTAGGGAGACTATTAAAGATTATCAGAGTGAGGTCAGAAATGAAAATCGCAAGTTTAAATGCTGTGATCAATTCAGCTAGCTTTGATCATGTTGTCCTGGCTGTAAAAGAGCTAGCAGATTTTGATGAGGACACACATCAGTTCAAAAAAGGCAATCTCGCAATGCGCATAGGCCATGCTTTGAAAAAGTGTTCACAGATCAAACAGTCACAGGCATCCAAACAGCTTGGGCAGGGTTCAGACGACAGGTGGCGACAGGAGCTCTCTGAGGCGCAGCGCTTTGACTCTGTCTTCTGTATGATTGTGTGTCCGCTACAGCAGCCCAGTCGGTCGGGAAAATGACCATGAACAAACCCAAGCTGATCCCATCATGTGAAGATGTGAGGAAGGTCCAACAGCTTCTTGAGACAAGGATGGTTTCGGAAGATTATCCGACGGTGGTTAAAGCAACTCTTTGTGCTGTATCACTTTTCAACCGAAAACGAGGGGGAGAAGTTCAGAGAATGAAGGTGTCAGACTTCCAGAATGCTAAGATTGGATCGATCACCAATCAAGATATCTTGAAAGGTCTCACAGAGGTTGAGAAGAAAATGGTGAATCATTTTCAGCGAGTGGAAATCAGAGGCAAGTTTAATAGGAGTGTTCCCGTTTTGCTGACGAAGAAGATGATGACAACTGTGGACAGAATCCTTCAAATGAGGCAATCAGTGCCAGCTCTCGCTGATTCCCAGTACATCTTTGCCACACCTTCTGGTCAGAGGCCTTACAGAGGCCATGATGTTCTGAAGGCCCATGCCCTAGAAGCAGGGGTGTCATACCCAGCCATGTTCACATTTACTCAGTTGCGGAAGCAGGTTGCAACTTTGGCTCAGTCAATGGCCATCTCGGAGTTAGACCAGGATCAGCTGGCAGATTTCCTTGGCCATGATATTCGGATACATCGCCATATCTACCGCCAACCTCAAGACGTCCTTCAAAAGGCAAAAGTGGCAAAGATTCTTCTGTCGGTTAACAATGGGATGACAGATTTTCAGAGTTGCATTAGAGCTGAGCTGGGCGATGATAAAGAGATTGACTTTGACAATGAAGACACATCAGAAACTGGCAGAGAGGTCGCGGGGGGAACAGCACCTGTGAATGAAGCAAGTAGCAAGTCAGCAACACAGGAATCGATGAGCATGACGGAGAAAAGACGTCCAGAGCCTGATGACAATCTAGATAGTTTTGATGATGACAGTACTGCGTCAGCTCCTGTTCGAAAGAAAGCTAGATTTACAAGGAAACCATGGGGGGAAGCTGAAGAGAAAGCTGTTCAAACTCGTTTCAAGACACACCTCGTCATGAACAAACTTCCTCGAAAGGCCGAGATACAGTACGCAATGGCAGAGGAGCCTGCACTTAGACATAGGCGCTGGACAAACATTAAGGATTACGTCCGCAACAGACTGAAAAAGTTACAAAAGAAATGAATTGAGGTTCCCCGCCACTCGCGGCATTTTCGATTTCATACAGATTTATTACATGAGTGTTATTATTGGGGTGGTTTCAGCATGTATAGCCTGCTTTTTTTTTTTTTTTTTTTTTATCTGATGGACGCCTGGATCATTTGTGACCCTCTCTCACAAAATCAGTCTTAAGAACTCGCATTTTGGATGTTTTGACATATACATTTATGTAAACTACAGTGTTTGCTGATTACTGTGATATATGACTGTAGGCTGTAGTGCAAAAATTGTAAAAGCTGTTAGTGTTTAAAGTTGTTAAAGCCTCCGGTGGCCATTTTGAGAAAACAGCCTGTGAAGTTTCTGTGTGCAGCATAATTGGGGCCAAGGGCAGACTTTTAAAATCATTTTTTTTTACCTATTTAATGGCATTTTTCATGATAAAGATTTTAACCATACAATACTTTGGTGTATGTAGAATACATTTCTCCAAAAAAGTGAAAATGCCCCAGATTGACCCCCACCACATATTATTGCGTGTAGTGCTGATTGGCTCGCTGCGAGTTAAGACTGGTTTCGTGAGAAAGGGTCACATTTTGTATACTGTATAACCTTTGGATTTGCAAAACGAAACAGCCGGCTGGGGACAAAAGACAATAATAAGATAAGAAAACCATTGACAATGTAAAGATTGATTACAAGAGTGTTATGGGGGGGGGGGGGCGGATCATTTTGTAATATACTGCATGCCATTTTTAAAAACTCTGCAAATGAAAGAATGGTTGGTTGTACTGCATACCATTTTAAAAACTCTGCAAATGAAAGAATGGTTGGTTGTTTGTTGGAGACGAAAGACGTTAAATAAAGGCTGAAGTTTCAAGTGATTTCTTATGTTGTCAGTTAATTAATTAATGTCAGTGTTCTGTTCTGTCATTTTAACTCATTCTACCCCAAGACCGGAATCCCCAAATGTTGAAGTCGTCTTCAGAAGACTGCGTTGCAGTGCAGGACACGGATCCACCATAATAGTTCAAGGGTGATGCCAGAATAGCTTGGCGCCCATAGGCGCCAAGCTATTCTGGCATCACCCTTGAACTATCATGGTGGATCTTTATTTTGCTGTGGTGTGTCTGGCGTAGAATAAGTTAAGCCCAAATGTTGAAGTCGTCTTCAGAAGACTGCGTTGCAGTGCAGGACACAGATCCACCACGATGGTTCAAGGGTGATGCCAGAATAGCTTGGCGCCCATAGGCGCCAAGCTATTCTGGCATCACCCTTGAACTATCGTGGTGGATCTTAAATTTTGCTGGGGTAGAATAAGTTAAGTGTTCGTTTCTTCGTCTGGGTCTTTTTCTATCTTTCACATTTTTCCACACTTTTTGACCCGCATCATAGTCATATTGAGGCTAATAGCTTCAAATTTGTTCACTGCCATAATTCTTTGCAAGCTACATTACAGTACTTACAGATGAGGACATTGACCAATGGCTTTAGTTCAAGGGTGGTGCCACAATAGCTTGGCGCCTAGAGGCACCAAGCTATTCTGGCACTAACCCTTGGACTATTTCAGTCACACTAGTTGCACACACTGGGGTATTCCGAATGATAAGGGTTAATATTCAAAATGCTCTGTTGCTGTTTGTCTGAAACTCCAGAGTACCCAAAAACACACAAAAAAAGTCCTTTAATTTCCAGAATACATTATGTTGATTCTCACATCAATGCCATGATAAACTGTTTTGCTTCAGAAGGACAAAACGCAGCAATGTTTAAAAGATTTCCTCTGTAAAAATCATAATCGAAAGGTTTCGGGCCAGTGTTTATTGAATTTTGCACCATACAATGTAAAGAATGTTAAAGCACACATACACATTAAGTTGGGGGAAAAAAAATGTGAAAAAGAAGTATTCCATGAACTTGACCTTATTACAGACGCCTACTGTTGTGAAGACACCCATTTTGACTGTAATGCCAGTCAGTTTTGTGTGAGAGAGACACCCACCCACTTTATTGGCAGAAACCCAATTTTTTGGCATCTAGTGCCTCTGTTTCTAGAAAATGTCTATTTTATTTTAAGTTATAGAGCTTAGTTATAAGGTGAGTTCTAAACATTCGCATCAATTCCAGAGCCCTAGAACAAATAGAAATATGGGTACCCATTTTCACATGAAATGGTAGGTAACCCACTGTGAGGCTTATGTGCGCCTGTGTGTGTGTGTGTGTGTGTGTGTGTGTATTGCAGAATCCGTTGTTTCTCTGGTTTTATGACCCCCTCCACTCCCACTCTTTATTTGTAAAGCTCTTAGAGCTTATTCAAGGATATCCGCTATATAAGTAGCCATTTTTTTAATTATTATTATTATTATTATTATTATTATTATTATTATTATTAAATACAATGCTTTCAGTACGAGAAATAGCCTCTAAAAATAGATTGTCATGCTCACGGCCGCGTAGAATAAATAACTGCGATCACGCGTGTGCTTTTGCTGCGTGTCCAAACTGCTGTTAAAGTTCATTAGGTGTGTCGACAAGGCATAAAAAAAAACGCAAATCTAGTGGTGCTGAAATGTATCTTCAGCTTTATGCGTAATGGTTCTTTAAATGCGGACTGATATGTGCAGGCGTAAAAATAGCAACGGGCGACTGCAAAGTTGTGTCAGCCTTAGGACTTGGGGAAATACCATGCAATAAGAGGAATCAAGTTGGCGAGAAAATGTTCCTTTTAGTATAGCCAGTCTGTTGAAAAGCCTCCAAAAGCGGCATTTCAAACTGCAGCAAACATGCGTCCCGCTGGGACGCCGGATCGAACTGAGCCACTCCATCGACCAGCGCCTTACATCCGCAAGAGGTTTAGATTCTCATGAGCCCCTACATTCGCAGGGGCTCATGTGAATCTATGCCTCTTGTCGTCCCATTTACATCTGTATGCGGTGGAAGGTCGCTGGTTTTAAGTCAATCGCTTTAATTGAACTTTAAAATCTTTTTCCCCCGCCTGTGATCGGTTTCTATGGAACACACAGTCTGCTATCGGCTGCTGCCTGCATGGTGATGATAGTGTTTGGTGAACTGGAGGGGACCTGCTGAAATTCCAGTTCAGCTTTACGTTTGTTGTGTGCGCTGCTCCGTCCGTCGTTATATGCCTTGTGTCATCGAGCCGCAAGGTCCATATAACAAAACAAAACAAAAACTCACATACTTATCACTTGAAACAACAGTGCACGCAATTCGTTGCATAAAACGGAGGTTTATCAGTGCTAATGTTAAGCATCAACTGATGCAAGGGTTTGCCAGTTGAGTTTCTACTAATTAACCCAATTAACCCCGAGGCTGAATTTTGCAAATTTTAGAGGTAACAATTATGTAACAGTTCCAGGAAATGGATACTCTATATTCTTTAGCCGCCCCCAACAGGGGCGGATCCGGAGGGTGTCTCGACAGTGGGGGGTGGGGGGGCCACAACAGCCCTCCCTCCCCGCGCCCCCCCCCCCTCCCCGCCCACGCCCCCCCCCCCTCCCGTTTTCCACACTGTGTTATACAAAAGAAATCCAGACCAAAACAGTAACTATCAGGCGAGCATAAAATCATAAAAAAGAAAGAAACACGCTTTAAAAGAACAATTACAAATAAGTTGTGTTGAAATTATTCTTTTGTGGTGCTTTTCTTTTTGTGATTTTCTTTTAAATTGTACTATTGTGTTGTAACCGTTCTCTCTACGCGTGTTCCTTTTATTTTTTTCTTGGGATTTTCTCAGACATACCTAGAGGTGACGATTTTTATTTGTTAAAACATTTCTTTCTTTTTATCTCGGGACACAGCATTGCTTTTGGCACTTTATAAAAGGAAGGGCTGATCATAATCTACCATGCACTTGTCCTCCTCCCCGCCTCCACCCCACCTCCTTAACAAAACAAGATTAATCGGGCACTTCTGATTCTTATATGGTGTTAATTTTCTTATTAAAAAGAATGTTCTACCTGGAGTTTCTGGCATGAGCAATCACCTTGTGTTTGATAACACTACACTACCAATTACTCCTCCGTCTAAAGCATGTTCTTAATTAAACGAACTTTAGTTCGCGAACTCTGACGAACTACAGTTCACGATTTCGGACGAACCAGGTTGGTTCTTAATTGGACGATCTAAAGATACGGCGAACCTAGTTCGAAGTAGTTCACGAACCTCGGCAAACCATAGTTCGCTGTCGGAAAAAGTTCGCTCAACGGGTTGAGCAAATAAAGGCGAACCTTTTCTCTGATTGGTCAAAACTTGTACCCTCTTCTGCGTTGGAGATAAGAAGACAGTCACCGATACAAACAAATATGGTGGACGGTGATATTTCACTCGTGCGAAGAACAAGACCTATTTTTATTGATTTGTGGAAGGCGCAACGCTGTTTGTGGGGTCGCTACTGCAAGGAGTACAAAAACAAACATCGTTCAAATCGCGAAGCGGCATAGCGGCAGCCATTTTGAACACCTTTGCAGACAGTAGGTCGCCGAATCAAGCACTTCAGTTAAGAAAGAGAACCATGGCAAGCCTAGGTTCGTTAAACCTCAATTAAGAAACAAACCAAAAGATCGCCGATCTTCTCCGATCTAGGTTTGCCGATCAATAGTTCGTCTAATTAAGAACAGCTCTAAGGAACAACACAGCCACTTGTGATACTGTGGTGCTGCTCAATACACCCACAAACCTCCTGGTTTCAGTTACCGTGACTTTGTACTTGAAAATGATTAACACAATTTATGAGATGCAAACTAAATACTCTTCCCTACTCAGGCTAGACTTCGCCCAAGTTCATGTTCAGGTATACTGTGGTGGTATACACAGGCAACAACTTGGATGTGATCTGGTCTCCGATTTTGGAGTGACATTACTAACGGTTCTAAGCCAAAATCGCAGACCAGTACGCATAATCTATATAATATGTCAAAATGGTTTAACTCTTTCGAGACGTGCTGCATCCGGCAGAAAGAGTTAACCCGTTCACTGCCAGTGGACACAGATTGTGTTTTTGAAATAGTTGGAAATTGAAGGTCAAAGATCCTCAGCCGTAATTTTTTTAATTTTTTTTTTAAATAGACATTGACAAACCTGTTACAGAACTCGTCGTTCAGCCTATTTAGCTGCACTGAGCAATCATCGCGAGAAAAAAAAAATGTTCATACTGATCATTCACACACAAATATGAAGCCAAACTGTCGGTAGGTTCCTCCGCTCGGAGCTACATATTTAAATCGATCTTCCATCTAACCGCCTTCCGCCGACCAAAGCAGTGGAGAAGAAAAACACAACAAGTGTTGACAAAATCCCACTTCACCGGGCCGCGCGTGTTTGCCGTGCCCCTCCCCCCTACCCCCTACCTCCTCCCATCTCCTCCCCCCCCCCCCCTTTGTCAATAATCCTTTGATGTCAGTGCCGAGTATGGATCGTCCGGGAGGGCGGCTGCTTTGATGTCAGTTTCTTTCCTGTCAGAATCAATTCGCTTTTGTCTCCAGAGCTTTTCCTGCCTCAGGGGTCTGGCATCGGCGGACCAAGACGAACGAACTTTCAGTAGGGTCTCAGTGCCGGTAGAAATCCTACGTTTGAGTTTGAAAGATGCTAGCTGGACCGAGACGCTTAACCACCGAAGTAACAGGACAGACTTGAATGTTGAGAGCGTAAATTCTGCGCACGCGACTACTCAAGGTGCTCCGCTATAGTAGAGCACCTTGAGTAGTGGCTTGCGCATAATTTACGCTCTCTCGTGGAAAAGAAATCAGCACTGAGACTGATTTCTTGTCAGCGTTTAGCAAAATGCACATATTTTAATGGGCCCCTGCGTCTACAGGGTTTAGTGAGCATCCTGTGGTTTTTGCAGATGAACGTAACTTCGCTAGGAGAGATTGGGAGAGCCTTATAGGGTGTTTGAAAGTGTCGATTGGGACAAATTGCGATGCTTTCTATCCATTCACAGATTAAACTCTGATAAAACTATCCCCGGCCGGTGGCGAAACAAGAAACAGACGAACGAGACCCCGCTAGCAAGGAGCATAGGTTCTCATAGGCCCTCGAGTCCACAGGCGGCCATGAGACTCTGTGCCTTATGCAGGTGGACGGTGCTGTTCATGATACCCAATCCTTTTGGAGAAATTGCGACGATCAGCAGTTGTGTGTTTACCAGAGTGGCGATGTTTGCAAGCACATCAATGCAAACACAGGGTAAGCCCCACAGCGCCACTCTTCTTCCGTTTGATACGCTAGAGCGGAATAAAAATAACGAGAGTCTAGCTGATTTTATTTATTTTTTATTTTTTTTTTTGTATTTATTTTATTTTATTTTTAAAATTTTATTATTATTATTATTATTATTATTATTATTATTATTAATTTATTTTTATGATTATTTTATTTTTATTTTATTTTTATTTATTTATTTTTATTATTTATTTATTATTATTATTTGTTATTATTTTTTTTTTTTTTTTTTTTTTTTTTTTTATTTTATTTTATTTTTTTTTTATTTTTTTTTTTTGGGGGGGATGGAGAGGACGACGTCCATGCGTTTGTTTGCACCGAAATACTGCGTTTTTGTCTGTTGCGATAAACTGCGATGTATACTGACAAGCAGAGGAAATGCAACATCATCGGAATCTAAAGATGTCGCATTTCTTTTGCTCGTCAGTATCATGTATCTGTCCATTGTGACGCATCTGGACGGATACACTTTGTTGTACGGCCATGCCCGGCCTCTTATATTATGTCCTTTCTTTGGAATAAAAAGTCTGATGTCCGTCTGTTTAAATGATAAATTATAAGCAACATTTCGTTACAAATTCGCCCTAGATACGTAGCGAAATACTGACCATGGGTTGACCCATGGACTGTGCTGTGCTGCTGAAATTTGGCGTCGCAACCATCCGGTGGTTAATAAAATAAAAAAATAAAAAAAAAATAAAATAAAATAAAAAAAATTAATACAATACATAAAAATAAATAAAACACTCCGCTAAGGGCGCACTGTTATGCATAGCATCTGTCCACGTTACGTTTGCCCTTGACGCAAGAATAACGTCACTCAGTTGTAAAACTTCTTGGCTCGACTTCGCGAACGAAGATTCTATAATGGTTGCCCACGACGTCTGCAGGCATGTTCGTGGCTGCGGAGGCCAATCCGGGACAGGCAGGTTCGACCGCAGTGGCTGCAGGGGAAGGTCTGGCCAGGGTTCTGAGTTTCGACATCTCTGTTTTTTTCTCCTGAGCCGCTTGTCCTTAAGGCTAGCTCTGCGAGAGTCCTCAAAGGAGACGGCTGCCTTGTAAATGGTGGAGCGCCAGGTGTCGCGGTCCGCAGCAAGCGAAGACCACTGGCGGTGGTCGATTTATCAGGCACTAAGTGACTCCTTGAGATCATCTTTGCATCTCTTCTTTGGTGCCGCCGTGAGATGGCCTTAGTCGCCTGCTCGGCGTTAAACCCAAATAACTAACTAACTAATCTTCTTTGCTGCCCCTCTGTCTCGGTATCCAGTGGCGAGCTCGCCGAACAGGGTGATCTTGGGTAGGCGATGATCCTCCATCCTGGAGACGTGCCCCGCCCAGCGAAGCTGTGTCCGCAGCAGCAAAGCCTCGATGCTCACAGTTTCCGCCTGTTCAAGGACCTCCACGTTGGTGACATAGTCACTCCAGTGAATGTCGAAGATGGTACGCAGGTACCGATGGTGGAAGCGTTCGAAGAGTCGTGGTTGGCTGCGGTAGAGGGCCCAGGACTCGGAACCATACAGCAGGGTGGTGAGGACGACAGCTCTGTACACGCTGTTCTTGGTGCCTTTTTTCATCTGTTGATTGTGCCACATCCGCTTGAATAGTTGCCCGAAAGCACTGTTCGCTTTTGCCAGCCTGTTGCCCAGCTCCTTGTCCAGCTTGGCGTCTGACGTGATGATGCAGCCAAGATAGGTAAATTGGTGTACAGACTTCAGTTCGGACGCCGATGGTGATGTGGGGAGGGCAATGCTCTTTCCTGGGTGCCGGCTGATGAAGGACCTCTGTCTTTTACAGACTGACCTCAAGTCCAAAGAGCTGGGCAGCATCTGCGAAGCAGGACGTGATGCGCTGCAAGGCTCTCTCTGTGTGTGCAACGAGGGCAGCGTCATCAGCAAAGAGCAGCTCACGAATCAGTCGGTCTAGGGTTTTGGTGTGGGCCTGCAGTCGTCTGAGGTTGAACAGGCTGCCATCGAGACGATACCTGATGTACACTGCGTCGTCAAGGTCGAGGTCCACTGTGGCCTGCTTCAACATCATGCTAAAGAAGATGGTAAAGAGGGTCGGTGCCAGCACGCAGCCCTGCTTCACGCCGTTGAGAATGGGGAATGGTTTTGAGAGATCACCTGGCCTTGCTGGTCCTCGTGGAGCTGGACGATCATGCTGAGGAACTTTGGGGGACAGCCAAGTCGCTCCAGGATCTGTCACATGCCTTGCCTGCTCACAGTGTCAAACGCTTTTGTTAGGTCGACAAACGTTATGTACAGCCCTTTGTTCTGCTCGCGGCACTTCTCCTGAAGCTGTATCAGCACAAAGACCATGTCGGTGGTACTCCTGTTGGCTCTGAAGCCACACTGGCCCTCTGGGAGGTGGTCTTCAGCGATGGCAGGTACCAGCCGATTCAGGAGCAGCCTTGCGAGAATTTTCCCGGCAATGGACAGCAGAGTAATTCCACGATAATTAGAGCAGGCAGACTTCTCTCCTTTGTTCTTGTACAGGGTGATGATGACTGCATCACGGAGATCCTTTGGTAGTGTTCCTTTCTCCCAGCAGCAGAGAAAGAGGTTGTGGAGCTTGTTGTGCAGTGCTGGGCCTCCATGTTTCCAGATTTCTGGCGGAATTCCGTCAATGCTTGCTGCTTTGCCACTCTTGAGCTGGTGGATGGCCTTGAGGGTCTCTTCAGTGGTGGGGGGTTCGTCCAATTCAACCTTTACTGGGAGGTGTGGGATTTGGAAAATGACTGCTTCTTGAACAGTGCGCTCAGCGCTGAAGAGGCCCTGAAAGTATTCAAATCAGCGGTTCAAGATGGAGGTATTATCTGTGAGGAGTGCCTGTTCATCAGCGCTTCGCAGGGGACTTTGAACCAGGTGCCCGGGGCCATACACTCCTTTCAGTGCTTCGTAGAAGCCCCTGTAGTCACCGTTATCAGCGCAAAGCTGGGTCCTCTGTGCGAGTCTGGACCACCACTCGTTCTGGAGCTCTCTAAGCTTGCGCTGGAGACTGCAGCAGATGAGGCGGAAAGCAGACTTCTTCACAGGGCAGGAAGGCTGGGCTAGGTGGGCCTGGTGGGCGGCTCTTTTTTTTTTTTTTTTTTTTTTTTTCTAGAAGTTCCTGGATCTCTACGTCGTTTTCGTCAAACCAGTCTTTGTTCCTCTTTCTAGAAAAGCCCAAGACTTCCGCAGAGGATTTTGCAATAGCAGTTTTTAGATGTTCCCAGAGTGTTTCAGAGGAGGAGTCTGCTGGATCAGCTGTGTCTTTGAGCATGCGCTGCAAATATGTCTGAAAGGCAGCTTTCACATCGTCACGCTGAAGGATGGCAACATCAAGCTTTTTCTTGGAGGGGCCCCCTTTCTTGGGTTTCAGCTTGAGGCGGAGCCTGAGTTTGCAGCGGATAAGGCGGTGGTCAGTGTGACATTCTGCGCTGGGCATCACTCTGGTGAGGAGGACATCACTGCGATCCCTCTGACGCACTAGGACATATTCGATAAGGTGCCAGTGCTTGGAGCGAGGATGCATCCAGGTGGTCTTTCGGCTGTCCTTTTCCTGGAAAGTAGTGTTGGTAATGACAAGTTGCTGATCTGCTCAGAACTCCAACAGTAGGCGGCCATTGTCATTGCAGTTCCCAACGCCATGCTTGCCGAGGACTCCTTTCCAGGCTTCAGAGTCCTGGCCCACTCTGGCGTTGAAGTCGCCAAGGATGATGACTTTGTCGTCTGCAGGGGTGCTCTGTAGGAGGCTGCGCAGGTCAGTGTAGAACTTGTCTTTTTCTGCAGGCTCTGCCAGAAGGGTTGGGGAGTACACACTGAGAAGGGTGACGTGTTGCTGGTGTCTCAGTGGGAGGCGCATGAACACGATGCGGTCGGAGTGACCCGTTGGTAGGTTTTCCAGCTTAGTCGCAATGGAGGTCTTGACCATGAAGCCCACGCCTGAGAGCCGTCTTTCTGATGCAGGCCTGCCTAAACAGTAGAGGGTGTAGCCAGCGCCATCTTGGAGGCTGCCTTCGTCCGGGATCCGTACTTCGCTGAGCGCGGCGATGTCGATGTTTAACCTTCTCAATTCATGAGCAATGAGGGCGGAGCGACGTTCAAGGCGTCTGCTGTCTGCTGTGTCGAGCATGGTTCGGATGTTCCAGCATGCTACGTTGAGTCCAGTCGTGGTCGTCATGGGAGTGGATCCGTTGTTTTTTCTTGTTTTCTGACCGCAGGAGAAGATGCCCGTTGACCGCGGCTAACCAACTGGAGTTGCGAGGGGACGAGCTTTGGTTAGGCCACCTTTTCTAGGTCCCTCTCCGTGTGGAGCAAGCAGTGCTGTCCCTAGAGAACGCTGCTTGGTCATTCAGGGTGTGCCGAGTGATGTTTGTCATCCCCAGGTCAACACCAGGCGACCAATATCCTGAACCGCCTGCAAGCAAGTTTGAGACTGTGGCTTCCAGTGACATCTTTCACCTGCCGTTTCGCCCCTCGCCCATCGCTACAGGACTTGGAATGGTCGGTGTCATAGTCCGTGGACGTTTCCTAAAGCCTGCGCGGTGGAGCGTTTTGGTGGGGTGCAGTGTGCGCAGTACTGGCCCCACTCTTTAAACCCTTGGTTCGTGGCGTCGAGGTACTCGGGTCGTAGGTTTTATATCAGACTGTCCTTGTCCTAGTCTCTGGCTCAAAAACCTTCCCCGGAGACACGGGGGCTTTGATGTCAGGGTTTTCCTCCCTTAGCTTTTCCGCAGCCAAGCGGCCAGGCCTACAAGGCAGCAGGACAATGATTTATTTTCGAGGTTCTCTCCTCTAGAACCGCCGTGTTTAGCCTGGGGGCTAGTGCTGCCCAGTTTTTGGGGTCACCTCGGAGAGGATGTGGCCAGGGACCACGCACGGGCGGTCTTGGGATAGAGGGATGCTGTGCTAATATAGTCCAGAGGGATTACACACGAGGATGCCTCACAAAGGCCAAGAGGCCCTAGACTAGGGGGATCCCGGGGGAGGCGCTGTAAGAGTTCCCCACTAACCGCACCACCAACGCAACTCGTTCCCTGGGGCCCCACCCTTCGAGTCAGGCAGAGACCCCTTGACCCCAGTGGTAAAACAATGGGCTGTCAAATGAACACATTGAGCGGCCTGAATAGTTCAAGGGTGGTGCCAGAATAGCATGGCGCCTACAGGCGCCAAACTATTCTGGCACCACCCTTGAACTATCACCATCGCCTTAGTGTATTAGTTACGGCTCAAACGATAAAAGCGGTTCAGTTTAGAGCCAACAGTGAATAATGAGAAAAATGGAGAAATGGAAAATAATGCAGGAAAAATGAAAATGTAATACCCCTTACTTATTGTATGATTCGTACACCAACGGAAGTGATGTCACAGGTTTAGGCCAAATGCGAGGGAACATTTCAGTCTTCAAATGTTACACAGTTGTTCTTCCACTTCAAGTTACTCCGCACATATCTCTCTCTCAATAGCAAAAGTTATTCCTCTACCAAAAAGCAAAGATCTGAGCGACCCAAGTGAGTACAGACCAATTTCAATCTTACCACAGTGTCCAAACCACTTGAAAAGCATATACATAATCATTTACTTCAATTCCTGGAGAAAAACCGACTTATTAGTACTGCACAATCAGCTTTTCGGCCTAAACATTCGTGTCAGACAGCCTTAACTCTCATAACCCACAAATGGCTTACTGCCATAAATGAGTCCAAACTTTCAGGTGTAGTATTTCTAGATCTTAAAAAAGCCTTCGATCTCATTAACCACTCAATCTTACTAAAGAAGTTACCTTTATATCACATTGACTCAAATGCAGTCGCTTTTCTCTCGTCCTATCTCTTAGACAGAACGCAGAAAGTGTTCTTGAATGGTAAATACTCAGCGAAAAGACTGGTGACCCATGGTGTTCCTCAGGGATCCACCCTAGGACCGTTATTATTCAACATCTTTATAAATGACCTTCCACTGTCAATATCAAACCCCGACACAAACTGTGAACTATTTGCTGACGATACATCATTACATGTATCTGATAAAAATGTTTCAACCGTGAGCGCTGTCCTCCAACATAGTTTAGATGAAGTGTCAACTTGGTGTGAAGAAAATCATATGAAAAACGAAAAGTATGTTGGTGACAACACGCCAAAAGCATCAACGTGGTTTGCAACCCCTTGTGCTGTCCCTTCACTCTCAGCCCATAGAGCAAGTGTCAAAACATCGTTTGTTAGGAGTGACAGTCGACGAACAGCTCAGCTGGGAGCCTTACATAGAAACTGCATGTAAAACTATTTCGAAGAATCTCTTTTTATTATCCAAATTAAGTCGTATAGTTGACATTGATGCTCGAAAACTATTCTTTAACGCACACATCAAGACACATTGTAATTATGCTTCCAATATTTGGGACGGCTGTGGAGACATTCATTTGAAAAAAAATAATTCCCTTTACCGGCGAGGTATTAAGCTTATTCTTTCTGGTTCGTCCCCTACTGATGAAAGACTGAAGGCCCTTAATATCCTACCACTCAGTAAACAATTGGAACTTAATAGATGCTTATTAGTGCAAAAAATTCTAAACGATGCCGCCCCTCCCTATCTCCGTGAGCTGTTTTCCCATACGAATAGAGAGAACGCGAGGAACAGCTTACTCCATCTCCCAAAACCGAGAATCGACATCTTCAAATCTAGTATATCATTTTCCGGTGCTAAATCATGGAATAACTTACCCTCTCATTTAAAGTCTATTTCAAAGTTATCTATCTTCAGAGCTCGCGTCCATAAATATCTGCTGTCGATGTGAATGTTCTATTTTTCTGCTTAGTATGTTGCTCCAGCACAGCAGATTGCTGCAGATTATGTAATAGTTCGACTGTCTGCATTAACATGTCAGGTTCGTACACGTATATTGTTTTAATTCTTTTTGTATTTTATTTTTTATTATTACTTTTTATTCTTTCTGATGGTGGGGGTGGGGGGGGGGGTGGTATGGGTACTTATATATATTTTATCTTTTGCTGTATCGTCTGATGTATTTTTATATGTGTAGAGTAGCAGGACAGTTTGGAAGATAGGCATTGCTATGCCTAAAACTTTTTATCCTGAATAAAAACGTTTCATCACCATCATCATCTCTCTCTCTCTCTCTCTCTCTCTCTCTCTCTCTCTCTCTCTCTCTCTCTCTCTCTCTCTCTCTCTCTCTCTCTCTCTCTCTCTCTCTCTCTCTCTCTCTCTCTCTCTCTCTCTCTCTCTCTCTCTCTCTCTCTCTCTCTCTCTCATGTTGATTACATCTCCACTGTTTGGGATGGTAGCGGTGATGTGCATATCAAAAAACTAAATTCACTATACAAAAGAGCAATTAAACATGTAGATATAAGACCCATTCCTACCGCTGTAAAACTGCAAAATCTCAAACTTCTTGGCCTTCGTCAACAACTCGTTTACAACAAGTGCATACTTATGTTTAAAATTCTCCACAAGAAAGCTCCACAGTATCTAACAGCTAAATTTACTCCACGACAGTGAGAAAGGTCCTCGAGGAACAGTACTCTTCGATTACCACTACCTCGCATTGACTTATTCAAATCAAGCCTAGCCTTTTCGGGACCACTTTTATGGAATTCACTTCCTCAACATTTAAAAACACTAACCCACATTTCCTCCTTTAAAACAAAACTACACATATACCTGATGGAAACTGCTTAGATATATTATTTTTATCCTGTCATTCTGATGAAAGGTTATGTAAATGTATATATGTTAGTGCGTGCATTTACACGGCTGTAAAGGTGTGTGTATGTATGTTTGATTCTTGGTACTTTGTGCTTGTTTTTGTTGTGCTATGATTTTTCTCCTATGTAATTTGTGCTGAGGAGTGTTACTTCCTTTTTTGTATTTGTTTATTGCTACCTTAGTAGTATCATTTTCTGTACTGCGTGTGTCTGTACTTATTTAGTTATGTTTTTTGTTTGCGTTAAATATTTTTTGTTTGTCTTCATTATATTTCATGTTGTAGAACGTTAGAAACGGCAAGTTTGAAAAATGACGCATTTGTATCTGTCAAAACTTCTACCGTTATGTAATAAAGTTTCATCATCTCTCTCTCTCTCTCTCTCTCTCTCTCTCTCTCTCTCTCTCTCTCTCTCTCTCTCTCTCTCTCTCTCTCTCTCTCTCTCTCTCTCTCTCTCTCTCTCTCTCTCTCTCTCATGTTGATTACATCTCCACTGTTTGGGATGGTAGCGGTGATGTGCATATCAAAAAACTAAATTCACTATACAAAAGAGCCATTAAACATGTAGATATAAGACCCATTCCTACCGCTGTAAAACTGCAAAATCTCAAACTTCTTGGCCTTCGTCAACAACTCGTTTACAACAAGTGCATACTTATGTTTAAAATTCTCCACAAGAAAGCTCCACAGTATCTAACAGCTAAATTTACTCCACGACAGTGAGAAAGGTCCTCGAGGAACAGTACTCTTCGATTACCACTACCTCGCATTGACTTATTCAAATCAAGCCTAGCCTTTTCGGGACCACTTTTATGGAATTCACTTCCTCAACATTTAAAAACACTAACCCATATTTCCTCCTTTAAAACAAAACTACACATATACCTGATGGAAACTTCTTAGATATATTATTTTTATCCTGTCATTCTGATGAAAGGTTATGTAAATGTATATATGTTAGTGCGTGCATTTACACGGCTGTAAAGGTGTGTGTATGTATGTTTGATTCTTGGTACTTTGTGCTTGTTTTTGCTGTGCTATGATTTTTCTCCTATGTAATTTGTGCTGAGGAGTGTTACTTCCTTTTTTGTATTTGTTTATTGCTACCTTAGTAGTATCATTTTCTGTACTGCGTGTGTCTGTACTTATTTAGTTATGTTTTTTGTTTGCGTTAAATATTTTTTGTTTGTCTTCATTATATTTCATGTTGTAGAACGTTAGAAACGGCAAGTTTGAAAAATGACGCATTTGTATCTGTCAAAACTTCTACCGTTATGTAATAAAGTTTCATCATCTCTCTCTCTCTCTCTCTCTCTCTCTCTCTCTCTCTCTCTCTCTCTCTCTCTCTCTCTCTCTCTCTCTCTCTCTCTCTCTCTCTCTCTCTCTCTCTCTCTCTCTCTCTCTCTCTCTCTCTCTCTCTAGATGAAGATATGTCGGCGCGCTGTTTGACAAGGGCTCGAAGGGCTAATAGATGCTTGCTAGAGTTGTTTTTCCTCAATCAATATCGCCCGCAGGTCCGCGCGGTGCGGAGGCTGGGGAAAGGGGGTGTACTTTTCGGTGTTGAGGTGTAGCGGGGACAAATTGTTCGCTGTTCTACACTTCAGCCGTCCCACGCACAGTGCGACTTATACATGGAAAAAAAAAAATGAAAAAAAAAAACACGCTTTTTTTTAATTTTTTGAGAATTTATCTGCATGTCTAGTTCAACCCGAATTCGTGCACAACTATACTCAGTGACGAGCAAAAAAAATATGCGATATTTTTGGGAAACACTTGAGCAATAGAAATGCGTCATTTTGTGGAATCATAGGAAACACTAAAGTGTTTCCGATGATTCTAAAAATGTCGCATTTCTTTTGCTCGTCCGCAGTATAAGTTGTGCTTTGACCCCTTCACTGCTAGCGGACGTAGACTGTGTTTTTAAATGTATCCAACGTCAAAGATTCTCGCCGTAAAAACGAACATGGACACAAAGTGGTGTCAGCAAGAGGCATAGATCTTCATGAGCCCCCGCAATTGCGGGGGCTCATGAGGATCTATACCTCTTGCATTTGGGTGATGTTCAATTTTTTTTTTCTTTTCAATTTTTCAATCTCTTTTTTTTTTCTTTTTTGTGTTGTTGTTGGTGGTGACGTTTGTAGTCAGTGGTGGTTGAGGCGGTGGCGATGGTGTTTGTTATGTTTATTGATGTTATTGTTGTATTGTTGTTGGTGGCGTTGCACGCTGGTGTTTCTTATCGTATTCATATTGTTTGTCGTTATTGTTGTTGGTTGTGTTGTTGCTGATGCTGTTGATTTTTGTTTTGATTGATTTTTTTTTTCTTTCTTTCTAACGTATAGGACCATGGGCACGTAGGCCAATCACTCAGCGTTCTGTTTGCTTGCGTGCAAGTAAAGATTGCTGCTTGTTTGCTGATAATCGCGCATCACGCCCTGCCTGTCTCTGGGCTATGGAACACCATGCAGGCTGTTTAGTGCCTTCCCAGAAACCATCTGCAAGAAGCACAGCTCTTGAATGGCACCGTGCACTGGTCGCAGGAGCTCATCAGGATCTATGCCTGACTTTAGCCCATTCAGCCCCAACGCCCGACTGCATGATAATTCAAGGGTAGTGCCAGATTAGCTTGGCGCCTGAAGGCGCCAAGCTAATCTGGCACTACCCTTGAATTATCATGGTCGACCCCATCAACTGGTACATACTCATTCCGTGGGTTAAGTCTGCCGTTATAGTGCCGGATACAGTCCAGTAGTTCTATTCTTTTCAGAAAAGCGAGGTTTTCGTTGTTATACAATGAAAATATCGCTTTTCTCAAAAAAAAATGGACGTTCTGGCTTTTGCGTAAACATATAATAACGGCAGTGTTCATGCCAGTCTGTATCCGTCAATTCACATCTGTGTAGGCCGTACTCTATCCGTCAATTCACATCTGTGTAGGCCGTACTCTATCCGTCAATTCACATCTGTGTAGGCCGTACGACGGAGAGGAGGGACGTACGCAGCTCGCACTGAATTTCGAGCTCGGCGATGTCATTGATACGCTTTATGTGTGCTAGTCTGTGATTTTGGACCTTACGGCTTTCAGCACACATACGGTCGGCGGGAGTCGCTTTGATCTTCTTTGTCCCAAGTTTCATAAATATGCGCTGGTGCCGCATGTCTATATTAGTTAGGATGTTGAGAGTTTCCTCAGTAGCGTAGGAACCGGGGTGGCGTAGATGGGGCCGGGGTAGATAGGTGTGGGGGTGGGGGGAGAGAGAGAGAGAGAGAAAGAGAGAGAGGTTGTGTGTTTGTGTGTGTATGATGGGGGGTGGGGGGGGGGGAGATGGAGGGGACCGGGGGGTGGGGGGAGGATGCCGGCTGAAAAAAAATAGTCTCCCGGGGCCCCCCACCCCCACACACACACCTCCCTTCCCTCACCCCCTCCCCCCCCCCTCACCCTCTCCCCCCTCTCCCCCCCCCCCCCCCCCCCCCCCCCGCCAATATTTTTAATTAAAATAAAGTATACACATTTTGATTATTATTACAGATTTCTTTGCCCGATGATGGATGACTATCGCACCTGTCTACTCCCCCCCCCTACCCCCCTCCCCCACCACCCATCTACCCAAGCACTCCCCATCCCCCCCATTCTGATTTTTCATAGCAGACTTTAAAGCTGGAAAGTAAAGCGTCAGACACTCTAGGCTTCTGGAATGAAACATGTCTTCCCACTGTACTATTAGTCACATGGGCCAAAGTGCCGAAGTTAACCCTTTCATCTTGATACACTACTGCTTGAAATTAGTTTGACTATGATAGTTCAAGGGTGGTGCCAGAATAGCTTGGCGCCTCAGGCGCCATGCTATTCTGGCACCACCCCTGAACTATAACGGTTGACCTATCTCCTAATCTGTAATGTAGACTTCATAGGACAATACGCAAATTGTTTTGGTTTTTTTAATCATCTTCAGGATGGGGTAATGTTAATGGGTTACGGATAAAAATTCTTCAAAAGCCGTGGTCTGATGTATAGGATACGGGAGAGGAGGGGGTGGGTGGGGTGGTTGTGGTTGTGGTGATGGTGATGGTGATGGTGATGGCGAGAGTGGAGTGAGGAAATTCTTCTTTTTCTTGTTCTCGAACGCCGTCACACTTGGAGTTTGGCTCTCAAAATGAAATCTGTGGTCTTCTGTAGCGCCTCCACAGGCCCGTGCAGTTTCTCTTGTAGAGTGGCGGGCTTCGGCCATATCTCCTCCCTCAGCAGCTGGTGGTTGCCACAGGATGTGCTCTGTGGTCTGCTCTGCTTCTCCACAAGGGCACAGGGGAGATGGCACGAGGTAAAAGCGTCTGTGCAGGTGGAAATTGAGTCGGTTGTGCCCGGTCCTCAGACGGAAGATGGTCACCTGCTCTTGTCTGGACAGCTGATGGTAACTGTCTAGGGCCGTTGTGGTGGTCTGTACACAGACTTAATGATGGTCTTGATGAGTAAGGAAATGACCAGTGATATCAGAGCCGGCATCAAGTTGGTGCCAATCATAAGACTATTACTGCATAGTAACAGACTTATATGCCAGTCTAATGCGTTTGGGCGAAATCGTGAGGTAGGAATAACAAATATTTTGGTGTGTGCCTGCGTGCGTGCGTGTGCTCAGCAGCGTGTGTGCGCGGAGCGCGCCCCGTGCAAACAA
>BTPG01000008.1:92029758-92112258 GCA_036245525.1 Semisulcospira habei | reverse complement strand
CAGACATCCGACCGTTTCCAAGAGACATAGATTCACATATGCCCCTGCATTTGAAGGGGCTCATGAGAATCTATGTCTTTTGTTGACCGAATCTGCCCTACCTGTCCCTCAAACTGAGGTGTTCATTCGGGTTAGGCTGACGACAGGCTAACATGGTCTGTCCTCAGCCGGGAAAAGTCATTTGTCACAGTCTGTCTTTGTCACACGACTAGGATAGACAAAATATAGGAAGCGATAAGACCGGCCACAGGACGATGAAACTTCCACGAGTCGTGTCCTCGGACTGCGGCTGTTCAGCTGTCAGGGGACGCAAGTAGTGTAGGTTTCCTGCATCCTGAGGCGAGAAAGAAAGAAAGGAAATGACGAGTAAAACTAAACGATTAGACATATGACGTTAATCTTTGACGCATTACGCAATAAATTAGTACGGTAGGCGTAACTGAAAGTACATGCAGCTTGTACGTGCTGACACTGACATGGTAGTCACATGAGTGAATTTCACAACCTGAAGTAGTAGAATTTCGCAACTTTTAGTCGGAAGGTGTCTATCATGTAGGCCCTGCTGCAAGACTGTGCACCCGACATCTATGGGAGATCACGGATCGGCCGTGAACATTCACAGATGTCATTAATGATCAGACCCAAAAAAAGGTAACTGCTAACCCAATGCGCAAAAGGCCATCGGGCCGATGTCGGGCGCTTTGGCCCGCGCACTGCCGTGCGCGGGCCGGCAATGGCGGCCGACGTCGGCCCGATGACCTTTTGCGCATTGGGACGCGCGTACAATACAGAGAATAGCCCAACGAAGAAAGAAGCACACTAAAAAAATTTTTTTTTAAAGCACGTTAAGAAAACATGAAGACAGTTACAACACAGTTGTGTTGTAACTGTCTTTTCTAAGCGTGTTTCCTCTGGAATCCACATCTTCCAAAACCCTCTACGCCACCATGAACACACTCCTAGGCACTTCTAAAGAGTCTCCTCTCCCCAACACACACAGCAAAGAAGAACTCCCGTCCGCTTTTTCTACCTATTTTTCGGACAAAATCCAAACTCTGCCGCGCAACGCACTCGACACCCTGCCTTCTCCGCCTTGACCTCCCGACCCCACCTTTTCCGGCACTCCCCTCTCGTCCTTCCGCCCCGTCTCTCAGGATGAAGTCATCAAGACCATAAAGTCCATGCCCTTCAAAACCTGCGAACTAGACCCCCTCCCAGCTTCTCTCTACCGTGACGGCCTTCCAAAACTTCTGCCTTTCATTACCGACATCATCAACGCATCTCTAGAAAACGGCTCCGTCCCCGATATCTTCAAGTCCGCCATCGTCCGTCCTCTCCTCAAAAAACACAACCTCGACCCAAACGAACTCAAGAACTATCGCCCAGTCTCCAATCTCTCTTTCCTGTCCAAGCTTCTTGAGAAGGTTGTTCTCAACCAGCTCAACCTCCACCTCACCGACAACAACCTCCTCAGTCCATTCCAGTCTGCCTATCGCAAACATCACAGCACTGAAACAGCCCTTCTACATATCTTAAACGACCTGCTTCTCTCCACCGACTCGGGCAACATCTCCCTTCGTACGCTACTCGACCTCTCTGCCGCCTTTGACACTATAGACCACTCTATTCTCCTCCACCGACTCCACCACTCCTTCGGCATCACTGACTCTACTCACTCCTGGTTTCTCTCCTACCTCTCCGACAGACAGCAGTCCGTCACTATCAACGGCGTCTCTTCCAACCCAGTCACGCTCTCCTGCGGAGTTCCACAGGGGTCCGTCCTGGGCCCGGTCCTTTTCACACTCTACACCTCTCCTCTGTCCAACATCATCCAGTCTCACCGCATACACCACCACCTCTACGCTGACGACTCACAACTGCTAGACAAAGACAAACTCGACAACACTCAGTCACTACTGACTCGCACGGCTGACTGCTACGAAGACGTGAAAAACTGGATGACAGCAAACAAGCTTAAACTGAACGACGACAAAACGGAAGCCATGCTGGTAGGCACTCGCCAGAAACTCTCCCAGCTCCCTCCCACTCTCCACCTTCAACTCGATAGTACCCCCATTTCCCTCTCTGACTCGGCCAAGAACCTCGGCGTCATCCTCGATTCCTCTCTGTCCATGAGCTTCGTCTCCGCCACGGCCCAGGCATGCTATTTCCACCTCCGCCGCATCAGTCAGATCAGAAAATACCTCACTACCGAAGCTGCCACCAAACTTGCTGTCTCTCTCATCTTATCTCGCATCGACTACTGCAACGCTCTCCTTTCCGGCCTCCCTCACTCCACCACTTTCACTCTCCAACGCGTCCAGAACAACGCTGCCCGCCTCGTCCTCAGAAAGAAAAAATCCGACCACATCACTCCCCTGCTCAAACTCCTTCACTGGCTCCCCATCCCCCAACGCATCCAATAAAAAAATTCTGTCCCTCTGTTACAAATCCCTGAACAACTGCGCTCCTGCCTATCTCTCCAACTTACTTCACCCCTACACACCTTCCCGCTCCATCCGCTCTGCCTCCGACCCTCTCCGCCTCCACATTCCTCGCACCAAACTCAACACTTTCGGCCCCCGCTCCTTCTCCGTCTACAGTCCATCCACCTGGAACACTCTCCCACTCTCTCTCCGTCAGAAACACTCTCTCTCCTTCTTCCAGTCCGCCCTCAAAACTCACCTCTTTCAACAGTTTTAGCACTATATCACCACCCTCCCTACCCCAAGCTGACCGTCGTAATGTATTTCACTATTTGTGGTACGCGAGTCATTGTCTAAAGCGTGCGCATGCGTGCGCGAGTTGTGAGTGCGCGCTTAGAGTTATAATTATTATAAGATAAGCGCATTATAAATACCGTAATTATTATTTATTATTATAGTAGTGGTTTTAACTAACTGTTATAAACCGAATAGTGCTGTTGTTGACGCCCATGCAGCGAGCGAGAGAGAGAAAGAATTAGATCATAATTATTTAGAGTATCAGTGTCTGCGTGGTGACGGAGTGCTTCTTTTACGTCACCGGCACTGTCTGACTTTCTCTAGAAGTGAAGGTTTTTTTTTACTGTTTTAATTATTTTCTGAAAAGAATTACTTTTTACTAAAGAAGTTGAAAGGATACAATGCTGGCCGGCTAACGAAATCAATCCAATGTCTTTCTCCAAACTAGCTATATGCAAAAGTTCACGTAAATATGGCAAAAAGTGCGGACTCTAATCTGGAGTAACCGACTTCCTATAAACGGTTGTTTATGTCTTCAAAGAAACATTCAGTTACAATATGCTCGGAGGCTCTCTTAGCCACCCACTTAAGAAAGTATTTCGCCAAGTTTCAAGCTTTTGTGTACAAAAATATCGGAGATTCTCTTGTTTACATACATACGCACACACACACACATACATACATGCATACGCACATACGGCGCTTCGCACCAAATGTACGTTCAGCAGGGAGGTTAGCGTAACTAGACATGACGTAATTTTTATCTTGTTACTTCAATTGTTAGAGGTTTAGCCTGCCCGCCTTTGACATCATGGACATGCTATTTAATTCGCCTGGGCATCGCGACCCGTCCTAAAAAGTCCCTTCTATAAATAGAAGGGACTTAAAAATAGCCATATTTTGACAAAAGTTGTTTTTTCTCAAATACTATTCACAACTTTAAACCAAATTTGGTACAGAGATACCTGATAGTAAGACCTATCTATGCATACTAATTTGGATGACCCTCGGAAAGGTCAAGGGTCACAAGAGGCTGGCAACTGTGTGTAAAATGCCAATTTTTTGGTTAATAATTAAAATGGTAATTATTATCAACATTTCCAGATTTGGCACAAAGATGATAAGACCTTCCTATGCATACTAATTTAGTCGACTCATCACAAAGGTCAAGGGTCACGGGGTTGACAGATGTGTGAACATTTTCAGAAAAGGTGGATTTTGCTGCTGCAGAAGCCAGCCCTTGTCACAAACATCACACATGTAAATCGATCATACATGTGAGCCACAACGGCTTTGCCTTTCTTGTTCTTTTTTTTTTTTTTTTTTTTTTTTTTTTTTCGCAAACTGATTTTTTTTTTAATACCTTTTCTCTACAAAAAAACAACAACTCTCCCCAACAACGCTTCACGAGCATTCCGTAGTACCCAAAGATGGATGCGGGCGCTGTATAAATGAACATCATTTATACAAATGAACATCATTTAATAATAATAATAATAATAATAAAGGTAATTTGTATAGCGCCTAATCACCAAGGTGCTCTAGGCGCTTTACAATCACAGTAATGAAACATCAGCATATGTAATTGTTTAATAAAAGCGAGATTTTCACACAATGAAAATCTCGGTGTTCTCAAAAATGGACATACTGGCTTGTGGCACTATCAACGGCAGATTTATTTATGTCTTTGGCCTTCACATGGTAGTTCGGCTTTGGTCGCAACGGATTTCTTGACGAGAAAGGACGCGCTGTGACCGGTCACAAAGCTACTTCGTGCGAGTGGTGATAAGCCTTCTGAGTCTCGTAACCGCCCCAAAATGCATTCGCGTGTAGTGAGTGGTACATAGGGTTGATGCGTGAGTAAATCAATGTATCCGGTCACAGCCCGTCGGCAGGAGACATAGATTCTCATGAGCCCCTGTGGCTGCAGGGGCTCATGGGAGTCCATGCCTCTTTCAGATGGACAATGATGCTCTTCTGAATATTCAGAAAAGCGTGTGCAGGAGTCAGCCTTGTCTTGATTTATCCACGTGAAGAGGAAGACATTGACTGACAATGAGGACCCGTGTACGGTTAGGTCCAAGCGCGCACCCTCACCTGCCACGAAGCGGCTTTAGGCGACACCACCACCATTTTGAAAATGCGCCCGTGGGGTTAAATGGGTTAACTCCATGCGGTGTTGATCATTTTGTGCAGTTTGGTTGATTGGTTGATCTGATTTGTTTGCTGGCGTTCTTGGTGTTTTCGTTTGATTAGTTTGGTTCGTTGGTTGATCGGTTGTTCGGTGAGTCAGTTGCGGGTTGGTTCGTTGGTTGGTATGCTTGATTGGCTGGTTGATGACTGGTTGGTTGGTTTGATTTGTGGGTTTTTTACGTTGTTGGTGGTGTTTTTGTTCGTTTGGTTGGTCTGTCAGTCGGTTGGTTGGTTGCTTGCTTGACTGGTTGGTTTGATTTGATTTGTTGACGTTGGTGTTAGTGTTGTTTGGTTGGTTGGCTGGTTGGTTGGTTGTTGGTTTGGATGGTTGGTTGGTTGGTTTGGTTTGGCCCGGTTTGGTTTGGTTTGGTTTGTTGTTGCTATTACTGTTGTTGTTTTTTAGATCTTGACAATTTATCAGCCAGCCTCTGCAGAAGCAGTCTAAAAAGTTCCTGCTGGTCAAAACTTGCTTCAAATTGTGGGTGTTACTCCGGCCCGGTTTGCAAGCCGGCACACGAACTGCCAGGTAGGGCGTCAGGAGACTGTGTAAGTCTTGTAACTAATCAATCCTTCACTTGTCACGTCAGAGTGCCAACCCGTCTCAGTCCCTACTGTGTCGAGCTGCAGATCACAAAATTAACCCATTCGAAACGTGATGCATCCGGATACGCGGCATCAAGCCACGTATCCAGGTACAGCACTCGAGTCTCGGCTGTTCGCATTTAAGGCAACCCGCATCAACAGGTGCGGAAGTGTCGTATAGCGTTGCGGCCGGCAACGCTATGCGACACTTCCGCAGCTATCGATGTGAGTCCCCTTGAAAGAGTTAACTCATTGTTACCTTTCCGTACCGGATGTGATATGAAACTGCGGACTGTAACTTGTAACATTCAGGCATGACAGATAGAGTAGTGGATTATATAAGTCGGAGCTACTTTTCTTGGTCGTGATGCGTCACCCGCCCTCCAGACTCGGACACGGGCTGACAGGCGTCACCATCCTGTCTGGAAGTCTGGTCCACTCTGATATAACGGGAACCTATGCCAGGTCTCTGTGCTTGAGAACTGAAGGGGACACTGCGTAGCCAAAGCCTAGATCCGTCCAGACCCGAGGTCCAGCTTACTGGTTTAGTGGCGGAAGCCAGACCGTGGAGGTGTGTCCCATACAGGTATGGCGTCACAAGGCAAAAGCAAAACCTATTTCTTTTATTTTCTGGTCCACGTGTGACGCACAACGACGTCAGCTCATTTCGTTTGCGGGGGAGGCCGTTCATTCCCCTCACAGCTTTGAATGTTATTTTTCTTATACAGGACGAAAATATGGCAACAATGCAAAAACTGACGATTGGATCAGTTTCGGTGGAGGAACTTTCGTACAGAAGTCTGTTCAGTTTTGTCAGTTCGTGTGTGCGCACACATGTAAGGAGCACATTCTCTCAGTCCTCAGTGTGTGAAGACAGTTATAGATAAAGGCCACGGTTTTTGTCACACAAACAAAGAGCGGAATAATTCATATTTACAACTTTCTTGTTTCCATCACTGAGAACGTGAAATATCTGGCCAAGTTCTCCTGTGCATGACATCACACTGGATACTCAGTGACTTGCGTACGCGCGACGACAGGTCTCAGGACAAAATCTGTTCAGAATCAAAGAGCTACGTGCAGGAAGGAGTTCTTGACGGAAAGGACATTGGATCGTAAAACGTTAAATTTATTTCTGATTGCTCCTCTCGTATTGCAATAGTTCATGCGGTGACGATGGAGATCCCAGTGTGTTCACACTACCTTCTCAAAGCGGTCGCGCTGCTGGTGACCTTCTTCCTGCAAGCTGTGTGTATGGAGTCCTACAGAGACTACTACACCCGGACGTTCAGTTGGCGAATACCAGGACCGCCCGCGGCACCGCCGATACAGCCAGCGCCAACATCAAGCACATTAACACCATCATCGTCATCTTTATCGCCCTCATCACTACTGCGCAGACCAGTGCTGCCGTCGCTAGCGGAGGTGTACTTAGAGTCCATGACCCACCACCAGCCCGTGCTGCACGCCAGCACCAATCTGGGCGGGGGCCATGATCATGTGCATCCGGTCCGGAACCCGCGGGACGACCTACCCAAGAGCGCCCTAGCAGGTGGGTCACGTGCTGTCCTGCTTTACTGGTAACCCTGAGTGCAATCTCCAATTCGCCCTGTATACGAAGTCACTGAGTTAACCCCTTGACTGATACTGACGATAACGCCGGCTCGGCGGAAAAGACGCGTAGCGTCAGTAGCAGGTCAAGGGGTTAATCAACTGCAGGCCTCACGGTTTCCGCCAAACGGTACCGTCAGCAGCAGTCCGCTAAGGGATTAACTCATTCTACCCCAACACCGAAATCCTTAAATTTTTCCAATGTCCTCTGAAGACTGCATTGCAGTGCAGGACACAGATCGACCATGATAGTTCAAGGGTGATGCCAGAATAGCTTGGCGCCCATAGGCGCCAAGCTATTCTGGCATCACCCTTGAACTATCATGGTCGATCCTTATCTTGCTGTGGTGTGTCTGGGGTAGAATGAGTTAACCTAGGGGTGTCAGTCTAGACGTGATGGGTTCACGGTGTCGGTACTATGTTTACCCCTAGCGATAGTAGATTCAAGGGGTAACCAATCAAATTGCGCTGCCAATCATTGAATTGCGGAATCTGCCCACATTATCCCAGTTCAAAGTTGAGTTAAATTAAAGACATTTCTTTTTTGTCAGGTCGGCTTTTTAACATGTAACTCACTGTTTTCTCCTAGCGAACTGCTAACTGCCTTTTATTCTGATTCTGGATCTATTGTGACAGGGAAGTGGATGTAAGGTGCTGGGAAGGGATGGGGTGGGTTTAAGTAGTGTATAATTGTGCGTGTATCTGAGAGAGAGAGTGTGCTGTTGTGCATGCGCAGTGAGTCCAGTGTTTTCCTGGAGAACAGCGCTATACAAGAGTTATGTATTATTATTATTTTGATTTAACCTAGGTGTGACAGTGCGGACAGTGTAGGGCCCTGGGTGCTATCTTTAGCCCTTTAAACCCCAAGGACGCATTTCCAGAATTTTCCAGGTATCATCTAACGACCATGTACCAGTTGCAGGAGATGGCTCGACCATGATAATTCACGGGTAGTGCCTGATTAGCTTGGCGCCTGAAGGCGCCAAACTAATCTGGCACTACCCTTGATTTATCAAGGTCGAGCCATCTCCTGCTGCAGAACCGGCGTTGAGGCTAAAAGGGTTAACTGACCCTAGAGGTAGCAGAGTCAAAGGATAAGCTAAGTGTGACAGGCAGATCTGAGCGGTTCACGGCCCCTGTGTACTCGTCATTTCCTCCCGAGTCCTGAGCTAATTTCGGCGTCAGCGGCGAGGTCAACGGCCTTACTCTGCTTACATACTCCTGCAACAGCATCGGTCTAAATGCTTCTAACGAATTTTCTTGACTACTCACCGGAACTGAGTTCGCCTACAAAGTTAATTCGACATGCTGCTCACCTGGCGAGTCACAATTCAAGTCAGTTTTAAAAAAACCCGCAAAACCACAAGTACATTGTACTTTTCTGCACCGGCTGGGGGTTCATATATGAAATTTCGAGCAGTCACTTTCCTCACCGTTTTTGTTTTTTAAATCACCTTTTTAAGACATTTTGACAGCGTCAGCTGACAGTCTGTCTCGGCCGCGAGGGTAACTTTGATGGATACTGAAATCGGCTGTGCCATGTAGGCGAGCCTTGCCACATAAATTTACTGGGTTAGGTCGCAGGTTCCTGCGCCACTGCCTTGCTCATATAGTACTATAGTATTTTATATTTGGAATATGAGTATAGCCTATAGAGGGCTATACTCATATTCCTAATATAAAATAATCCCGGAGGCTGTCCAGTCGGCAGTGGCTTACGCGTACCTGGCCGTGGGCTAATTATAATTTTGCAGTCTCATTGTCCATATAAGGGCAAAACTGAATAGCGACTTTAGTCAGGACATGGAGGGCAGCTGACCTTGCCGACGGTAAGGCCGGGTCACTGACTAGGATTGACACCGTTTGACCGATGTTTCCTGTTCCGGAGACAGCCGACCGAGGACACCTGCGTTATATATTCCACTTGAATGTGTACAGTAGACGTAAAGCAGTCTTCACCAGTTAGCTGTGGGACTCCACGGCTGACGGCTGTTCATACACCAATCAGTCACAACTGGAAGCCGTTGCGGCCTAACCCGTCAACGCCAAATGAGTCGGATCGACCGTGGAAGTTCAATAGTAGTCGGCTTGGTCAGTCTTCAGGCGCCAAGCTGACCAGGCACTACTCTTGAACTTCTACAATTAAACCAGACTTACTCTCGACGACTTACTCAATTCTCTCATAGGCAATACAGGGAGTATTGTCTGTTCTCCACAGATTCAAGTTCAGATTAAGTGGCTGATCAATTCCCTGCCGGTCTTGTGAGATCGCCATCGGACTCACAAACTGAAAACGGCAGTGCTTTGAACGTGATAGGTAAGGATCGGCCTTAGTCAGTGCTGAAGTCCCTGATACGTAAACCGAGAAAGTCACCGCTGTTGTATCAGTCTTCATCTGACAGTGCTAAGTTGACAGTGACCTGACGGTTGCTCACTGATGAGTGGCGGGATGACGTAGGTTTGGGGGCTGGAGGCCTGGTGTTGCATACGGACGATCTCGATACACTGAATACCGCTATTGCACCTTTTCCCCGACTTTCTCTTATCTTCTTCAAACTGAAAAACGCGACAGACTGACATAACTTCAACACGCGTGAGTAAACTGTGTAAATGCCTTTGCCGCGTGTCGGTAGCGGTTCAGTTTTCAGTGGCGCCGGATGATTCCTGCAGGCCGCCGGGAATCATCGCCACAAAAACCAACTATACTACCCAGACACGTATGTAAACTATGACTGAGCGCTCCTTCAGTCAACCTAGTACTGATCTGCGAACCCGTAGTAGGCCTGCTTGTTCACAAATCCGTCAGATGTGTGTCCAGCGTCACATTAAACCGACAAGACGTACATTTACGTTGTATACATTTGTGTGCAGACCAGCACACAGGCTGTCCCTCTAGGCCCCACACCGGCTCCCCTTTAGTTGTTGTTGATGTGGCTTTGCAACAATATTGCCTTCATAGGAGGCACAACGGCGAAGCCCGGCGACAACGTAGTAGAACACGTTCTTGTTTCTTGTGTGCAGTTTTAAACGGGGACCCCGACTACACGATGTTCCGACAAGTCTTCCTACGACAGATGTGTCAGCGACTGCTCGCCGGCTCTCGGGCTGACGCTTTCCAGTTCTGCTTCAACATTCTGTCCTTCGGGCAGTTCAGCAACAACGGTGTTGGTCCGCCTGTTGTCTAGTGACCTGGCACGTGCAACGCGATGTTATCAACAGCGGGCGTAGATGGATGTGTCAGCGACTACTGGCATGCCAGCTTCTGAGCTGCATCACTGGCCGTTTCCAGTTCGGCTCAACTTCAACATGTCACAGTCCTTCGCACAGCCTTTCCAGTTAGCAAGCCGTAGCTCGGCCTGCCTGCTACCCAGTAAGCAAATGTCCTGGGGCCCACTGCGCCCGTCGTGGGCCCTAAGACGTTTTGCTTCTGGGGTGCCTATTGATCAGAGGCCCGTTGCGTTGCAATAATAGCCACTGACGTGTTTTCATTTGTGTGCAACTGGTCTGAAAACGCATTGCAGTACTGTGTAAGGAACTCTGCCTGACTAGGTTACAGACGAGTTCGATGCTGCGTAATGTCGGACGAGAATTCAAGTTTCTCTGCCGGTTCCGCATCAGGAGTGCGGTCGCGGACAAATCGAGTCACATGTTCATTCAGGCTTATCTGGAATGATTCTGAGTTGATCAGCTGCAAACGACAAACATTCACGCAAGTCCCGGCGACGGTTGGCCCGGGACTCCTGTGAATCTGTCACTTGCAGATAGAAGTCGATACGACCGTCTGATTGTGTAACACCGAGTGGGTTGAATCTTGGTGCAGCTGGTGGAAGATTCGTTTTGAATGGCTTCTCATATTCTTCCCCAAGTGAACTGGGTTCCTGGTGGAACGTCAAGAATCAAGAAAACTTGTCAGTTTTAAATAAATAAAACAGAAAATTGTCTTTAGGTTCCATGTGCTCTGTTGTTTCTAAAAACAATAACTATAACGAAGACATAGCTTCAGCTAGAGTTGCCGTGACTAGTGTGTTACTTACTCATGCTGGTCCTTAATTTTGCACCTTAGGGCATGGAGCCAAAAGCCTAGGTCCCAAATAAAAGTTCAGTACAAATATATCAAAGGTCTGAATTGACTTTGAAAAAAAAAAGCGGAAATTTAAAAGACGCAAGAAATTATACACGGAAACAGTAGTAGTATAGTAGTTTGAGGATCGGAAAAAAGGCGGAAATCGGCGAGATTACCGAGGAAATCCTCGAAACGGCGGAACAATTCAGACCTTCGATATATACATAAAACCACTCTTGCGTTTGTGTGTGCGTGTGCTTTGTATCTGTATGTGTGTGTTCCTGCTCATGTAAAGTGTTATCTTGTGTCACAGTGGTCGTCTCCCTCAAATCGATACCGCTGATCAGTGACAGCAGATCGGGTGAGACAACCAGTGTGATCATGTGTGTGTGCGTGTGTTTGGAATAACTTATCATGCGTCACGTGCAATGACAAAACTACAGAAGACTCCAGCATCTGTCATGGTTTATAATTTATTACATGTACAACTGTAGTAACATACTTATTGATCCTGCCTGTTTTACAGTACAAGTCACAGATTTCACTAGTTGTGTTCAGTGTCCCAGGCACACAATCCCTAAATACTCACATTGCAAGACATAAAACTCCTAACAAAAGTACATTAACTCATTCAAGGCATCCCGCATCAATAGCTGCGGAAGTGTCTAAAGCGTTGCCACCGGCAATGCTTTACGACACTTCCGCAGCTATTGATGCGGGGTCCCTTGAATGAGTTAACTCTACTGCGCGTGACGCCACCGGTACTGTAAACAGTACCAGTGGCGACATGCTTGAGGAGGTGAAGAAAGTGTTGAGTACAAGTATTACCCTAAGTCCAACTTGCGCACACACGATACACCTCCAAACATGTATACAGCTAACAATTTTCTTGTAAAATTCATTTCGGTTTGGTGTGATGTTTTTCCCCAAATATTTGCTAGCTTTCTAGTACACATAAATATACTGACATGTAGTGTTGTCATACAAACATGCAACCTGATTTACTTCCTGATTTAGAGATGATCGTAAGTTAAAATTATTACCATTTACATGGTGATGTTTTTACTGTCTGAATCTGTAGTGAAGAAGAGTACTTGGTATTGGTAAATATACATTGCTGTACAGTAGTTACTCCATACATGTCATGTATGTACATGTACCACTCTTATATTATAACAAACATGCACTACTTACTGCTACGTATACAGTATGTAAAAGGTCCTGAGGCCAACATTAGCCTCAGTTAGCATGTGCACAGCAGTTTTGCCCTGTGAAGGCCAAAAAGCAAGATGTCCATTGTAGTACAAAGAAAACGGTGCTTTTCACTCAAAAGGACTTGCCGTCTTCGACAGTGCTGTGCGCGGATCGACCAAAGCTGATGTTGGTCTTAACACATTCTACCCCAGGACTGAAATCCCAAAATTTTGAAGTTGCCCTCTGAAGGGCTGGATTACAATTACAGAGACAGATCGAGTATGATAGTTCAAGGATGGTGCCAGAATAGCTTGGCACCACCCTTGAACTATCATGCTCGATCCATGTCTTGCTGTGGTGCGTCGGGGCTGAACGAGTTCAGACCTTTTCTTACTGCTTGTGCAACGTGTACTGTAAATGATAGATACATGTGTTGTACATTCTGTGTCCTGCTGAATAAATTTAACATTGCAGATTACATACACAGTAAAAATTCTGTCGATTTTTTTTCTGCTTTGTGATTCAAGTTTTTAGATTTCTTCCTATTTCAACCACGGCCGTCACAACTCTATCCTTTGTGACCACCTCAAAATCAAATGATGAAGACGATGGCTGGCATTTGAACACACACACACATACATGTAACGAACACATTATTACTGTTAATATTGGTCCATCAAAGTTGGCTACTGTGATCCTATCCCTATTTCCTGACTTTAATCAACGCTTTGGCTGTCTGTAGTGACAAAAACCACTACCAACAGCCAAAGGGTTAAAAATTGGTATACATGGACTACCCACTATGTCATTCCTTTCCAACATGAATGATATATTTATCTCTAAAATAACTCACGAGTGTCTGAACGTACAAAACTGAACACAGCACAGAATTGGCTGACCTCTATGAATTTACAATCACAAAACAAAAAGGATGCTATTTCACAGCTGTGAAATGAAATACACACCCAAGCAACAAGCTCTGATGTGCTGGTCTATAGTTTTGTATATCAGGGCCTACGGCTGCAAGATCCAAAATCACAGACCAGCATACCATTTTGTTCACACAAGAAAGAAAACTTTGTAGCTGGAAGCGTCCGCTCTAGGGCATCTGTGATGGGCCAGCTCCTCTTTGATAAACCATCGTTCACAGTTCTACAGGTTTACTGTTGGAACTAGTAAAGCAGCGTTCACCTGATGGGAGGTGGTCCGTCACACGTTCCGGCTGGACAGGTGGGTTAGAGGAAATCCACAACAGAAACAAGCAGCAGCAGCTGAGTGTTTAAAATGCTGACAGCACAAAGGAAATCCCTGAACAGCAGTGTCAAAATTGTCACATAACAGAAGTTTGTTGTAGTTTACACGTTAAAGGCTGCTCATTTACTCTTTGCTCCTACAGAAAACAAGGTGTGAATGTGTCCTGTGGCCAGCTGCATGAGCGAGCTTAGTCCTGCACAAGCCACTAAGCAAGGTGCTCCACGGTAGTGGCTTGTGCAGGACTAATTTCACTCATACAACTGCCTCTGGTCCGATTTCAGACCAGCACACAACACTACAAACAAGACAGAGTGACAAGCCTACATACACATACATGTCATAATCCACAGAACTGTCACTACTAAAGGCAAAACACAGCTATGTTCTACAGACATCGAGGTCACAAAGCATGATTTTTTTCTTGGCATGACTAGGATGTTGAAATGATTGTTCAATTTGACAGAGTGGACAATAGGCAACTTGACGCTGAAAGATGACGTGTTCATGAAATGGAAATTAGTGGGGAAAAAAGATGAACTGTTTGATTTTGAAAACTAAAGTCATGAGAAATTCATCTATTCTAAAGACACCAACCATTTCCATTTATTGCACCAGAGCCACTGAAAATGCTTTTGAAGATTAATTTAACACTTCCCAGTAAGCACTAGGCCTTCGGGCCAACATCCAATGACCTAGCATTTGCCAGGTTGGTTAAAATGCAACTAAGAGGCCACTTAAATTTACAAATATAATTATTTACAAACTTCACACAGTGACTCAGTATATGCACCCAATTGAGAAAGAAATCAAGAACAGAAAATTTTCAGATTAAAGTCTGAGAACGAAAAGACGAAAGACTGAAAATCAATCTGTTCCATCAATTTGTTTCAATAAGAAATAAATAGGGGGGCCACAAGAAGGAACTGAAATCCTTGTACACATACGTCTGCATGCATGTATAGGCATCAAAGCCCTTGAACATACAGCCAACAGTTTTGTTTACAGTACTGTGGCTGCACACACAAGCAGCAAACAAATAGCTTAGACTGAACCAGGCAGTTAATGCTGGAGACAGCGAAGAAATCGTGTGAGCTTAAAACGAAAATCTGTACAAATGCTGAAAACTACATATTCAAAAGGTATACACACATTTGATCCCTGGCTCTCAAATGGAAAATTTCACAACATATAGTTTTCATTCATGGGACATACTTAATCACAAATGCCTACGTCCTGGCTTCTTATATATTAGCACGCATATTTTGAAGTCTTACAAAACGGAGTGAATTTGTTTCAAGCAAACTGGGAAACATACACATATGCCGTCTTTTGGCCATGGTGCAGTATAATAATGTTGAAAAGACTAAAAGAAGATTAGCCTGTGGTTGTCAGCAGCACTTTTTGTCACGGTTATTCCTGCAGGAATCACCTTGACTAAAAAAGCGACTGACAGCAAAAGGGTTAAGTAAGTGTATGTATAATTACATGCAAGCAACAGAAGCTTTACACATTGTGATGAACCTGATTGTGCAACAAGACACCGCTGTTTCAACAATACCGATGGCTGTATGAACAATGCTTGGTATTACATTTATTGATCTATTACTGGTGCTAGAGATTATTTCTGATCATGCCTTGTTCAGGCCTGTGACCGATGTGATAATACTTTATCATGTTTTATTTTCAGGTGGGAATGCAGAAACAGTGACTCTTTCATTCACAGAAGTTAATACAGGTCATGTCTCGGGGAAGGGAGGGGGGGGGGGGGGGGGGGGGGGGAGGGAAGAGACACAAAAAAAACCACACATAACCTACATAGCTATAATGGCAACTTCTAACCATATGGCATATTCACAAATATAATTTCTGTAAAATAGAAAAAAGTAGATTACTGTACATTTGATAGTGCCAACTCTCGGCAGTGTCAAAATTAGTGCTCTTTTTTTATGATAAAAAATGATTTGACAGTTTGCACTTGCTATGCTTACAGCTTACTAATTTTTAAGGGATCATTATCAGCTCCACCTGGCCAAAAACCTTAATAGTACGCTTAAAATGTTAAAATAAATAAAAACACTCAGAATAAAAAATATACTCTCAAATAATGTACAAGATCCATCATTACAGAAAAACAACTTGGATATGTTTAAAAACAACAGGTACTTACTATGGCTAATAAACTGAAAATACAACTCTCTATTTAATTTAACTGAATGAGTCGGTTGGTTGTACATTGCATAACGTCCTAACATTCAACTTAATAGGAGACCCTGCTGTTTAGGAGATCACAAAACTGAACAATGAAAGTACAATCAAAATATAATCCTACAAAGTGATATGAAAACGAATGATTATATTTTGAGCAGAGAAAGAAATCAAACCAATCAAAATAGAGGGTACTAACCAACTAATATCAGAATATTTATTTTAGGTTGCATTTTGCAAGCTACGTATCCCAGCTGTTTGTGCCACATATATGTAAACAAGTTTATATTTAAATTTATGACAATACACGTTGATGTCACCATTTTCATTTGAACCCTCTGGCAGGCAGATACTGGTTCACTTTGTTGTGTGTTTTGTCTGATTTATTGTGCATGCCACAACTCACGCCACCGGGCTGATCTATTCAAGCAGATATAGTGGTTCCAAACAAAATGTTTTTTTACCTTCAGTTAACCCATTTAACCCCACTGATGCTTTTCCTTGGTGGTGTCATTTAACAACTATGTACGAGATGCAGGAGATGGATCAACCATGATAATTCAAGGGCAGTGCCAGATCATCTTGGCACCTGATCTGGCACTCTATTTAATTTAACTGAATTAACAGCTTGGCACCTGATCTGGAACTACCCTTGAATTGTCATAGTTGATCCGTCTCCTGCTGTAGGGTGCTGGGGCTAAATGAGTTAACCTTCTGGCTATCGGTAGCATTTTTGTCGCCAATGATTCCTGCAGGAACCCACAGCTGAAGGAAATAAATACAAGGGTGGCATCCCAGAAAAGGTTGCTCATCTTGAATTACACTCAATACTACAGCGTTGATGCACGTGGTCAGCATGTACAGACAGAAATGTGTAGTGGTCTGAGATTTTGGACATTACAGCTCTTGAGCTGTAAAGTCAAAATTCACAGACCAGCACACATTTTTTTAATGTGAACCATCTGCCTCTTTCTCCTCTGGAGAAACTGCAACTCCTCCAACGTTTCAAATCTGGCAAAAGGATGCAGACACAGGCACTCCAATGCATACATGTACACAGACAGATTCTCTTTCTAGAAAAATATCAAGGTGACCTCTTTACATGGACATACATGATCTGTATAAATACATTACACATTGAAAGCAGATGGATATAATCTCCACATACCATGAAGAAACACACAGTGCAAAATCATGTACTTTTAACCCCAAGGTCTCATTTATCAAATTTTGGAGGTGTTATCTAACGACTATATACCAGTTGTAGCAGTTGGGTCCGTTATGGTAATTCAAGGGTAGTGCCAGATTAGCTTGGCGCCTGTCAGCGCCAAGCAAATCTGGCACTACCCTTGAATTATCATGATCAATCCGTCTCCTGCTGCTGGGCATTGGGGCTAAATGGGTTAACCTTCTTGCACAAGCAGCCACCAGTGCTGGTGGCCGCAAGCACAAGGAGGTTAATTCTTTGGCTGTCAGCACTTTTCCCCCCCCCGCATTAATTCCTACAAGAATCATTGCGAGGAAAAAGTGCTGCATGCAGCCCTAGGGTTAAATCAGATAGGTCTTAGTACATCGTAGCCTAAAGCAGCTTTTCTGCACCACTCATTACTCAGCACAAAGTCAGTTCCAATTCAGTGTCATAAAGTCACTTTGAAATTAACCCCTTCTCTGCAAAGCCACCAGCAATGTAAACAGTACTGATGGCTGCATGCACAAGGAGCGAGGGTTCAATTGAAATTCACTTTGGACTGTGAACCATACTATTTGGCCAAGTGTACGACAACTGCCCTCATTGGCAATGTGTAATACTTGACAAGATGATGAGTAATGGGTAGACGAATGACAGGTTCAATCACAGATTCAATCCATCAAACTCTCATAATATCATATAGATGGTACTGAAAATTAAAACCTGTACAAATTGGCGACAGTAAAATACTCAAAAGCTTACTGCAAATTACAAATGAACGTGCGCAGTACTCTTATGTTCATGAGACAAGGAATGAGACAGCAAATTTTCTATGTACATGTATGGTAAATAATGAACACAGACAAGTCCCCACACAACCATTCTTCCAGTTAAACCTAGCTGCCAAAGACTACACATAAGCCTAAAGGTGCAGAGCTATTCTGGCACTAACCCAGAGCTATCATGTTCACCCATATAAAGTAAGGTCTGAATGCGTTAACCCCTTCATTGCAAGTGGCCGCAGGCTGTGTTCTTGAAAGCAATGTTAACCCATTCAGCCCCGACACCCTACAGCAGGAGATGGGTCGACCATGATAATTCAAGGGCAGTGCCAGATTAGCTTGGCGCCTGTTGGCGCCAAGCAAATCTGGCACTGCCCTTGAATTATCATAGTTGATCCATCTCCTGCAACTGGTGCATAGCCGTTAGATGATGACTCCAAAATTTGGGAAATATGGCCGTCGAGCTGAATGAGTTAAAAGGTCACCAGCTGTCGACACAAACATGGATGAAACGTGGTTTCAGCAAAAAGCAAACATCCTTATGAGCCCCCCCGCAACTGCGCGTGCTCATGAGGATGTATACCTCTTGCAGCTGGGTGGTTTCAAATTCTTCTCTGCAATGAAGGGGTGAACGGTGTTCCTAAAGTGTAAAAACCTCTTTCTTTATCTTGAACCTGCAAGACACCTAGAAATGCAAACCACAGCCATCCTTTCATGTTCCTGACACTTTTCTTTCTCCAAAAACCTCCGCAACAATCATGCATGGTACTGGCCAGTTCAGTGAGCAAGTCACCTATTGTACAACTCCTTTCACTCATTAACCCCTTTATTGCCAGTGGATGCAAATCTTGTTTCTGCAATCTTCATTAACCTTTTGACGACGGAACACACATATGTGTGCCCCAAGCAAAGCTCCGTTGCCGACGGGACGCACACATATATGCGCTGGCCTAGTTTCCCCATTGCCAATACCGGCAGTATGGTCTAAGGGAAGCAATCTACTATAATATGTCAAGCACTCATTTCTTTACTTGTAGAGTGACTTTTCTTGTTTGTATGGGCTGAAACCAACGAATTAGAAGCTCTAATACAAAACGTCCCCATGTGCAAAAAAAAAATGGCGGATTTTGGTGTAAAAACTTTTATGTGTGAAGAAACTTTTCTGTTGTGCCTTTCTTTCTGGATTATTTACTGGTGACACACTAGAATATGTCTCTGGAATGCTAGGTGAGTGTAATTTTCACACTCTGGCTAACTAATACACTAACAGCATGTTCAGTTTCAGTGGAACCCAGTGTGAAACTGTTTTTGATTTTTGGCTTCTTACCCCATCTTCTTTATACACCTGTAAAATCTTAACATTACAAAATATTTTCTTCAGCATAGTGTCTACGAGTTCACCTTGAATTGCTTTTTCCACTGATACCAAATATGTTGGGGTATGATAAGATTTTTACAACAGACAAGGCCAATGAAATTTGTCAAAATTACTACGGTAGCAGGGAAAAATCAAGTTGGCAGACTACGGTGGCAAAAGGTTAATTCTACACCAAAGAGCCATGCTGTGCCAGGAGCATGGATTTAATGTGGTCACCAGCAGGCACAGATCTTCATGAGCCCATACAACTATGGGGGTGCATGAGGATCTATGTCTCTTGCAGATGGATCGGTTGATTTTTTTCTTGGCAGTGAAGGGGTTAGCTGAGCAGAATGGAAACACAGTCAGTCACTGTGACCACCAGTTCCACAGAACCATCTGGTCACCAACATTACACTGTACCTACGTTATCACCTGTGTTATTACTGAAAGCAATTTTTACAGACTTCAAAACTGCACAGCTAAGCTGGTAAACATATCTGGGTGCTGGTCTGTGATTTTGGACCTTACGGCTTAAGCCGTAAGGTCCAAGATCACAGTCCAGCACACTTGGGTGCTGGTCTGTGATTTTGGACCTTACGGATTAAGCCGTAAGGTCCAAGATCACAGTCCAGCACACTTTCTTGTGTTAATCATACAATATTAATGGACAAGACCTCTGCAGGCTAGGCCTGCTTGAAGTGTAAGGCATCTTTAAGTGAAGAGGGCGACAATATCTGCGAAATAATCTGCCCAGTGAGGAAAAAGTCCTTGGGCTGACATCGACCGCTGTTGGCCCACGCAGAGGCATGTGCAGGCCCAGTGTGGCATGTTAACCCGAGGACTTGCTGCTTACTGGCTGTTCAAATAACACTTGTGTGTATCACTGGAAGACTGTTTGGAAACTAAGAAGTCAACGCAAATTGCAAACTGCAGAGCATATTCAGCGGACAATGCATACAAGGTGCATTAAATGTTCATTAGTTTCAACATTAAATCAAAGACTGTGGCTGATACGAGTTACACACGGTGCAAGTGCAGATACACAAAACAACGTGCAATCAGCACCTTTACATTTATAAGTTTTTCAAAGTTGAAGAAACAGTGACTGAAAATCTGAAAGTGTATGTGTAGCTAAGCGATCAGATTTTCATACAAATGACTGTTTCCTCTAAAATTTGTCAAAACTAGCATCTTTGGAAAACGTTTGTGCATGTTTTGAGTCTTAAATATTTGTTTATAACAGGAATATGATGCTGTGATGCATCAAGTTTTCATCTTTTAGGGCAAATATTTGTGCAAAAATGACAGCCAATTATCATACCCTTGCTAGCCTGCCATTTTCACAATGCTAAAGTGTTGGCAAGAACCTAAAACTACATTGGCACTAAACGATGTGACTGGTATGCTAGCATGAATTTGGCAGTTTTGATAACAAATAACACCGAAAGCAACTCAAACAGCGAAAACAAGCATCATACAGCTTATAACTGTAACGCTGACAACAGAAATATGATCAAACCCCTCAAGCATACAGCCACTGGTACTGTATACAGTGCAGGGGCCAGTTGCATGAGTAAGCTCCTGCACCAGCTATTAAGCAATGTGCTCTGCTATAGCAGAACACTCTGCTCAGTAGCTGGCACAGGCCTAAACTCACGCAACTGGCCCCGGTGGTTGTGTGCACATGGGGGTTAAAATAAAAACATATAAATATCAAGCTTTCTCAAAGCATACATCCAACACAGTGCCAGTCTGTCAACATTTCAAAACCAGACAGTAGAGCGATCCTTAAACCAAACTGCTGTATGAACAGATAATTACAATCAACACCGTGACATGATTTGCCAGTTCTGAGCCACAAGTGAAGCAGTTATGACGATGTCTGTTGCAAGACTAAGTACATGGCAAGCAGCACAAGCCGCTATGCAGCTGTATGCTAAACCCCCAGTGGCATCCTCCATCCAAGGAATAACTAGATTTAAACCAGCGAGAGGCACAGATTCATGAACCTTTGTTCTTGTTGGGTCCTGGAAACATCTGCCTCTTATGAACTGCAGGGGCTCGTGAAATCCAGTGCACGAGTGAGCTTAGTCCTGCGCTAGCCACTAAGCTAGGTGCTCCGCTATAGCGAGCTTAGTCCTGCGCTAGCCACTAAGATAGTGCTCCGCTATAGCGAGCTTAGTCCTGCGCTAGCCACTAAGATAGGTGCTCCGCTATAGCGAGCTTAGTCCTGCGCTAGCCACTAAGATAGGTGCTCCGCTATAGCGAGCTTAGTCCTGCGCTAGCCACTAAGCGAGATGCTCCGCTATAGCGGAGCACCTCGCTTAGTGGCTAGCGCAGGACTAAGCTCGCTAACGCAGGACTAAGCTCACTCACTCAACTGACACCTGCACTTCTTGGATGGGGCTGTCTGCCAGCAAGAGGCATATATCCTCATCAACCCCTGCAGCTGCAGTGGCTCATGAGAATCCATGCCTCTTACAGACGGATGGGTCTGCGTGTGCAAAGTACGAGAGTATATGTTTGCCCAGAAACAACTGCCACACACAGCTGAGCACAAACGGCTGACGAAATACACAACATGGTAAATACACAATGGCGTGTGACCTGTACAATAATGCATTTGGTCGAAATAGGAACTGTACAGTCATATTACAATTATACACACGATTCATGTATACGTCATATAAAAAAGTTCCAAAACATACCGTGACATACATTCACCCCATATGCACAGTTTAAATCTGGCTCCTAGAGCGATTTTTGTCCACATAATCTTTGTAAGAATCAGGTTGACAAGAAAAACTCTGACAGCCAAGGAGTAAACCCCCATGTACATGCCACAACTGTTCTGCAAACAGTACTGCTGGTTGCATGAACAAGGGGTTAACTAAAATCGCACAGCAACACAGATGCAGCGATGCCAGTGTCAGATTGCACACACACACACACCAAGAGCAAATCCCAAAAAAAGTTCAACTTTGTTCATGAACTTATTTCTTCTTAGACTGTTTCTTTTGCTCTTTTTCTCGTGCTTTCCGCTCCTTCTCTTGCTGTTTCTGTTCCTTCTCTTTCTCCTTCTTTTCCTTTTCTGTGGCAGCCTTCAGTTCCTTGATCTTCTTTTTAAACAGTTCTCGGTCCTTACTGTTCACAATGCCCATTGCCTGGTGAACAACACAAAGACAGAGAAATGAGTCATCAGCAATTCAGAGAGGATTCAGCATTCACAACTTTCTGCACAGTTCAGAGAGAAGTCAGCATTCACAACTTTCTGCAAAATGTTGAGGTCGGCAGTTCCCAAAAACAAGACTACACTCTATCGCAAGAGGTGGGAAAGTGCAGTGGGCTGCGGTCAAAGAAAGTGCGTCACTATGGACAATCGTCAGTGTGAGCAGGAAAACTTTACAGAAACAAATTATGTCAGCAAAATCACCCAATATTAGCAACGCTTACATGAATAAAATGCATCTACAGTTGGTAAAACAAAGCTGAATAAATTTACCAGCTATTGAAACGACATGACCATTTTCTGACTGGTTCACTGCCATACGCAGTTCTAATGTCTGTTGGGTGATCAATTGGTGCTATTATGTCAAAATAGGGCTATTTAGACCTATTTCCTGAGCTCTCGTGACCCTTGACCTTTCCAAGGGATCAACCAAATTAGTGTGCATAGAAAGGTCTTCCCATCAGGTATCTCTGTAGCAAGTTTAGGTTTAAAGTTGTGAATAGTATTTGAGAAAAAACATCTTTTGTGAAAATATTGCTATTTCAGACCTATTTCCTGAGCCCTTGTGACCCTTGACCTTTCTGAGGGGTTATCCAAATTAGTATGCATAGATAGGTATTACCATCAGGTATCTCTGTACCAAGTTTGCGTTTGAAGTTGTGAATAGTATTTGAGGAAAAAACATCTTTTGTCAAAATATGGCTATTTTTCACCTATTTCCTGAGCTCTTGTGACCCTTGACCTTTGTGAGGGATCAACCAAATTAGTACTTATAGAAAGGTTTTACCATCAGGTATCTTTGTACCAAGTTTGGGTTTGAAGTTGTGAATAGTATTTAAGAAAAAATAAATTATGTCAAAATATAGCTATTTTTGACCTATTTCCTGATTCCCTGTGACCTTGACCTTTGTGAGAGGTCACTCAAATTGGTATGTTTAGAAAGGTCTTACCACAGAGAATCCTTGGGCCAAGTTTGAAGAATGTGGCTTAAATAGTCTCCGAGAAAATGCCAATGTTAAAGTTTACCAAGGATGACGGTGGACAGCGGACGGACGACCACTGGCCCAAAACATACACTCACTTTTGCTTCTCACGTGAGCCAAAAACGGTTCTATCATAATAACTGTATGACCAGGAAGAAATCGTCAACAGTTCCTTGTCAATCTGAGCTTAAATTATTTACAACAAAAACGTATCAACAAAAATGAATTTTTTTTCTAAAATGTATTTTTTTGAAAAATACTTACCGATGGCATTACTCGGATGGCCCTCCCACCTGCCCCGCTTGCCTCTTGTGGCTAAGTGTGAAACTGACGAGGTCACCCTGTGCTCGCCGGGATAGGGTAGTAAGGGGAGGCCACCCGGGGTCCTAGTACTTGGATCCCCGGCGTCTCCTCCCCAGTTGTGTGCTATACACAACTTTTGCTGAAATCTATAGGCAATAGAGTGTATTCCAGATAGTAATGCCATCGGTAAGTATTTTTCAAAAAAATACATTTTAGAAAAAAAAATTCATTTGTTTTTTCAAAATACATTACCGATGGCATTACTATCTGGAAGAATGGCGAACAGGCGGAGGGTGCCATACCTAAACCGTAACCCAACCACTCCGCCGGCCCCATCGAGAGAGAACTCCCGACGATTTCAGCTATGACATACCTAAGACGCCAGCGGCGCTCGGAGGGAGTGCTGGGCCGCGGAGATGTCGCCCACTTGTGCCAGGGAGTCACGTTGGCCGGATAGGTCTCTAAGGTAGAAGCGTGCGAAAGTGGAGTCTGAGCGCCAGCCACCCGCTGTCACAATATCTTTGATCGAGCAGTTGCGGTCCAGGGCTAGACTGGTGGCTACTGCTCTCACTTCATGCGCCCGGATTTGTAAGAGCTCAGCGCCGCATGGGGAGAGGTCCTGGTAGGCTGACCTAATCACCCACCGCAGCCAGGATGACACGGTCTGGGCCGAGATGTCGTGTCTGCCCGCGGACAAAGGTAGGAAGAGGCGCGAGCGCCCCCGGCGCTGCGGCTTAGAGCGGCGCAGGTAAATCCTTAGCGCCCGCACTGGGTCCTGTTGCTGCGATCCAGGGGAGAGGTCCGCTCCACGGAGGGGCCGTATAGTCAGCATCTGAGGGGCCGCCGCGGGGCGGCGGTTCTTGGCCAGGAAGGACGGATCGGGGAGAAGCTGTGCAGAGCCGTCGGACCGAAACTGCAAACAGGCTGGGAGCATCGAGAGCGCGTGAAGCTCGCTGACTCGGGACGCTGTAGCGAGAGCCAGAAGGAAACAGGTTTTCCGGGTCAAATCTGAGAACCGAGCCAAGGGGAGGGGTTCAAACCGGTCCGTATTCAACCAAGTCAGTACCCAGGCAAGATCCCACCGGGGTACTAGGGAACGTGAAACAGGACGTCGGAGTTCAAAGTGAGCCAGTAAATCCGACAGATCCTTGCAGGCGCCTGGGTCCGGAAGACTCAGGTGGCGGTAGGTGTCCGCGATCATAGCGCGGTAGCCCTTGATGGTGACCGGGGCTAAGCCTTGGTCATCGAAGAGCCACAGGAAGAACTCCGCCAGTTGGTGGGAGGCTAGGTTAGTGGGAGGGAGTCCATGGGAGGCACACCAGGTCTGAAAGACCCTCCACTTGCCTTCGTACACCTTCCTTGTAGAGAGTCTGCGGGCTGCTGCAATTGCCGCCACTGCAGCATCCGAGAAACCACTAGCGGCGAGGGCTTGCCGGACAACCTCCAAGCGTGTAGGCGGAGGCGTTCCGGGCACGGATGGAAGAGCTGCTGACGGGGCTGCTTGAGCATCGTGGGAGGGGTAGGAAGCTCCAGGGGAGGGTCCGTCGCAAGCGCGAGGAGGTCCGTGGTCCAGCTCTTGGTCCAGTTGAAGGGGGCCACCAGCAGGAGGACCGCCGAGCATCCTAGAAGCTTCCGCAGCACCTTCGGAACGAGGACTGACGGGGGGTAGGCGTAAGCAATCAGGCCGTCCCAAGGGATGGCGAGCGCGTCCACTGCCCAAGTGAGCGGATCCGGGACTGGAGAGACGTAGACCGGGAGCTGGTTGTTCCATCTGGTGGCAAACAGATCCACTAGCGGCATTTCCCAGTGAGAGCAGATCAGGTGAAAAATATCCGGGCGTAGGGACCAGTCCGTGTGGAGCAACTGTCCGCGTCGAGACAGGGCGTCCGCAATCACGTTGAGGTGGCCGGGGATGTGGCGGGCTCGTAGAGTAATGCCCCGATCCCTGCACCAGAGGAGAAGGTGGTACAGTAGAATGCAAAGGGAGGGCGAGTGAGTGCCCCCTGATTCTGTATGTAAGCCACCACCGTCGAGTTGTTGGAGAGCACGATGACTTCCTGATTGGCCAAGGTTTCCTGCCAAACGTCGAGTGCCAACCCAACTGCCTTCAGCTCCAGCCAGTTGATGTGTTTCCCTAACAGCTCCCGAGGCCAAACGCCCGAGGCCGAGAGAAAATCCGGTAACAGGTGCGCGCCCCAGCCGGCCTGGCTCGCATCTGTACAGAGAGACCACCGTGGCAACGGGGAGTGTAGGGGCACCCCCAAAGCCAGCCAAGCGAGGTCCGCCCACCTCTCGAGGTGAGGACGAGCCAGAGGAGTGACTGGTACTAGATCCGACAGAGCGCCCGAGGAGGGTCGCCAGTGAAGAAGGAGATGTAGCTGGAGAGGCCGAGCATAAAGTCTGCCCAAGGGAAGCAGGTCCGCAGCCGCACTGAGGAGGCCCAGGAGTTGAAGCCAGACCCTGGCGGTGAAGGAGGATCCCATCCCCATCGAAGTCGCTAAGTCGACGATCTTCTGCCGCCTGGCCAGAGGCAGGCGGACAAGGTTGTGGTCGGTCAGGAATTCCATCCCCAGATGTAGAAACCGTCGAGAGGGAGAAAGATCGGATTTCCCCAGATTGAGCAGGAAACCGAGACAACGCAGAAGGGAAAGCAGGGCATCTCTGTCTGTCTGGAGCGCTGCGGAAACCAAGTTGCGCAGTAGAAGGTCGTCCAAGTAATTGGAGGCCGGGCTCAGGGAACGCTGGCGGAAGTAGGCCATCACGGCGTCGAGCAGTCTCGTAAATACCCACGGACTGATGTTGAGGCCGAAAGGAAGGGCGCAGAACTGGTAGACGATTCCCCCCAAAGGCAAACCGAAGGTACCGGCGAGACGACGGATGAATTGGGATGTGCAGATAGGCGTCTGACAGATCGAGGCTGATCGCGAAGTCCATCGGTCGGACGGCCGCACGGAGTGTCCTGGCCGTCTCCATCCTGAAACGAGGGGCCAAAATGAACTTGTTTAGCGCTGATAAGGCGCTGATAAGTCGATAACTGGACGCCACTTGCCGCCTGGTTTGGGGACTGTCTTGCCGCGAAACCACCTCTGTCGCCGCTTTGGTGAGGAGGGCCGCCACTTCCCCGCGCAGAGCGTCTGCCTGTGTGCCGTCGAGCGGTTCCTGGGTCCACATGGGTGACCTGCGAAGAGGCGGAGGAGACAGGAACGAAAGTTGCAGGCCTGAGGTAACTGTGGAAAGAATCCAGGGGTCGTCCGGGAACAGCGATCTCCAAGATCGCTGAAGAGCGACAGCCGCCTGCCGACAGGAGACCCGAGGACTGAGGGCGGGGGCGGTGGTGAGGGCGAGTCAATGAGCCCGACCGCGGCCCAATTTACGGGCGCTGCGGGGCCAAGAAGGGCGAGGGGCGGGGCCGGCCTGAGAAGCCTGGAAAGGACGGGCCCGACCTCGCGAAGATCCAACTGGGAGTACGGAGGGCCTAAAGACCGCCGGGCACGACCCCTGGCCGGGCGGGGGGCGCGAAAGCAGGTCGAGGCTGGGGTAGATGCCGGCTTGGGCCACAAGTCCTTGGAAGATTCCTTTACTGTTTGCCACGTGTCGCCGAACAGCTGAGGACCACCTAAGGGGGCTTGACGGAGCTGGGTCTTCACTGACAAGGGAGGGTCCGAGCAGAGGCGCAAAAGGGTATCCCGCCTCCAGAGGTCGCAATTGGCAGCTGCTGCCATGGCGTTGGCGGATTGATTGTACATTGCTTAACGTCCCGACAGCAACAAGGCTTTCTCAGGACGTGCCTGCACTGCTTGTGAAAAAATAAAAAAGAAACAGAACATTGAATGTATGTCGCCAGCCGGTCAAATACGTTAAATAAACCTAACACATGGGGCCTAAATAAAGCTAAGACCATTTAGCAACACACATCCAATATCAAGAGCTACAGGCAGTGCAGACAGTAGGGAGAGTTTTAAAAAGGCAAATACAGGCGAATGGACAAAGGGTAGACAGAAACACATGCCCCAGAATAGAGAGAAAAACCCACCCTGTGGGGCTGACCAGGGTGACCCTGGGAACTAAAAAATACCTAACCCCACCCAAGTCCCCCAGGGCAGACCCGGGTGGGGTGCGTTGGCGGAGGAATGGTAGGCGGCCCGGTTGGCCGCTATCAGGATGGACTGCACGTCACGGAGCGGGGACTGAACCTCCAGGTCCCAAGTATCCTGTAGGCACTGCAGGGCTGCCTGGGTAGCCAGTTCCAAGAATCCCGAACACGCCAGCGAGTTCCGCGCTAAGGAGGCGATCCTGTCGAGAGGCCGAGGCCAAGAGTTCTGGACAAGTCTGCGGCCGCCCGCCTGCACAAAGGCCGCCGCATCCACCGCTGGAAGAGGTATGGCGAAGGCTTGGGAGTGTCCAGCGTACCAGGCCTGGCGGAAGCTCAAGTTGATTCCCACAGGCCATCGAGCGGCGGTAAAGTATCCCGTGTCGCCGAAAGCGTCGTTTCGCAGCTGGGCGGAGAAAGCATCGGTGAGGTCCCGGAAGCCGGCTGGCTGCGGGAGGGACTTGCGGCGCTTGACTTGCCTCTGCGCGTCGACCATGGCCGAAGCCTGTCTCTTCGGAGGAGGCGAAGGCGGACAGAAGTCGGGAGGTAGGTACTTGGCGATAAGCCTGGATGCCTCACCCAGGGTGTGGACCGTCTGCGATCCGAGCGATGGGCCGGCGACGTCTGACGAGGCGGAGGCCGACGAGACAGCGGAAAGGCGGGACGGAGATCCAGCCGCCGAGTCCTGCAAGAAGATCGCCGAGGCCGAGTCCGTCGGATGAAGGCTGAGGACGTCCGGTTCCAAAAACTGATCCTCTCGCGGAAAAGACGAAAGGGGCGAGCGGCTATGAGAGCGCCGCACCGCTGCGCGCGAGGTAGACGTAGCCGCCCGCGACGCACGCAGAGAGGGGCGCCGCGGCGACGGAGGGACCGTGGCAAAACGACGGTCCACCTCGAAGTCGGGATCTGCACGCGGAAGCCGACGTGAGTGACATAGCCGCGATCGGAATACCGACGAAGTGGTCTGGTCACCCCTGGCCCGCCTGGGAGAACCGGTGGGGGGGGGGGGGGGGGGGGGGACCGCAAAGTGTCTCTCTTAGCCCGCTCAGGAAAGGCGGAGCGGGTAGGGGACGAATACCGGGCACGCTGCCCCACGTCCGATGCCTCGGAACGTGGAGGACGCGCGACGATGTCACACCAGGCCCGCCTGGTCGATACAGGGCGGGGGGGGGGGGGGGGGGGTGGGGGGGACAGTCTAGGGTCACGCCAAGCCCGCTCAGGAAAGGCAGAGTGGGGAGGGGACGATTTATGAGCCCGCGGCCCCAGCTCCGAAGCCTCGGAGCGAGGGGGGCGAGGGTCCGAGTCACACCGGGCCCGTCTGGTCGATACGAGACGGGGGGGGGGGGGGGGGGGGGTGGGGGGGGGGACAGTCTAAGGTCACGCCAAGCCCGCTCAGGCGAAGCGAAGTGGGGAGGGGACAATTTATGTGCACGCGACCCCCGCTCCGACGCCTCGGAGCGTGGGGGGCGAGAGTCAACCTCACCCCGGGCCCGCCCAGGCAAGACGGGGCGGGCGGGGGGGGGGGATGAAAGCGAAGCATGCCGGGCCCGTTCGGAAAACACGGAGCGGGGAGGCAGCATTATTAACGGTCTCGAGTCACGTTCCGAAGCCTCGGTGCGTGAGCGAGAGCTTTTCTTATCACGTTTTCTCTCTTTCTTATGTTTGCGTTCAGTCACCCGCCCCCGCTCCGGAGACCTAGAGCCGGGGGTGGCCGACGAACGCTCAGCTCTCCCAGACTGCTCGCCCGAAGCAGAGCGGGGGGTGGGAAACGATATGGGGCTCAAGCCACGCGCTAACGAAGCAGAGCATGGGGAGCGTGACTCCGAAACTCGCCTACCCTGCTCCGAAGACTCGGAGAGGGGAGGGAGAACCTGCGAGGTAACGGTACAGGAAGGGGACTTACCTGTGGGCCGGACAGCCCGAACGACGGAGCGGAGAGGAGCCCGAAGCGCCAAGGGAATGACGTCCACCAGTGGAGGATCCCGGGGAGACAGAAGCGGGCGAGGGGGCCGGTCACATCTGTAGAAGTCCCACATGCGCGACCACCGGTCTTCCGTCTAAGCAGCGCAAACGTCACACGTTCCGTCCGAAGAACAGCCCGAACACGGCAAGCAAGAGTCGTGGGCATCATCCGGCCACTGTAAGTCCCCGCAAAGGAGGCAAGTCTTCAACACAGAAGAAGCCATAAGGCCGAAGGCCAACTACGCAGGCGAAGAAAAGTCAACCGTGCACACTCACAACAGGGCACAAGTCACGTGTGTCGTCGAACCCCAAGGCCAAGCCAAGGGTGAAGCTCACAAAGTCAGAACCGGTAAAAACCGGTCGGCGCACAGTTCACAACTAGTCCAAGCAAAAAAGGAAAAGCCACGAATGTAGTGAGTCCAGGGCTGAACCGAACGACTCCAATTCAAGCCCAAAGTAAAAAAATCACTGAAGACAAAAAACCCGTAGAACGGAGAAAGGCAAAAACTCGACCGTCCGCGGTCGAGCTATGAGTGAAACTGACGAGGTCGCCCTGTGCTCGCCGGGATAGGGTAGTAAGGGGAGGCCACCCGGGGTCCTAGTACTTGGATCCCCGGTGTCTCCTCCCCAGTTGTGTGCTATACACAACTTTTGCTGAAATCTATAGGCAATAGAGTGTATTCCAGATAGTAATGCCATCGGTAATGTATTTTGAAAAAACAAGCTATGTTGCCCACATTTTATGGCTCACCGAGTTGTGTAATCTAGCGAGCATTCTCGCGCTATTTGGGCACTCGCAACCAGCCTATTCCGACAGGGGTCAGAATTCAAGACTTTCAGAGCAATTAAGAGAAAAGTCCCCATAGACAACTTTCAGAGCAATTCAGACAGAAGTCAGCATTTACAACTTTCAGGTGTCTATACTGACTGTACAAGCTCAAATCAGCCATGATAGTTTGCTGGGCTAACTGCAAGGGTTCAGCACGGGCTCATGAGAATCTATGCCTCTTACAAATAAAGATAATCTCTGCCAGAAAGTGGCATAGATTCTCATGAGCCCCTGCCAGCTGGCAGGGGCTCATGAGAATCTATGTCACTTTCTGGGCTCATGAGAATCTATGTCACTTTCTGGCAGAGATTGTCTTATGAACTGGACCGGGCAAGTGACCTTACCTTGAGTTTGGATCCATCCAGCAGAAGAAGCTGCGATCCATTTATGCTGCGGTCAGTGAAGGCGGACGTGTACTTTTCCATCTCCAGGGCCATCAGCCAGTGACATACATTTTCGATGCCCCACTCTGCAATGCTGCCCAGAGACTGGAACTGGTTCTGGTTCCGCTTGTTGGGACTCAAGTTCTCCTGCAATGTGGGGAGGACGTGTTAAGAGTGCTCTCCCAAGTGATCTCCCATGAAAACAAATTATCTGTTTCTTATGCAGTTACACTCTTCACATGCTCAGTTCCCCGCCGACACAGATTTAACGTAACCTGTGGTTAAAATGTGCATGTTGTTCACCGTCATTTGAAAACTGCTGATTATTCCCAACTGTGATCACTGTATAAGAAGTGTGTTAAATAAAATGTACTCACAGGAACTTCCTGAAGCACAAAAACCATGGTTCTAATCAACACATTAACTCCTTATGCCCTAAGGATGAAATTATCCAATTTTTGTAGATATCCTCTGGGGTCTACGTCACAGGTCTGGAGACAGATCAACCATGATATTTCAAGGTTGGTGTCAGAATAGCTTAGCGACTAGAGACGCCTTGAGTCGCCGAGCTATTCTGACACCAAACTTGAAATATCATGGTTGATCGACATCCTATCATAGTCTTTCAGGGCTTTATGGGTGAAATCCAAAGGCTGACTTTCCTAAATGTGGGAGCTATCCTCTGATGCCTATGTTAAAGTTCAGGAGACAGACGGTGATAGTTCAAACTGGTTTAATAGCTAGGTATCCTTAGCAACCAGCTACCACGCTTACTATCATGGTCGACCACCTGCTCGCTTATTAGCTAATGATTATGAGGCTGCCGCACGCTTGCTGCGACCGACACTGGCTCACATCTCAAGGCAGCCTCCTTGAGCTCTGCAGCTAACCTAGGCAAGGCTCAGAGAACGAGTTGCTCAGAACCTGACAGACTTCCTGCAGCCACTGCGTCGACTGCCTCCGATGGCTCGCGCACGAATGCTGCAGACGACGTGCAGCTATGAATCTCGTCGCGAAGTCAGCAAGATGAGCCTGTACTGCAAATTGGGCGGACATGCATATCCAATGCAAGTGACATGCAAGTACCTCAGAAGTGGGTGTGCCAGAGATGTTGAGCGTGAAACTGGACTTGGAAGCTTCGTCATCAGGCTCCGACACCATGAGGGAGGAGGAGATGTCGCTGCTCGTGCTTACCGCTATCACAGACAAAGCAACTTCACAAAACCCTTTTCAGCATCAACACTGACAATACATAACACTATACAGGCATCACATGGGTGAAATGCGCCAATTTGTAATTAGCCTCAGACTATTAACCCCCTTGTGCATGCAACCACTGGAACTGTAAACAGTACAGGTGACTGCATGCTCAAGGGTGTTAAAGCAAGAGGAACATTTCTGAATTGGAAACCTTCATCCAACGAAGTCATCAAAATGATTTATGCATGTCTGGTGGCAAACTGACACCATGTAAAAAAAAAAAAAAACACTCAAGGCCAAAGTCTGAAAATCAGCAGTGTCTAAAAATGATCATAATCATGCCTTAGAACACACGTGAATGCAAATGAACTAAACAAAACTATGTCTGCACACTGCAATTGGCTTCAAACTTCCAAAAACAAAATCAGTTAAAAGAAAGTGAAAGTTAAATCTACGGTGTCTGACATGCTGACATGCACAAAAGGGCAAAAACAGATTCACTCTGGGAAAAGCACCTAGGGTAGTGAAATAACACTTAACATGCAGCCAATGGTACTGTTGACTTAACTGGAGGCTGCATGAATAAGGGTGTTAATCTATCTAGATGCCACAATTAGATCCTTCAAGAGGAATAGTTACAGGAATACATACACCAAACCTTATATACCCACACCCCAAAAGCATATGCAAAGAACATGATGCAGAACAAATGAATTAGACATTGAAATTAGACACAAGAAAACATCTAAACCGCTTCAGTCAGGCGTAAACTTTTCTGGATCATTATTACAACTGAACATTAGCCACCGATGTTCCTTTTTTCTTCCACTTTTCAAACGTTATAGCCCAAACATTGACCATTTTGTATGCTGGTCCTATCACGGTCAAATCTATCTCATTATAGTGTATCAGGACGGAAAGAGTTCACAAACATCTGAAGATGCATATCACTGAAGATGCACATCATTACCAGGCTATTTCAGTCCTTATTTATAACAGCCCAGTTTAGCTGTAATTGAATCCTCCCTTATATTCTGCAGACACAAAACTAAAACCTAACACTACAGGTTTCTTTTGAACAACAGTATAATGCAGCCCCTACTTTTTAGGTTATAATTGTATATGCTACTGTTCAGATTGATTGTGTGTCCTACTCCACACTGATAATTCCCTCCCTTTCACCCCACAGTGCTCTGTCCACTTACCATCCAAATCAGAATTGCTGGCATCTAGTGACTTTTTAGAGATTAGCGTAATGCCTGTGGCGGAGGAAGATGAGGCGGGGAGAGAACTCCCGCTGCCAGAACCCAGCGGCCGGTTGGACAGAAGTACGATTCCCTGCCCTTCCTTGCTGCTGCCCCCGCCAAAAACGGCCTTCGGTTTCAGCGAAAATTTGGGGAGGCCAAAGCCTACAGCAAGGGACGAATTAGGTCTGGTCAGGCAAAAGCATGCATCACGCAAACCACAGCAGAAGATACATGTAACGCTGTAATGCACAGAAGGTACAGTGCACTAATTGTAAGCCAAGGGCAGCAGGGTTGGGCTTGCATGGTCATAGTACATGGGGCCAGCTGCATGAGAGTGTTTAGAGACTGGTATAGGAAAAAGCTCACTCATGCAACTGACCCCTAGTCACTGACACTACAAACTTAACCAAGCAAGCATAAGGCCATTGGATCAACGTCAGCCACAGTAGGCCCTTGCACAGCCATGTGCATGCAGGCCCACTGTGGCCGACGGTTCGTCAGCCACAGTCGGCCTGCATGTGCACGGCTGTGCGAGGACTGACTGTGTCCAACATCGACCCGATAGTTTTTGCGTACTGAGCTTGTATTGTTTTCAGTCCCATGTGTAGGGCTGAAATCAACACAGTATGTTTTGTAGTGACTAGCTATCAAACATGACCTGCTAATGGCAACTACATGACAGTATGTTTTCAACGTTCAACATTCTTATTAGACAAAAAAATACTAGAAGAAAGGGGACAGCACATCAACTTCTCACAATTAACCCTCTTAACCCCATGACTGCATTTCCAAACTTTTGGAGGCGTTGTCTAATGACTGTGTACAGGCGCCAAGCTCATCTGGCACTACCCTTGAATTATCATGATCAATCCATCTCCTGCTGCAGGATCCCAGGGCTAAATGGGTTAAATGTCCCTTTACCTTTATGTTTGAGGAACACAAGTACACATGTATAAATGTACACACATGTACGAAAATGGGGCTGGCAAAAGGCACTGGCTCACGAGTCCATGCAAGAAGCGGGCACACGAGGTTCTATGGCTCTTTCGGTTTCAGTTGTGTTTGATATGGAGGAAAGAAAACTGCAGTCCTAGCGCTTTGGCTGTCTGCAGTGCGTTTTGTTAGGATGATTCCTGCAGGAAGCATGGCAACAATAAGTGCTGCCGACTGCCAAAGGACCAATGTCTGACACGAAAGCGCACTATTCCATTACAAGCAAGGCCAAGGCAACTAGTGCACTGTATCCTTTGTCAAAACACATGAACTAATTTGTGGGCACACACATAAAACAGCTCAGCAAGTCCAGGAAACTAGTCCCCACTTAATTTGATTCAGAGATGATGAACAGAAACAATTTTAACCCTTTGTGCGTCAACAGCAGTTTTAGTCGCTATGATCCCTAAACGAATCGTCGTGACTAAAACTGGGACTGACATGCAAAAAGTTAAATGCACGCTCTGGACAATAGACAGGAGTGCTACAACAAAGACAAAATCCATATTACGCATTAACCATGCATACAGCTTTGACTTGCATCGTAAGGAAAAACATTTGCGCATTAACCACCTTGTACATGCAGCCACAGTTACTGTAAACGGTACCAGTGGCGGTCTTGTCAAGGAGGCTAAAATACACTGGGAATACCTCTCTCGATTCCTTGGACTTGCCTTGCAAAATCATAAAACAGACATAATCAAACAATTTCCCATCACGCTGTGAGAAAACACATACCATATTCATTCTTGAATCTGACTTGCTACTATTAACCCATTTAGCGGAGTCCCTACAGCAGGAATGTGATTGACCATGATAATTCAAGGGTAGTGCCAGATTAGCTTGGCACCTGAAGGCGCCAAGCTAATCAGGCACTACCCTTGAATTATCATGGTCAATCGAGCTCCTGCAACTGGTACATAGTCATTAGGCAACACCTCCAACATTTGAGAAATGGGACCTTGGGGCTAACAGGGTTAAAATGTATGTTGTTGGTGTGCAAGTTTGGACTTTACGGTTCTAAGCCGTACGATCCAAAATCACCTATCATCATACAATTCAAAACAAACCAAAAATGAACGGTTGTGAGTACCATCAAGTTACAGAACACATCATGCCACAGGACAGCAGTTTGTCACTCATCATGCCAAAAAGCTGTCAATGAACAAAGAAAACTGACGCAGCATGTACACATACCTAACCACTACATACACATGTAACTGAATACACTGACAAATAAGTTCCAAGCCAAACCCATGTTATTTGTCAACATAAATAGAGCGGCACTCATGCAAAGAAGCAAAGATGCACACATCACATACCAAATACATATTATGGTGTGTGTGTGTTTGTGTGTGTGTGTGTGTGTGTGTGTGTGTGTGTGTGTGTGTGTGTGTGTGTGTGTGTGTGTGTGTGTGTGTGTGTGTCCGTACCATTATACCATAAGAATAAGTTACATCCCAAAAGCACCCACCATTCCACACACATCTGTGTTAACACCAGTCACACACATACAAATATTGGAATACTGGAATTATTTTCTATATCAATAATTTGCCCAAATTTGCATCTTTTCAATATTAAATTTCGAATCTTTCAATATATATCACCACATTTCACCAGCTCTCACTGCTACACTAATTTTAACCCCTTAACTGTCAAGAAAAAAGTCAACATCATCCAACAGCAAGTGGCAAAGATCCTCATGAGCCCCTGCAGTTGCAGGGGGATCATGGAGATCTATGCCTCTTGATGACATCACACTGAGTCCATTTTCCTGGGATGGCTGGGGATTGATCTTTGGTGTTGAATTAACCCTTTTCATCCTGATACATCCAATGCTTAAAATAAATTTGACTGATAGTTCAAGGGTGGTGCCAGCATAGCTTGGCGCCTCTGGCGCCAAGCTATGCTGGCGCCGCCCTTGAACTAAAACAGTTGATCTATCTCCTAATAAGTAATGCAGCCTTTGTAGGACTAGGACACTCACAAACCAGATAGGTGAGGCTAGCGCTGATAGAATTGTACACAAACCAAGGGGAATCACTCAGCGCTGGACAGTAAGCATTTTTTTTTTCAAAATCAGCATCAGGATGAAATGGGTTGATAAGGATTTCAAAGACACAATCTGCATCCTCTGGCAGAGACTGGGTGACCTGTGATGTAGAATCTGATCCACAGCTGTACTCACCCTTCCCTGATGATGTTGGTTTGGCTGACACGAGGGCAACACCCCCGTCCTCCTCATCCCCGGCTTCAGGAATCTCAGATCCCATGCTTCGGAACTGGGGCTTAGTGGGGTCGTAGGACGTCTGCGAAACTGACGAGGAGGTGTCTGACTGACTGTCATCTTTGCTGTGAATTCAACAGATGTGCAATTACAGTTGAATGGTGAAATAAACTTAAAAAGCATTAACCCATTTAGCCCTGACGCAGAACAGCAGGAGATGGGTCGGACCATGATAATTCAAAGGTAGTACCAGATTAGCTTGGCGCCTGTTGGCGCCAAGCTAATCTGGCACTACTCTTGAATTATCGTGGTCGATCCATCCCCTGCAAAGGTGCATAGTCGTTAGATGATGCCTCCAAAATTTGGGAAATATGGGCTGAATGAGTTCAAAGTGGCCCATGCATATAAACCCGTTCTTGCCAAACAGACTAGCACCACTATAATGACGGAATCAATGAACTGTAGCTTACAAAAGAGGTTGCCTCCCTTGATTCACTCTACAAGATGCAAAGCCGACTGAGGGGGGCACAGGTGAGGTATCTTGCTTGTTAGTGAATGTCTAATGTGACTGCTACCCCCACTTTTCTTTATTACAAATTGCATTATATTAAGCACTCGCTTCTTCACCTTGAAACTTGAAAATTGGTGAAATGAACACTAAGAAGCTGGTAATTAAAGAGGACATTCTAACAAATTCAACTGCACAAATTGGATCTGAATGCTGTACAATCAAGAACCAAAAGCATATGTACACTTCACAGAAAACAGAAAAAGCAGAATTCCAAAAGCATAAGTTTTCATCACAGAAGCAAACAAGTATTATCTGAACCGCGTTGTCCCACTAAAAACATGTATTACTGCAACCCATTTATCCCCCTTGTGCATGCTTAACCCTTTGGCTGTCAGTAGTAGTTTTGTCACGATGATTCCCGCAGGAACTGTGATGAAAACCACTAGCGACAGCCAACGGCTTAAGCTCTACCGTCAAGTGTAACCAACAAGACCAAAAGCGTTACCGAGCAGCAGCATCACTGAGACTGTGAGTGTCTGATTGGCTGTCCGTGTCACCAATGGAAGGGGCCGCTGATCCTGACTGAGAAGCAGAAGCGGAGGAGGGAGGGAGGGCTGGGGGAGGGGAGGGGGGTCTAGCTGGCACTGCACTAGCTGGCTGCTGAGCTTTGCGTTTCTTTGCGTCACTTTTCCTCACTGTGCTATCGCTAGAAGAAGGAGACAAAAAGAGAAGAACCATAGGTGGTGCCCACAATCCAAAAAAAAAGCTCACAAACAGGAATGTGTGCTAGCCTGTAACTTTGGACCCTACAGTTACCAGCTGTATGGTCTGAAATCACAGACCAGCACACAAAGGCGCAGTTAACCTCACAAAAAGCTTGCACTAAGTCTACCAAACTAAAGCCATACCCAATGAGTCAACACATTTCTAGCACAACCATAAATTGATTGATGCTCAATAAATTATAATCCTGTATGACATAAACATGATTAAAAATGAGCCCCGACCCCCCCCCCCCCCCAAATGTCAACAGTACATACAGAATTTTCAAACAGCGCATCACAAGCAGACAGAAAATGACAATTATATACTGATGATCAAAAGCAATTTGACATCAACCGAATCATCAGGAACATTTAAGTGTTTCCAATGATTCAAATGATGTCATTGTTTTTGCTCATCAGTATGTGTTGATCCAACTGAACGTGCCAAAATTAAACTGGCAAAACTGTAAAGCTCTTATGGTTGACACTATATCATTTTTTTGTCTTCACAACTTGTCTGGATTTTTTAAAGTAATTTTTAATTTTTTTTTTTAGGACTCAATCTTGCATACAATGTATTTGTCTTTAGGTCAACAAAGCCCACATTCTGCACATAAGGAGAGGTACACGTATAAAGGTCTCTGGGGGTGAACGGGCTTGGGGTGGGTGTCTCCTACAAGTCTGACTTTAGAAGAGGAAGCCTGTAGCAGACTGCCAGTGTACGTGACCACAATATCATCATATGACAACAATATGTAAAGTTTGAACAAAGGAACAAACAAACAAAAAACTTATTTGAATTTTGCTGCATATAAATACATGTACAAGAAAAATAAAATTAGCAGTCAAACATGCCATATTGTTGTTACGTTTGTGGTTGTGTTATTCTTTGAGAGCATGTGTGCATTAATCATAGGAAAGATCCAATATTCATCTGAGTTATTTTGGATAAGAATTACGTACCTTTTTAGTAGGATTCATTTTTTTTGGCACGAAGAATTGCGATCGATTTGTGTTGTGACGCGTATTTTTGCTACAATGTTATAAAGTTTGACCTACATTAGACTAGACAGTTCGAGCAGGGTCACGATCTTTCTAGTGACCTCAGATATGATGTCAAAGTTGTTGGCTACGTCTTGTAACTATTGTATCGAATGCACCTGGATAATTAGTCGAAAGCTGTAGTTGATTCTGGAGTATTCTTTTTAATGAACATTAGTAAGTTTTGGTTATGATTTCTTTTCTGATTGGTTGTGTTGTGTGAATTTGCTGGATTATTCTGGAAATCTGTAATAGTATAAAAGACCATGTTAGGAAGTATGTGTGTACATTGTATGAGAGACGCAGTGTGTCAAAAGTGTTCATGAATTGTAGAGGAGACAGTGTATCAGTGTTGGTGCATATGTGGATGCACTGTGCGGAGATCGCATCGCTGCAATAAAATATTGTTGGAACCGTTACTCCAGTGTGGTCTACAACCTTATGTCACGTGTGTCGAGTTGCAGCTGAGTGAATTTTCTTTACAAGAACCCTACCTGCGTGCGTCTGGTGTGATTTTATCATACGACTAAGGCTACCATGTAACACATATGTAATGCAGCCTGTCTTAACCCATTTCACCCCAAAAACACTTTTCCCAAATTTTGGGAGGTGTCACCTAAATACTATGTACTAGTTGCAGGAAATGAATTGACTATGATAATTCAAGGGTAGTTCCAGATTAGCTAATCTTGCACCACATTTGAATTATCAGGGTTGATCCATCTCCTGCTGTAGTGCTTCAGGGCTAAATGGATTAACCCATATCATAATGAGGCTAAAATCTTCAAATTTGTACACTGCCATAGGCAAGCTACATTATAGTACTTACAGATAAGGATATAGACCAATGGCTTTAGTTCAAGGGTGGTGCCATAATAGTTTGGCGACTAGAGGCGCCAAGCTATTCTGGCACTACCCTTGAACTATATTAGTCAAACTTATTTCACACACTGGTGTATTCCGAATGATAAGGGTTATATAAACGCTAACTTCACTTGTTACATATCAGTATGCAGCACATCTTAAACAGGTTCACAGACATAAATTATGCTGTTGGAACGGAGCTGGAACAGAGTTGATGTGAATAAGGAATTAAGGGTGAGATAATGGGGGCAGGAGCAGGAGGGGGAGGGGAGGGGGTGGTGTTGTAGGAACAGTTAAAACAAGTACTGTTCTTTAACCAGACACATATATATATGTTCCTCTTAAACCAAACCCACAGAAAGATAACATTCAGACAGTAACTGAATAATTCATGCAGAGTTTACATGTTTTGCACAATGCAATCTGGAAAAGCATAAAAATATTTATGTTCAAGGCAAAACTTCAGTGCAAAAAGAACCTGGAACAAAACCAAAGAATCAGGTATGAGCAGCAAAAAATCAGAGGAGATTTTCAATATGTTCTGATGGGAACATAGTAACTAAGTTCTAAAACGCAAAAACTGTGATTACAGTATAACAAATCAACAACTGAGGCTGGTTCAGACAGAAATGAGAAAAATATGTATTACGATGAGCATAGAACAACTTTTCATTTATGAACAACTGTTACATGGCCATTTTTAAAAATCGGTCACAATTTCTCACATACATGTTTTTAACCAGTTTGGTTGCAGACAATTTATAGGATGTACTCTTCATCAGTGTAAACCAAGCCTCAGAGCTGACAACACCAGAAACCATGAACAATGCGTCTGACTTGATGTGAAATGTGTCTCACCAAACCTCTCCTACTTACATAGGGAAAAAGGCAGGCACTCTACAGAAAGCACAGACAGAAAGGGGAAATAACTCTTTAATGTCTAAAAACCAGACATTTCTACCAGTACTTCAACTCCACCTCTAGAAAATGCTGGAGATCAACACCCCAAAACATTCTTACAATCACAATCAATCAAGTCTTGTTCATACGTCTAGCAAAACAGTATAAAATAGTCTTCTGTACAGGGAAATTAAGTCCTGCGAAATTATAGGTACAGTACATGGTTTACAATTCACACTATGTCTTGTATCTATTTGTAGACAACAGCTATTGCTTGTGTAGCCTCACTGACTCATGCCACACTGACTCATTCATGTAAACTAAAATAACCTGGTCAACTACTTGGTGATTATAGACTGCTTTGCAGGAGAATTATCATGCCTGCAATGTGACTTATACATGAAATTGCTGTTAGCACACCCATGCATTAACCCCTTCAGTGCCAGTAGACAGATTATGTTTCTGAAATGTTTAACACCTTGCGAGTCCAGTAGCACATTTTGTCGAGGTGATTCCTGTAGGAATCATCATGACATAAAGTGCTACAGACAAACAAAAGATTAATTTTAACGCTGGAGTCCTCACTGTCCAAGTAACTTGGATACAGAGTGGGGTCAGCAAGAGGCATAGATCCTCATGAGCCCCCGCAACTGAGGGGGCTCATGAGGACCTATGTATCTTGCATTTGGACTGTGTTCAATTTTTCTTGGCAGTGATGGGGTTAAAACTTAAATTCAAGGTCCAGTCATTCAGAAACTGATTCCACAGGCTCTTAATTGTACATACATGGGTGCTTCTGTTGAATTTTCAAAAACCTGAAAGGTCCAGCGGTCCAAAGACCCCTGGGCCCCCCAGAGCATGTAATTACTTATGGCAGGTAATTTTCAAAAACCGTAATTCCGGCACATAACTGGCACGTAGTACCCATGTACATAAACATGAAAGAAAATTTGTATCAGTCAAGAAGTGAGTAACAAAACATATTTGAGATAAATCCTAAATCAACCTACTTATATTTCATCCATTCTAAACGATACATGCATAAATTAACTCTTTAACAGCTCTGTTACACCCAAACTGATCAAGATGACCTAGGTACTTGTAATAATAATATCCAAAAAGATACAGTAAAACTGGCAACAGGACTAAATCAGACACACACAAACTAAAGAACACAATAGATATAGCTTCCATGCGCACACAATTTTTATGTTGAAAATCAGTGAAACGTCTAAGCTTTTCATGTTAGCCCATTTAACTCCATAGCCGTATTCCCCAAATTTTGGAGGTGATACACAACCACAATGTACCAGTTGCAGGAGATGGCTTGACCATGATAATTCAAGAGTAACGCCAGATTAGCTGGCGCCTTCAGGCGCCAAGCTAATCTGGCACTACCCTTGAATTATCATGGTCAAGCCATCTCCTGCTGTAGGGACTTGGGACTAATAGGGTTAACACTACTCTACTAATGACAGACCATGACCAATCAGACTGAAGAGAACCAATGTGTATTGTAATGTAAAGTTTATTTGTACAAAAACATTTGGCCACAAACTGACAGCACAGCAATGATCACATGCCCTCACAGATTTAGCTACCCATCTGACTCAAAGCAACAAAAGATGATCTGTACAGGTGAAATTCACACACACACACACACACACACACACACACACACACACACACATGCACACACACGCTGGAGATAAAGTGACCCTGATAGGTAAAGGGTAGCATGCCATCACTGACCTATCAAGGTCAATCCACCTTGAACAAGCCTACAAAGTGCTTAGTAGCTGTGAAAGTCTAAAGCAAAGGAAAGCCTAATAATGACTGTGCCCACCTGTCATGTTTGATCCATGTTTCCAGTCCGCTCTCGATTTCTGGCTGTCGAACATCCTGCCGGCTGCTGGCTGCAGCAGCCGCAGCGGCTTCAACAGCTGCATCCTCGGCTGCGTCAATCTCCTGCTCCAAGGACTGCAGAGAAACACGCATCAAGTAATAATATTGCAAATCTATCTCCATACTAAAGTCGCCACAAATGTACACAAACAAACATTACACTGCCCATTAGCAGTAAGAGTGTGGGGCAACAGTTCTTGCTGAACAATACACCGAGACCACAGCTGTCATCAGCAGAATGTAAGTGGTGACTGATGTGCATTTTGGTTAAATTGCATTTTAGAATGTCAAACTGCAACTGCTGGAAAGACAAACAAATCACTGCTTATTTTGCCTGACAGAACTGTTTCTGTTTGACATGTGTTAGTGATTGGGAACCTTACAGCTCCAGGCTGCAAGGTCCCAAAAGTAGTCATTTATGTATTGCACCATATGCACACAAAAACCGATGTGACATCGATGGGCTACACTACGCAACCTGTGTAGCCCAAAATGTCACATCAATTGACTGATACCTTTTTTTTTTTTTTTTTGAGATTCTGAACAGCCTAAATGTATGGATATCATCAAAGAGTTTTGTTATCCAGAACAGTTTCTTGTTTGTCTGAATTCTTTTCTAAAACGGGCATGTCTTGGACACTCACTCACTTTGTTGCATGAAACCATACCGTACGTTTCAAATGCGTTCACACATTCCACACGTGCTGCATTCAGATGTGCGGCTTTATGCTGAACATCTAGAAGCGTTAACCCATTTAGCCCCAACGCACTACAGCAGGAGATGCATTGACTGTGATAATTCAAAGGTAGTGCCAGATTAGCTTGGCACCATCAGGTAATCTGGCCCTACCCTTGAATTATCATAGTCTATCCATCTTCTGCAAATGGCACACTTCCAAAATTTCGGAAACAAGGCCATGGGGTTAAATAGATTAAGGTGTCCATCTTATAATGGCAAGACAACTTCATTCCTACCTTGCCTCGTTTTGTGGGTGGTCGTCTTGGCGGCATACTACTGGCTAGCTGGGCGCGAGCTCTGTGAGCGGAGGTGTCAAGTAAGGGCGTGTCTGGTAGAGACAAAAATTGGGCTTCTCTGCTTGCCCCGTCCACCTCATCCTCATCTGTCTCTCTCAAATTGTTGGGGACACCTTCATCTGATAATGGGGAAGATTTATCTTCACTGATGTCAAATTTGGAAATAATAATACCCCGTTATAGTAACCATCAAAGCACAACAATCACTACTACTACTACTAAAAAATATTTTTATATATCACAGTACCTCTCCAAAATGAGATCAAGGTGCTGCAAGTAACCTGTGATTTTAACTCAATCAGCCCGATGGCCGTATTTCCCAAATTTTGGAGGTGTCATCTAATGACTAGGCACCAGTTGCAGGAGATGGGTCGACCATGACAATTCAAGGGTGGTGCCAGATTAGTTTGGCGCCAACAGACGCCAAGCTAATCTGGCACTACCCTTGAATTATCATGGTCGACCCATCTCCTGCTGTAGTGCATCAGGGCTGAATGGTGTTCAGTCTTTCTTGCAATGAACAGATTAAGCTTTTCTGAGAAATCTGCAGATCGTCTTGTGACTGCTGTTCGTTACTGGCTACACTTGAACTGTCATAACATGATTATGACAGATAGGGCTAATCACTACATTGTACTTGTCACATGACTTAACAGGTCAATCAAAGGAGAGAATAAACCTTTGGAAAAATCAGGTCAAATTGACGAAAAAAAAGTAGATTCAAAGCCTGGACAAACACGCGATATCGCGCATTTGTCCAAGCTTTTAATCCAGGTTTTTTCATCCAAACAACTGCTATTTTGACGTATGTTTGATTTCTGGAAATCGTCTTTTTGAACCAAATTATGCTTAAAGTGTAATATGCGTGATTAAAACAAGGAATGCGCGAACGAGTTAATAATTTTCTTTTTTTTAAGCAGAACAAAAATGCAAGTGTACTAAGTGCGTAACAACAATTAACTGGCAAAACACAAGTGTACAAGGCACAAACATTGTGAGTGAGATTTGTGAGTATATTTGGGCAAATATCTGTCAATTAATATTGTTAACATTACTAAACTACTAAATGTATTTAGTACAGGGCTGGCGAAATTTACTGCTCATACTGGATGTACAACATGTCAAACATGTCTGCAATTGCTGGTTAATAATTATGTTCAAACTTGAATCTCCAAGCATGATGACAACCTGACTGGATGAACAGTTTGGTTGCAGGAAAGTGATTTCGCCAGCAATGTATTTCTGTAGTGAACACAGCACAGCCGCAAAAAAAAGCAAAGCAAACTAAACTTGTAAATGAAATGCTGCTGTGCTCACATACAAGTAAATAAATGTGTTCCTGTCTGTGATCTGGACCTTAATCCCCAGCCAACTGCAGAAGACATAAATCCTCATGAGCCCCCACAGTTGCGGGGGCTCAGGAGGGTCTATACCTCTGTATCTATGATCCTTTCACAGCTGTGGGTCTTTAACTCATTCAGCCCGGCGCACATATTTCCCAAATTTTGGAGGCATCATCTAACAAATATGCACCTGTTGCAGGAGATGGCTCGACCATGATAATTCAAGGGCAGTGCCAGATTAGCTTGGCGCCGACAGGTGCCAAGCTAATCTGGCACTACCCTTGAATTATCATGGTCGACCTATCTCCTGCTGTAGTGAGTCAGGGCTGAATGGGTTAAAGTTGAGTTTACAATGATTTCAAATACACAATCTGCAGTCACTGGCTGTGAAAGGTTTAAGGCTTCAAGCCCGAAATCACAGGCCAGCACACACGCGCCACACACACTTATTCACACATTGTGAAGTGTGACCCACCAGGCGAGAGAACAATATCAGAGGTTTCAGACGAGGTGGAGAGGTTCAGTGGATCATCACTGCCTTGAGGCAGAGGTGACAGAGGCTCGTCTGCAATCATCACAACACACTAGGGCAGGCACATCACACTACAGCACACACTGCTTGGATTCATATACACAACGATCAATATGTCATATGCCCAAATCAGGACTGTACAGGCAATAAAGGTTAATGATTATTGTTAGACCCCAACCATTCCCACACCCCAAGCTTCGGTACAAAATAGTTCCAGTATCTAAAATCTGAATATTATTTGGATCTTCACTGCTGGTCGTTTACTGCACATGTTAAAAACTCGTTTCGACTATCATTTTCACAAAGAGGAATAGTTTACGCTGTCTAAGCATTCACCCAATCAAACAGCTCACAGCTGTGGCCATTTGCAAGCTGAAACAAGACTTCCAGTTTTTTTACTACCGGTAAGCTTGGGGCGGGAAAATGGTTGGGGTGTAACAATCATAACTGTCTTCTTTCAGCCTCCTTACACTTTTCTTCATTGGCCTGGCTCTATTTTTTTCCCCTGGTCATCCGTTCTCAAGGCAATGGGAGTCCCCTTGTCACATATTACCAAGGTAACATATGATAAGAGGCAATGGGAGTCCCCTTGTCACATATTACCAAGGTAACATATGATAACATATGATAAGTAGATTCCCTTATTACATGTTACGATGACAACGTTCATCATATGTCTTTCAATAATGCTGCATAAAAAGACCAACTCAAATTCTGTTTAATTATGACATTTAAATGTAAAACAGAAGACTTTTATGCTCCTCTTCTCCCGCCCTTCACTACGTAGGATAGTTCTCCAATGGGTGAAGGGCAGTAACGACACCTCTTTTACATATGTCTCCTCACACGGCTTGTGAAAAAGCAGCAAAAACATTGAGAATCCATCATCATGCTACTGAAGACAATTCTAACCTCCTTGTGTATGCAGCCATCTTTTTACAGTACTGGTGGCTGCATGCACAAGGTGATTAACCCTTTCAGTGCCAACACCCTACAGCAGGAGATTGATTGACCATGATAATTCAAGGCGCCTTCAGGCTTCAAGCTCATCTGGCACTACCCTTGAATTATCATGGTCAATCCACCTCCTGCAAGTGGTACATAGTCGTTAAGTAACACTTCCAAAATCAGGAAATGCGCCCATGGCGCTAAAAGGGTCAACTCTTTAAACCTCAGTGTACATGAGTGTAGATGGGGATGATGTTGATCACCAAGAGGCACTAGATTCTCATGAGCCTCTGTGGATGCAGGGGCTCTTGTGAATCTATGCCTCTTGCCGACAGGGGGGGGGGGCTAGATAAAAAACAAATAAAGCAAGTGCCAATGTTCACAAAAATTCTACAAAAGCATCTCACTCTGACCTAAAGTCAGTGCTAATGAAGCAAATTCAAAGTGTTAATTTCATCAAGAAAGACATTAAAAAATAAGATAAGCAAGCATAACAGTATCCTGCCAAACAAATCAGTGTCAAGCTTGATGCTTACATTGACTTCTCAGTCTTTTGTCAGAAGAAAACACTATCTCGTTAATCGTAACAGGCAAAACATTACTTCACAGTACACATGTAAATACTACTGAGGAATCTCTATGCTGAAAACACTTCCTAACTTCAGGCTGTAAAAAATACCACTCAGTGGTGTTGTGAAAAGGACTATTGGGGTGATGACGAGTGAAAAGTGGTGGGGAGTTGGAGGATTTTGAAAAAGGGGAGTGGGGGGGGGGGGGGGGGGGGGGAATACAGGGCAACATGTGCAGCAGTTAGCACACATGTCCATTTTAACAGTTGATGCTTAACCCTTTGGAAGTTAACAGTTTTAGTCATGAGGATTCTTGCAGGAATCATTAAAACTGCTGCCAAAGGGTTGAATTGCAAGCCATTGCACACGTGCATCTTTATGTCAAACGGATGGCAGCATGTCTACAGCTCACTCCTCAAAGAGAAAGAGAGAGAGGGAGAGAATGTTCAGAAGAATTTGTGCCTGATTAATTAATGTGAATGTAATAAAAAGATGCATCGGTGATGCTGTCATATGTCGTCATGTTGCATTGCATTAGTCAGACACAAACACGTCTCAACACACCCACTCCATGACTTCTTGCACACCATCACAAAAGCATCACTAACCGATGCTGTCTTGCGTCTTCTTGTTTCATTCATGTTAATCAGATACAGACTGACAGTCACATCTGTGTTTGTTCCTGCAAACATCTCTAACTCACCATCTCCATTCAGCACAGCTTGAACAGGGCTGGCAGTTGCCTTGGTAATGATGGGCATCTTTACGCCGTCCACCGATTCTGCCTGGGATGGAACTGGGGGTAGACCAGCTGCCTTTCTGGCCTCAGCTAAGTCGCTTTCCAGCTGGAACACCTGCGGAGCCAACTTGAGTAAAAACCACTGTCACCAAGGGATACTTCATGTGGCATGGCAAATAAAGAGTGCTGCATGTGTTACAGCTACAGTAAATTCATCCGAGTTGGATTTAAGAGCACAACTGGTATAAAACTGAATACATATCAGAAAGAGTTGTAAATTTGCTTCAATGTGATTTCCGATCTCACAAACAGTACACACATGAAGAGGTCAAACAAAATTAATCTTCTTTCTAATTAACCCTTTTAGGCCCAAGGTCCCATTTCTCAAATTTTAGAGGTATTGCCTAATGACCATGTACCAGTTGCAGGAGATGGATTGACCATAATTCAAGGGTATGGTATGGTGTCTCCAAGGCGCACATATACATCTATTTAAAGATGCTCAAGGCGCCGTAGGGATGGAAGCTGGAGCTTTGAAAGCCTGCTGCTACTAAGCGCTACTTTATGTGCAAACCTCCACCCTGCTATTAACTTCGGTGCATGTGATATATTTCTGTTTCCATTCCACCGGCCCTACCGGGCCTTCTCTTTTCGAATAGTGGTAATGGGATTTTTTACGTGGGCACTTGATGATTATGCGTGCTGTACACATGAATGCGAGACAGGCACCGTAAACTGAGTCTGTACGTAAATTTGACTCGTTGGGAATGAGAAAAAGTCCACATCCCATTCCTGCCCACCAGGGTATTCGGGATCTTACCACTGCCAGCGCAGTGTCTTATCCACTAAGCTACATCCCCATGTCCTGCGCCAAGCTAATCTGGCACTACCCTTGAATTATCATGGTCAATCCATCTCCTGCTGTAGGGACTCAGGACTAAATGGGTTAATGAAGTCTGTTGACTGGCTTGGTGGTCGTGGAGGGTTTCCTGCATGATCTTCTCCAGGAATATGTTGAAAAGGACAGGAGAGAGCAGGCATCCTTGACGGACACCGATCGTCGTTCTGAAGAACTCGCCTGACTGATTGTTAAGTAGAACCGCGCTGCAGGCGTTCTTGTAAAGCGCTTCTATCATTTGGATCAGTCCCTCCTCTATGTTGAACGATCTCATGACTTGCCAGAGTCCGTCGTGCCAGACGCGATCAAATGCTTTCCTGAAATCAATGAAGTTGTGGTAGAGTTCGCGCTGATGCTGCAGATGTTTCTCGATCAGGACGCGGCAGTTGAAAATCTGCTCTACAGTGCTTCTTCCAACTCTGAAGCCAGCCTGTTCTTCTGCCAGCAGTTCCTCGGCGAAAGTTTTGAGGCGGTTGAGAATGATTCTAAGCATTACTTTGCTAGGGTGACTTATCAGACTGATAGTTCTGTAGTTCTGGCACTGTTTCAGGTTTCCTTTCTTGGGGAGCGGGATCACTAGACCACCATACTTCAATCTCTATTGGTGGCAGATCCCTGTGCAATCTTCGATTCGCAGACGACATTGACCTCATGGCAGGCAGCAATAGTGAGCTCCAAAACCTGACAGACAAACTTTCAAGTAGCGCAGGGTCTTATGGCATGGAGATCAGTACGGATAAAAGCAAAGTGATGATCAACACCACAAGCGACAGCAGCAGCAACATTCACATGAATGGCCAGAAGCTAGAAGAGGTCAATAGCTTCAAGTACTTGGGAGCCACCCTGTCCAAAGACGGTAGTTGCATAGCAGAGATCCGTATCAGGATAGGTACAGCAACATCCGCAATGGCCAGGCTGGACAGGATATGGCGAAGTAACTCCATCAGCTTCACCACCAAGTACAGGCTTTACAAGTCCCTCGTAGTGTCTATTCTACTCTACGGCTGTGAGACTTGGACACTGCTTGCAGACTCAGAAAAGAAAATCCAGGCCTTTGAGAACAAGTGCCTGAGGAAGTTGCTCCGCATCTCGTACCGCGAGCACAAGACCAACGAATATGTACGGAGCATCGTCACTTCCCTGGTGGGCCCACATGAACCCCTTCTGGCAACCGTGAAACGGCGCAAGCTTGCTTGGTTTGGCCACGTGACCCGACACAACACCTTGTCCAAGACTATCCTCCAAGGCACTCTCGAAGGAAGTCGTCGGCGAGGTCGTCAGAGAAAGAGTTGGGTCGCAAACATAAAAGAATGGACCGAACTCGAGATGCCAGACTTGCTTGCCACCGCCCAAAATAGAACTCAGTGGAGAGCACTGTCTGTTGCTGCTGCCTTTCAGTCCCCCCAACGCCCAGTTCGGGCAAGGGACTGATGATGATGATGATGACTGGCTTGACAGATCCGATTTGAAAAACAGCAGCAAAAACATTTTCTTACTCGGCTGCCAGCAGCCTGCTGAATTTGCCGATGTTGGCCCTATTTTAGAGTCTTTTAACTGGTGGTGTGGTGCCCTGAATCTATTTCATATAGACTTCAGGTGAAGTCGTCTTCACAGCCTGATGTGTTTCTGTAGGTAAGCATACATAATTTTACAATTAGAAATGTTAGCAAACACCAATCAATAATTACCCGATCCTTGAGAAACTTGACAAGGTCATTGTACTGTTGGTCCTTTTCACTCTGCTGTTCAAGTAATGCCTCACGCTCTTGGATGAAGTCTTTCTCCCTGCAGACATTACAAAAAAATTATGTACATCAAGTTAACTTATATAAAATATTTTGATGTCAATGATTGACTTGGTGCATTAGGGTTAACTTAGGGATGCCTTTTTTAAATTCAGATTCAGGGGAGGGGGAAAGGTGTGGCGTTCACAGTTTTAAAAGGACAATTTGCCACTTTAAAGATGATGATATCACATCTAACAAAATTTCAGAGAGCAATTTTACCTCTCAGTACATAGCATGTGCATTTTAACCCATTTAGCCCCAAGGCCACAAGACCTAAATTTTCAAGATGTCACCTAATGATTATGTACCAGTTACATGAGATGAATGGACCATGTTAATTCAAGGCTAGTGCCAGATTAGCTTGGCGCCTGAAGGCGCCAAGCTAATCTGGCACAACCCTTGAATAATCATGATACATCTATCTTCTGCTGTGGGGCGTTGGGGCTAAATGGGTTAAGTAAGTATGTGTGCGTGCGTGCGTATGTTGTGTGTGTGCGTGTTAGTTGTTAGCCTTTACATTGTATCAGCGCTTAGAGCTACTTTTAGAATAAACGCTTAACAAATCTCCTTTATTATTATTATTATTAAGTATGTTTGCTCCTTCATGACAGACCTTCCTTGTCTAAATGTTGAGGAAATAATTCACTCTCTTCCTATACTCTTGTAAAAAAAAAAAAAAATAATAAAAAAAATTAAATATAAAAAAAAAATAATAATAAAAAAAAAGAACAGCTAGAAAGGTTACCTTTGCTGGTACTCTTTGATGAGTTTCTTGGCCTTGTGGTACTTTTTCTCGAGGGCCCCGAACTCTGCCTTCATCTTTTTCTCCAGCTGTATGTACTGTCCCTGAGACCCTTCCAGCATGTCCTGATGAAATACAATGAGAATTAACCCCTTCCCTGCCACTAGTCACAGATAGTGTTTCTGAAAATCTCTGTTATTTCAACACCAAAGAACCTATGCCATCCAAGAAGCATGCATACAAAGTGGTGTCAGCAACAGGCATAGATCAACATGAGCCCCCACCACTGTGGGGGCTCATGAGGATCAATGCCTCTTGCAACAGGGCATGGCTTGCTGCGTTCTGGCAGTGGGATTAACTCCTAGCTACTGCGCAACAGTTGAGACAATTCACTTCAGATTCTGATGAAACACACTGTGGTACAACACTGTTGAAGAATGTCACACATATCTTCTCAGAAATAATTAAAAAAAATATCCTGAAAGCAAGCCACAAGTCCAATTACCAATTGTTACACAAGCAGCTGTTAACCCATGACACCCTGAGGCTGTAAAATCTGCTTATTATCCTAGGCAAGCTACATTACAGATTAGGAGATAGATCAATTCTTTTAGTTCAAGGGTGGTGCCAGAATAGCTTGGCGCCAGAGGTGCCAAGCTATTCTGGCACCACCCTTGAACTATCAGTCAAATTTCTGTCAAGTAATGGGTGTATCAGGATGATAAGGGTTAAACACCTGAATAAACCTTAACCCAGATAATTTCCTGCAGTCTTTGTCAAGGGAGATCAAAGGATGTAAATGACCACCTTCTACTACGCTGCGTTTTCTGCAGGCTGGTGATTGGGTGCCATAAGAAAGGAGTCAGATCTGACTGTCTAGTGGTGATTATCTCCCTTGGTATGTGTATTACCAGTCTTTGCGATGCAAAAGGAGCTGATGTCCGCAAACAAGAGCCATACGTTCTCAAGAAAAATCCATCTGGTCTTCTCCATCTGGTCGAGGCATACATTCTTGTGAACCTCTGCAGGATGCCAGGGCTCACAAGAATCTATGCCTCTTGCAGATGTGTAAGGCTGGATGAGTGATTGAGTAATAAAGATGTATGACATTTCAAACATTACACACTCACACAGACAGAATCTACACTAATTGCAGATGGACCTAGCTGATCGAGCCACTACGTGAAAATACTTGACATGGCATATTCTACATACCTGGTACTGACTCTTCTCTTTCCTCGCTGCCTCCAACTGTTTTTCCACTTCCCGTAATCGGTGAACCATGTCCTCATGTTTCTTGTCCGACTGTTTGCGCGAACTTTCCGCATTCTCCAGAAGGATCATCTGTGAGAAGAGCAAGAGGAAGGGAGCTATGAACCCATTACATCTTGAGGCAGATTTTTTTTTTTAAATTTGCATATTGTCATATGAAGCCTACATTACAGATTAGGAGATATATCAACCATTTTAGTTCAAGGGTGGTGCCAGAATAGCTCGGCACCTTAGGTGCCAAGCTATTTTGGCACCACCCTTGAACTTTCATAGTCAAATTAATTTCAAGCAGTAGTGTATCAGGATGAAAAGGGTTAATTTGCTTGTGAATGTCATAAAGTCAAAGAACACTTTCACTAAGTTGGGGATTGTGAAAATCTGGAAACTTGTGCAGGTGACACAGGGAATTGTAAATTTATTCAGTTTGTAAATTATTTTTAAACATTATTTCTTGTTGAACCTGTTTCAGTGCCAACTGACATAGATTGGGTTTCTGCATTCTTAAAAATTCCCAGCTTTCCAGGGAACATGGATTCAAAGTGGCATCAGCAAGAGGCATAGATTCTTATGAGCCACTGCGGATCTATGCATCCTGCATTTGGGTTGTGCTTCAATTTTCTCGGCACTGAAAGTGTTAAATCTCTTGTGCTTGCAGCCATCAATGGCTGGATGGACAAGTGGGATAAATATGTGATCCTTCTTTCAGAGATCAAACTTGCATTTATGGACTTTTTTTTGCTTAACCCACATCATACTGAGACTAAAAGCTTCAAATTTGTACACTGCCATATGCAAACTACATTATAGTACTTACAAATAAAGGATATAGACCAATGGCTTCAGTTCAAGGGTAGTACCAAATTAGCTTGGCGCCTAGAGGTGCCAAGCTATTCTGGCACTACCCATGAATTATTTTAGTCAAACTTATTTCACAGACTGGTGTATTCCGAATAAGGTATAATATAATAAACTGGGGAACAAAACAAAGCGTGTTTAGACCAAAACCCAAAAAACAAGAAAGGCAAAGTCCTTATGGCTCACGTGAATGACCGATCCACACATGTGACAAGGGGTGGCTTCTGCACCAGCAAAATCCATGTTTTCTCAAAATGTAATCAGTATGCACACATCTGTCAAACACCTGTGACTCTTGATCTTTGCAATGAATCGACTAAATTAGTATACATAGGAAGGTCTTATCATCAGCTACCTTTGTGTCACCTTTTTATTGAAAAGTTTGCAAAATGTTCATAATAACTACAATTCTATCAAAAACAGGCATTTTATACACATTTGTCAACCTCGTGACCCTTGACCTTTTGCGAGGGGTTATCCAAATTAGTACACATATATAGGTCTTACCATCAGGTATCTCTGTAGCAAATGTGGGTTTGAAGTTGTAAATAGTATTTGAGAAAAAAAACATCTTTTGTCAAAATCTGGCTGTTTTTTACCTATTCCCTGAGCTTTTGTGACCCTTGACCTTTCTGAGGGATCAACCAAATTAGTATCCATAGAAAGGTCTTATCATCAGGTATCTTTGTACCAAGTTTGGGTTTGAAGTTGTGAATAGTATTTGAGAAAAAATAAATTATGTCAAAATATAGCTATTTTTTATGTTTCCTGATCCCTTGTGACCTTGACCTTTGAGAGAGGTCACTGAAATTGGTATGTTTAGAAAGGTCTTGCCACAAAGTATCCTTGGGCCAAGTTTGAAGATGGTGGCTTGAATAGCCTCCGAGAAAATCCCAACGTTAAAGTTTACCACTGACGATTGCGGGCAAACGACTTTTGCTTCACACGTGAGCCAAAAGAAGTGCAGAAAAAATGTTCCCATTTGCAGTGCAGTGATAAGATGGAATTTGTTATGGAGTAGACTGACCTTTGCTCTGAGTTTGGCAAGTTCTGCATCTGCAACAGCATTCTTGTACTGGGCCTGCAACAAAAAAACAGACACTGGCATGCTATGCTGCATGTGGTAACAACAGACACCAAAAAGGTGGGAATACATTCATCATTAACTTTTTCACTGTAGCGCAGACATCCCCTTAACAAAAAGCGCCAGACAGTCAAAGGGTAAAGACACAGCAGCAGGAGATGGATTGGCCATGATAGTTCAAGAGCAGTACCAGATTAGCTTGGTGCCTACCCTGGAATTATTATTCCTGATCAATGACCCACAGCGAGTACACAGACTTTGTAGCCTCATAAAGTTAGAAAGGTCATCACAGTGAACGGGATATTGGGGACCTCGACCTTTTTATTTTTTTATCCGGTTTACTTTCAGATGTGATCAGGACCTTAAACTTGAAATAATATGCTGCAAAGTGGGCCTTGACTGCTAAATTGTACTGACACAATGAGTTCACAATATTGTCTTGCCTTGACTAAAACTTTTCTCCTTTTCGTTTTACAGTCCATGACAGTACGCACGTAAAAGAGGACTGCCCCTAGTGCGCATCAGTGAATTATCCTACAAACAACGGAGATGAAGAGCAGCAGAATCCAATTTTTATGACAGTCAAACTTCACGTTAGCCTTTTTGTACAGCTTTATGATAAAGCATGCTGAAAATATTGCGAAGTATTTACTCATTCAACCCCACACACGTATTTCCCAAATTTTTAAGGCATCATTTAACGACTATGCACCAGTTTCAGGAGATGGTAAGACCATGATAATTCAAGGGTAGTGCCAGATTAGCTTGGCGCCAACAGGCGTCGAGCTAATCTAGCACTACCCTTGAATTATTATGGCAGATCCATCTCCTGCTGTAGTGCGTCAGGGCTGAATGCGTCAACTCTTTCTTGCCTGGTTAGTATGTTTATTACATCAGAATTTTGTAATTAGAGACATTGTTATACACAAAATCGACTGCATCAGGTGTTCATAAATTAACCCTTTAAATCCTGATACACCCTAACATAAGATCAATTTGACTATGACATTTTATGTGTGGTACTAAGACAGCTTGGTGCATACAGGCGCCAAGCTGTCCAGGCACCACCCTTTAACTAACATGGTCAATCTGTCTCATGAACTGTAATGTAGCTTTCACAGGACAACTCGCAAATCTGAAGAAAAAAATCAACCTCAGGATTTTACGGGTTAACCTGTGCACAAAATCCTCAGTATTCACCTCTTTCAGCTTGATGAAGAGTTTTTCTGCTTCCATTTCAGGTGATGCACCATCACTACTGCTCTCTTGCAGCTCAAATACTTCCATCTCTGGCTTGGCGCTTGCACTCGCACCCTCCTCCGGGGAACTGCCACTTTCCTCATCAGCAAGTGACGGCACCGAGAGAGGAGTGGTGTCCCCTGCACTCTCCATTTCCAGCATGATTTCTTGTTCCTTCTCCTGAGACTCCTCCATGCCCTGCACACACAGAATACTAGCTCTTGAATTATGCATTCTGAAACAGGTTCAGCTTTAACAATTTCTTGTCTGAACAGAAAAGACCTCCTACGCTGAACTGGGGGTGTACGGAGAAAAAAAAAAAGCCTGCAGAATGGACTGCATTAACTGTAACATAATTTGAGTGCTGCAAGCCGAAAACTACAGGCCAGCATGCATTTAACCCCAATGACTGCTACAGATGATACTGCTCAGCAGAAAAGATGTGCAACTATGCCTTTTCTACCGCACAGAATCGCTAAATTCATTATATGTAGTTCACTCCATTTCAAGGCGTCAGATTGTATTAACCCATAAAACCCTGACATGATACAGCAGGATGTGGATCGACCATGATAGTTCAAGGGTGGTGTCAGAATAGCTATTCTGACACCATCCTTGAACTATCACAGTCGAAGCACCTCCAGAACTGTGTCGTATATACCTCAAATATCTGAAAAACGATGAGTGCACCCTGCGGATGTTATGAGTTAAGGCTGCAATTTCAATAACATTTACATCAACTACAAACGTTTTTTTGTTCTTCTGCTCAACTCCCTTCTGTAAGCAGCCACAGATGCCGATGAACCGTTTAGCGCACCAAACGATGCCGTTCAGCAGAAAGCTGTTCAACTAGGCAACGTTTCTGCTAAACGTCATCGCCAGTAGCAGTCCAGGGGTTAAAGATTGCAACGTATTTTGTTTCACTGACCTTCTCTTCAAAATCTGGTGAGACCTGCTCCACGAGCCCATCAGGCATGTCGTCACCAACGAGCACCATCTCCCTCTCTTCATCTTCCTGGTCCTCTTCATCATCCTCATCATCATCAGCTTCCTCATCATCATCCAGCCGACCCTCCTCACGCTCCTTAGGAAACTGACTGTGGCCAAACACACCGTTGGGCAACTGTTGCTGTTGCTGTGCGGATTCAAAACGTGAAACTATACATATATTCTTTTTTAAGGCGTGGGTGTGAGTGAGTAATAATTATGGCAAGTTATGACAAAATACTAGCCAATATTTTCAATCCAAGTCAAACCAAAGTAAATTAGAACATCAGAATTCACCTCTGATTTTATTAAATGATCATTCATGGGAAACACACAAATGAAAGAATAATTTTTTAAGCTGAAAAATGATTCTTTCTCTTTTGATTTTTTATCTGCCAGTGTCAGTATGTCTAGTAACATTTTACAACGGTAAATCAGCGACTCCCCTGAAATAACCACTGCTGACCCAGGATAAGCAATGCTCATCTGCCAAGAGGTAGATTATCACTAGCCCAAAAAGGCTGTAGAAGGGTGCTGGTAGTGGTTTCAGTCGCGATGATTCCCAGAGGAATCATCATGACTAAAACCGCCACCGACATGCAAAGAGTTAACCCATTCAGCCCTGACGCACTACAGCATGTGCATAGTCATTAGATGACGCCTCCAAAATTTCGGAAATACGTGCGTCAGGCTGAATGAGTTAAGTACACATCCTGACCCTACTGATATTTAATTGGCCATAAAAGGTACGGAGACATTTAATCTAACCATGTGGCTGTCGGCATCCTAACCAACTTGCAGGAATCATCGCAACAAAAAGAGCTAACGATAACAACAAACAAACAAACGTACCCCTGCAGCTTGTTCCTGCTGCATGTGGTCGTGCATGTGATGCTCCATGACCTCGTCCTTAGGGTGGAATGCGTCCTCCAGTTGCCGCATCCGATCATCTTCTTTCTCACGCATTGTGTCCCGCACCCAGTCCTGCGCCAGGGACTGCTGTATCAGTCTCGCCACCTCGCTCTTGGCTGGGTCCTTTTCACGCCCAATTTGGAACCTAGGAATACATATGAAACATCCACTGTTGCTGAGTTTCGAGTATCAGCCACGCCAAATTTCTTACGCGGGTCCTTGTCACCCTTTGCGTGTCAGTAGCGGTTTTCGTCGCAATGATTCCTGCAGGAATCATCACAACTAAAACCGCTACCAACACCCAAAGGGTTAATGAACATTCTGAAACATGTAAAAGTACATAATGAAAATGTAGCCAAATTTCTTGTCTAATCTGAGACCTGATAAATGCATGATGCCGGTACTTTACTGAAGACATGCATTACACCACGCGAATACAGGTAGTTTAACTCTTATCATTCAGAATACACCAGTGTGTGAAATACGTTTGACTAAAATAGTTCAAGGGTAGTGCCAGAATAGCTTGGCACCTCTAGGCACCAAGCCATTCTGGCACCACCCTTTAACTCATTCTACTGCAGACACACCACAGCAAGATAAGGATCGACCATGATAGTTCAAGAGTGATGCCAGAATAGCTTGGCGCCTAAGGGCGCCAAGCTGTTCTGGCATCACCCTTGAACTACCATGGCTGATCTGTGTCCTGCACTGCAATGCAGTCTTCTAGAGGACAACGGGAAAATTTTGGGATTTCAGTGTTGGGGTAGAATGAGTGAACTAAAGCCAATGGTCTATATCCTTATCTGTAAGTACTATAATGTAGCTTGCATATCTCTCTCTCTCTTGGCTTGACTTCACGAACGAAGATTCTATAGGGCTTGCCCACGTCGTCTGCAGGCATTTTCGTGGCTGCGGAGGCCAATCCGGGACAGGCAGGTTCGACCGCAGTGGCTGCAGGGGAAGGTCTAGTCAGGGTTCTGAGTTACGACAACTCTGTTTTTTCTTCTGAGCCGCTTGTCCTTAAGGTTAGCTCTGCAAGAGTCCCAAAGGAGACGGCTGCCTTGTGAATGGTGGAGCGCCAGGTGTCACGGTCCGCAGCAAGCGAAGACCACTGGCGGTGGTCGATTTGGCAGGCACTAAGTGACTTCCTGAGACCGTCTTTGTATCTCTTCTTTGGTGCCCCTCTGTCTCGGTGTCCAGCTTGCCGAACAGAGTGATCTTGGGTAGGCGATGATCCTCCATCCTGGAGACGTGCCCCGCCCAGCGAAGCTGTGTCCGCAGCAGCAAAGCCTCGATGCTCACAGTTTCCACCTGTTCAAGGACCTCGACGTTGGTGACATAGTCACTCCAGTGAATGCTGAGGATGGTACGCAGGCAGCGCTGGTGAAAGCGTTCGAGGAGTCATAGTTGGCTGCGGTAGAGGGCCCAGGACTCGGAACCGTACAGCAGGGTGGTGAGGATGACAGCTCTGTACACGCTGATCTTGGTGCCTTTTTTCAGCTGTTGATTGTGCCACACCCGCTTGAATAGTCGCCCGAAAGCACTGTTCGCTCTTGCCAGCCTGTTGTCCAGCTCCTTGTCCAGCTTGGCGTCTGACGTGATGATGCAGCCAAGGTAGGTAAACTGGTGTACAGACTTCAGTTCGGACACGCCGATGGTGATGTGGGGAGGGCGATGCTCTTCCTTGGGTGCCGGCTGATGAAGGACCTCTGTCTTTTTCAGACTGACCTCAAGTCCAAAGAGCTGGGCGGCATCTGCGAAGCAGGACGTAATGCGCTGCAAGGCTCTCTCTGTGAGTGCAACGAGGGCAGCGTCATCAGCAAAGAGCAGCTCACGAATCAGTTGGTCTAAAGTTTTCGTGTGGGCTTGCATATGGCAGTGTACAAATTTGAAGCTTTTAGCCTCAAAATGGGTTAATGATAACATTCACAATACTTTTTAAAAAAATACTAAATGTGAAGTCACTAAAACATGAAGTGCTTCAATAATTCAGTTAAACCCATTCAGTGGCAGCTGGCGCAGATTGTGTTTCTGCTATCTTTGTTGATTCAAACACCCAAAAAACCCTAGGTGACCTCTGGAACATGGATTCGAAGTGGTGTCAGCACGAGATATAGATCCTTATGAGCCCCCGCAAATGCAGGGGCTCATGAGGCGCTAAACCTCTTGCAGTTGGGTGGTGTTCAAAATTTCTCAAGACTGAATGGGTTAAAGAAAACTGACTAAAACAGTTGTATTGAATTACTGTTGTATATGTAGCTCATAAAGACTGAAAAACAAAACACAACTAAAACAAACATAATTTCCTGCATGTGAAAAATAGCAAACAAAATGTGCCTCTCACAGTAAATAACCAGCTACACCCGACATGATGGTTCAAGGGTGGTGCCAGGACAACTTGGTGCCTGTAGGTCCCAAGCTGTCCTGAAACCACCACCCTTGAACTATCATAAGTCATGAATCACACATGGTAGTTCAAGAGTGGTGCCAGAAACTTTGGCACCTCTAAGCACAAAGATATTCTGGCACTAACCTTGACCTGTCATCATCTCTAGAAAACCACGGTGCAAATCTATCAAAGAAAATAAAACAAATACAAGAAGAACTGACCTGACTTCTCCGCTGGTGTTTCGTAAGACTGATGCCGCGTAGGCCTGGGTGACACCCACCAAACTCTTGCCGTCCACTTCGATGATCTGGTCGTTGACCTGTATCCTGTAAACAGTCGTGAACACTTTTAGCGGAAAGAACTCCATGGCTGCAAATTCGCGCATCCCAAAGCTGAACAAATTCCGTCCAGTTTCAGAAAACGCCACAGACCTGAGACCGTGCTTGAGAGCAATATACACTGGGAGCTATAGGCTTGCTGTCCCGTTTACCACTGAATGACCCGAGGTTTTTTTGCTGGGCGCCCTATTTCAGACATCCATCATTTGACCTAATCCGCAGTGGCGTTTTGATGAAGTGACTGAGCAACCTTAGTTGTTTTCAAACGGTAATCAAGGACAGGTTTGCCTGAGGGCGATTAACCCTTCAGTTCTACACCGCCCTGTGTTCAGTCCCACATCCAGAAAATTCCATCTGCAAGAGGTATAGATTCTCATGAGCCGAGCTCATGAGAATCTATACCTCTTGCAGATGGAATTTTGGGCTCTTGTGGGCTGGAACTGACACCAATTTGAGGGCTTGTGAGAATCAGTGCATCTTGACGTCTCCTTCCTCTGATACAGTAATAACCACGATTTAAACCTAAGTGTAAGTTGTTAACCAATTCAGCCCTGACGCACTACAGCAGTAGATGGGTTGACCATGATAATTCAAGGGTAGTGCCAGATTAGCTTGGCGCCTGTCGGCGCCAAACTAATCTGGCACTGCCCTTGAATTATCATGGTCGATCCATCTCCTGCAACTGGTGCATATTCATTATATGACGCCTCCAAAATTTGGGAAATACGGCCGTCGGGCTGAACGAGTTAAATCTAAGTGTAAGTGAAAGTTGTTAATCTATCACTGGACTTGTATGGGGTTAAAGCAAGGGGTCATCACCGGTGCATACACTAACTCAGTCCATCAATCACCACCCACTATAAAGTATTTGCAGCTGGAAACTGTAGCAAATACCACTCACCACATAAACATCAACTACACACATGTACATAAATCTAAACACCGAGATTGAGCGTGGCGGTGACATCAGAATGAGTAAAAAAAAACATAGACCTCAATTCATATTCAAGCTGCATTATTTCTAGTACTGTGCTGGTGGAAATGGTGATTGAAGTACGTACCAGTATCTAAATTTTACTTGACTTTTTTTTTATTTACATTTTTGAAGCAGCAGGAATGGGAGTTTTAACAATAAGTCTAGCACTGTCTAGACTACAATTATGTTGTGTAAAATTCTCAGCGATCAGGAAAAAGAGCAAGATCAAATAGTAGGTAACTATTCTAAAAAGTCGCCACCAGTTTCCCATATTTGTCCAGCAAAAAGGCCACATGTCAAAGACAGCAAACATCTCATAAATATTATGATATCTTGCTTTAGCACACATGTAAAACAAGTTTGACAGTAAAGAGACTTCTTTTAGAAACTCTACTCTTAGAGTTATTTTAGAGGTCGCCTATTAGGTCCAAAATGAAAGGCTAGATAGCCGATGGAAGGACTGACAGGCTAGAAATGATGAGGAACCTGCGCCAGGCAGTCGCCTGGAATATGCTTCCGAGTGACATACTGATATGTCATCCCCTGTCAGGACATCAAAGTCAAATGTGACGAATCAATCAAGGTATCCGATGACTGAGCCCATGCAACATTCTCAACTATGTGCACCCTACAATTTTCAGTGTAGAGTAATTAACCCATTTCGCCCTGGTGCCCTACAGCAGGTGACGGATCGACCATGATAATTCAAGGGTAGTGCCAGATTAGCTTGGCCCCTGATGGCGCCAAACTAATCTGGTACTACCCTTGAATTATTATGGTTGAACCATCTCTGGGAACTGGTACATAGTTGTTAAGTGACACCTCTAAACTTTGGCAAATGTGGCCTTGGGGTCAAATGGGTTAAGCTCTGAAAAAGTCTCTCGGGCAGATATTTCCATGTGCAAGAGCGCGAAGAGGCATATATTCTCATGAGCCCCTGCAGCTGCAGGGCCTCATGAGAATTTATGCCTCTTGATCGCACTGACTGCGTGCAGGCACACAGCTCTACTGCAACACTGTCTGCAAGTGCACAATCCGACAATTTCCATGAGCAACCAGGGTCTAACACTTCCTATACCAACTAAGAGAAGTGGATCCATGATAGCGCAAGGTTAGTTGTCCCATTGGCTTGGCCCATTTTCCACATTAGTGTGCATATGCTAACCCTTTGGTTGTCAATAGAACTTATTGTCGCGATGATTCCTACACGAGTTCTACAAGAATCATCGTGACAAAAGGTGCTACCAACACCCAAAGGGTAATAAGAGATCAGAAAACCTAAAACATTTGCCTTCACTGATTATACTTTGGATAGGATTCACAAAAACGTTAAACGTTTAGGGCTTGTCCACCATGAAGGTGATTTCAAAGATGGGTCACCGAAATAGGATCTGAACAAATTTTGACCCAAGCTGGATTCGAACCCAATTCAAGAGATCAACACTCTACCACCGAGCCACCTAGCTCCCCGGATAGGAGTCACAACAAATGGCACCATAAATGTCAATGGCCTTAAATAAAAACTGTAAAGATAACTGTAGTGGCAAAGTGGCCTTACTGGCCTTTTAGCGGAAATCTCGTCCGCAAACATCTCTTGAAATTGCACAAAGTTATCACTTCTTCACCCTTCAGCACTTTAAACTGACGCTACTATCTCGCTCAAAGTACCAGACCAATAAATACATAAACACTCTGCATACCTGGCTGCCTGGGCTCCGAGTCATATGCCACTTCTTTTCATCCTGATGTGACCTTTCAGGCCAATTTCAATCCACCCTAAAGCAGGAGATGGATCGACCATGATAATTCAAGGGTAATTCAAGGGTAGTGCCAGATTAGCTTGGCGCCTGTTGGTGCCAAGCTAATCTGGCACTACCCTTGCATTATCATGGTTGATCCATCTCCTGCAACTGGTAGATAGTCACTGAGTGACACTTCCAAAATTTAGGAAAGGCGGCCATGGGGTTAAATGGGTTAAGATATTGTAGAACACTGTTAACTAGTACCTTGCCTGTTTCGTGTTACTAGTATGATACACAAAATCAAAGCAGGCTGACCTCAGTTATTTGATGATTTCAAAGAAAAAAACACAGTATATATAGCTTAGAAAAAGCTGCCTTTACCAGGACTTTGAACGAGCTGGAGGTACCAGAATTCTCATAGGCTCTATACTGACACGACGGAACAGGTGGCAGATGGGAAGGATCTCTGCAGTACGGGAAGTAATTACATATACTGCTGTGTTATTTATAATTATTATAATTTCTACATGGAAATAAGCAATGGAATATTCAAGAGTGTGTTACACCTGTGCATTAACACACAAGACATGTATGAACTTAATCACACTACATGGATTTAATGTTTGTTGCCATAGACGATTTGGCTACGCAGCTAGTGTGAAACAACTCGATCTTATCATGTACACGCTCTTTATTCTCCACACAGATGCAAATTTCAAAGTAAACAATGGATGGATGCAAGATTAACATTTTACCACCAAGATATCACAGTGAAGGCTAAATGAACCTGCCAGCACCAAAAAGCAAGAAAATATGATATCAAAACAAAGCCACACTCTAATGCATGTTCCCCCATGCACGAGAGCACGCAAAGACATGAACACAAGTTACCTCCCTCAGTTCGCTATGCATGCACAGCAGATCAAGCGATGTAACCAGTGTGACATAAAAACACACACAATGAACCGTTTGGCTGTCCATAACGCTTTTTGTCAAGGTGATTTCTGAAGAAATCACCTTGACAAAAGGCGTTACTGACAGCCAAAGGATAAATAAAAGAGCATGACCGATTCATGACAAACATAAGGACAATTTTCACAGTGCATACCTGCTGTCTCGCTGTGCCGCTCCTCCTTCTGTTAACGTCTTGATGAAGATTCCCAATTTTTCCAGGCCAGCATCGGCTCCTACTCCCATACCAATTATACTCAAACCTAGACCCTCCGCTCCTGAAAATAAAAAAAATTAAAATACCAATACCACAGGCATTTAGTACAAAGGATGCTGACCAGCACTTCTGCTGACCTCAGATGTGTTAACTCAAAAGGATTTACAATGAAGTAAAATGTAGGATTCAAAAACTAGAGGGGGAAAAAAATGCTTGATGTACTTATTAGAGAACTTTATGTTGCATATGTAATGAGGCCAGATGACAGGCTGATACTGTTCATTTAAGTGTGCTGGTCTGTAATACTGGGCCTTACAGCTCTAGGCTGTATGGGCAAATCACAGAACCGCACCACACTTTAACCCTTTGGCTGTTAGTGCTTTTGATCTCTTTTGAATCATCTCGACCAAACGCACCAACCACAGGCAAAGAGGCAATGGAAGACCTGCAGGATAAGTGTTATACCATATTAGTCCATCACATACTGCGGCCGAATTTTTTAACAAAAATTGCTTATTGTCCTATGAAAGCTACAGTACAGATTAAGAGAATGATAACCCATTTTAGTTCAAAGATGGTGCCAGAATAGCTTGGTGCCTCAGGCACCAAGCTATTCTGGCACCACCCTTGAACTATCATAGTCAAATGTATTTCTGGCACTAGTGTATCACAAAAAAAGGGGTTAGCAGATGTTAGAAAATGCTGCAATACTGGTAAACACAACTACTGTACCAGGAGGATCCTTCACCAAACATCTACATGTACTGTGAGAAACGATACATGAACACCCCATGAAGCAGCCCCTTATGTTTCTTATCCCTGGGGCATCAGGGGTCAGTTGAATGAGTGAGATTAGTCCTGCGCCAGTCACTAAACAAAGTGCTCTGCTCCACCGGAGCACCTTGCTTAGTGGCTGGCGCAGGACTAAGCTCATTCAAGCAACTGTTCTTAGGTGCTTGTCTCTGTCTCTGATTTTGGGCCATACTGACTAGAGCTTGAAAGTTCAAAATGGTAAACTGGTGCACAAAAACCCAAGTATGATGTAGCAAGAATGATGTAACCCCATCACCATGGGTGGTCTCTGAGAAACAGCCCTTTGTGAACCCATTCAGCCCCAACACACTACACAATGATATACTGACAATGACAGTTCGAGCGTGATGCCAGAATAGCATGGCGCCTTCCGGCGCCAAGCTATCCTGAAGAGAGATAATATAGGGGGCTCCTGAGAATCCAAATTTATTTATGCTGCATTAAACACAAACATTGCGGCATTTTGACAATGTCCTCCCCCCCCCCCCCCCCCCCCCCCCATTGACTACGCGACCGCTACCCCATCTTTAATTTGCCCCAGTGATTTCAAATAAACGCAAGTTTGTCAATGCGGCGTAAATAAATGTGGTTCTTTTGGAAAATAGATTGTTTAATCTCTATAAGCATCACCCACTGCACCCGAGCTAAACAGTATATCAACGATGTATGCGTGTACATTCAAGAATGCGTAGCAGTTTATTGTCTTTAATTAAAGTCATAAAATTAATATTTTTTATTATAAAATGAATCAAGATGAATTACTTCTTCTAAATGATATTAATGCTGTAGAAAACAAAGACTTAGACTCGAAAAAACAGCGCCTTCTTTCTGTAGTTGTGTCAGGCAAATCAAAGACTTATCTTGGAAAACAATACATGACAGAGGATATTGAATCTCTCACCGCTGACGAGCTAATCAAGCTTCATTCTAAATATGAAAATCACATTGCTTCACTAATGACTCGTGATTTGAGTCGATCTCTTGTATGCCTATACACAAAAGCAGTGAGTCACTTTTTACCTGTGGATAGTGACAGTCTATCACACGACCTTGAAAGTAATCCCATAGTTTCAAGTTCAATAGGCAAATTAGCATGTGTCATGTTTTACAAGTTTGGAAATTACCTTGCACCTGTAGTAACCTTACTTGTTACTGGTAGCCATATTGATTTTTCAAAATTAAATTTTACTGCAGAAGAAAATGGACGAAACCCAGACGACTCCACAACCGAACCCCAGTCCAGTTTTGACACAGGTTCAAACTGTGACTAAGGCTAAAAGTCCAGGCAGGGTTGAGGCTGGTAAAAGATTAGCTGAATATAACAGACAAAAAAAATTACAGCTTCAAGCGCAAACAGAAAAGGCTCATGTGACTGACCAGGCGTCAGGACCGTCAGAGCCTGTGTCAATACCGTCAGAGCCGTCACTCCCTCATCAAAGTGAGAGACAAACAACTAAGTCTGACCCTGACCCCGAACCTCAATCAACAAAATATATAATTGCCGGATTTGTTGTCGGATTTGGTTACGTAGGTTATCAATTATACAAAAAATACAAACCACAGACTCGTATAGTGACCAAAAAATCAGACACTCCAAAAACAAAACCAGAAGTCGCCACATTACCAGTAACATCCAAAGCCGTTGACCCATTTTATATGCAGTAAATAAAAATATTATTTTAATTTTTCTTGTATTAGAAAATGAGCGACACAAAGAACATAATGAACCTTGTCTATCACTCTGCCGTAATCAGCGGATTAGCAGTAGCTTATTCTATGCTGGGAAAAAAGTCTACTCAAAATGAAATCAGCAGACCTCAGTAAACTCGATTTCGAAGACAGCACTAAGCTAATTGTAGTTGTTACAGCGTCGATTGCGACAAAAGACTTTCTTGTCAAGCAGGGAATTATTCCCGAAAATGTTTCTATGTAAATAAAAATAATATGGCGACGATAGCTATTATGATTGGTGGAGCGATGGTTAACGCATTGGCATTCAGTGGCTCTAATTATCTCTTTTCAAAAATGGGTAGAGAAGAATCTGCAGAAGAATTGAAACGTCATAATGAAGCATCTGAAAAACTTGCTCAAGCCCAGCAAGATTATGAAAAGAATAGAATTGAGAAACTTGATTTCATCAATGAAAAACTCAGGCTTGAAGGCCACGCACAACATACGTTTTCAAATACAGACGAAGCAATCAGGGAATATTTTCTTGTCACAGGTGAAGACATGTCTATCCCGAAACCGAAACTAAGTGACTATTACAAACCAAGCACACAACAAAGAAATGGAGAGATAATTTTTGTTCTAGTTGGAATGACATTTGTTTATTTTACTGGAGTTTTTATTGCTAGAAAAAATGGCAGCCGAAAATAAACTATCGAAAATATATTACTCTCCATCAGGCTATTGGAAAGGAGCAACAGCTATTCAGAAATTACATGCCGCTGTGGGCAGAGATATATCACTCAATCAGGTCAAACAATGGTTACAGAGACAAGCAATTTGGCAGATATATCTTCCTGCTCCAAGAAATCACCCTGTGGGGCTGACCAGGGTGACCCTGGGAACTAAAAAGTACCTAACCCCACCCAAGTCCCCCAGGGCAGACCCGGGTGGGGGCAAACAAATACAATGCACGCACACACACAGAGACAAAGACAAACACACACGCACATGCACGCATATACGCACACAGACATACACAGACAAAGACAGACAAACAAGGCAGATATCCACAGACACATGCACTCACACTTCACCGGTTGTATGTCACGCGACACGCAACGACTGTATACTCGATTAGCCACCGCGCACTTAGTTTCGTTTTTAAGACGCTACGTCATTGTATACGCTGGATACAACGATCACATGAGAGTACACAGCTTGCTAAGACCCTTGTAAATTGCTTCTGCTTCCACTTACTGTGCCATATTCAACCGCATCTTATAGATTTCTTCAGACTTGAATTTTGGGGGGGGTGAAAATTATACTTTGTTTCATGGAAGTCTTTTACTTTCTGTTCATTCAGTTACCATGATCGCATGAGATAGTTACCGTCTTTTGTAAACAGAATCAGAATTAGCAATAATTTTGCCTTGCTTTTCTTAGCGTGCCACAGATTAAAGCTGATGAGCAGTGGGTTATTAAAATAAACTTTTTAACAAAAGCCCCGTCTGTTTAATCCAATTCCCAATTTGCCTTTTCAAGAGAGGGTCACACATGCCCCTCTTGAAGAGGCATTGGGAATTGGATATAGTGTCCGTCGCCCAGACGGGACAAGGGTAGGAAGGACGGACAGACACACACACACACACCCCACCCCACCCCTTACCCCCCTTTCCCTTCCCCTTCCCCCCCCCCCCCCCCCTATTCCCCTCTTTCCCCCTTTTTTACCCGTGCGCACAATTTATTTTATTTATTTGCCGGCCTAGTAATTTGTTTACTGTAGGTCCTACAGCTAATTATTTATTTTGTCCGGACTTATTTTTGGCCTAATTATTAGGGTTTCGTCACTCCACAGATGGGGGCCTCAAAGACGAGTTATTTACGAAACGAAAGAATTTGAGGCCCAGAGGAGACTCGATCCCATATCACACACGTAAGAATAAATTGTGCCAGATTTTCTCTTAGGTGTATGACATGCGAGCGAAATCCACCCGGCCACCGCGGTGGCCGAGAGAGGCAGTTATTCTGGGAACTTATAACTATAATCGATAGTGGTGCAATACCGGAACTAGATCATCGATTTTTACAGGTATGTAGCGTGTTTACCGGGCTAATATTACAGTGGATTGAGCCGGGCCGGGGCTAAAAAACATTATTATTAGTCAAATTAGTGTTGTTTTAGTGGGTTGATGCAGTGTTTTTAATTAGAAATGATAGTAATTTTGTATCATTTCTCAGTAATGAGCCACGAAAGCGAAAGCAGGCATAAATTATGATTTCAAAGGGAAGTAATTGCTTCATGTTCTTTTGCCTGTGCTGTGTCTGTGTGTAAAATTGACAAAGTGTATGTGTATAAGACTATTTATTAAGCAGATTTGGTTGCCGCGTTATTTTAATTGAGAAAATAGACCTAGTCAGTGTGTATATCATTGATTTTTAACTGGTGTAAGAGCGCGCGTGTGTGTGCGATCGCCGTTATCGGGAATTTCCACAACGCATGGCACATCGGGCTTAGGCTAGGCGGCTAGCCGCCGTGATCAATAAACTACGCATTCTTGAATGTACACGCATACATCGTTGATATACTGTTTAGCTCGGGTGCAGTGGGGGATGCTTATAGAGATTAAACAATCTATTTTCCAAAAGAACCACATTTATTTACGCCGCATTGACAAACTTGCGTTTATTTGAAATCACTGGGGCAAATTAAAGATGGGGTAGCGGTCGCGTAGTCAATGGGGGGGTGGGGGGGGGGGGACATTGTCAAAATGCCGCAATGTTTGTGTTTAATGCAGCATAAATAAATTTGGATTCTCAGGAGCCCCCTATATTATCTCTCTCCTGACATGACCTTTAAACTACCATGGCTGAACTATCTCTGGACGTTAATCTCGTCTTTAGATCAAAACGTTAAATTTTGAGAATTGCAACTTTAGGGCTCAATGTGTTAATGCTTCTCTGTCTATATGAAATTAAACCAACTAAAGGCTGTGTATTAGACAAAAATTACACCTAAATTTGCCATTTAACTTCCTCAATGTGAGGATGTAACCAGATAAAATTCCTGTCAACAAGAGGCATACATTTTCATAAGCTCATACGACCACAAGGGCCCATGAGAATTTATGTGTATGAACAATTCATATAATAAGTGTGATCTTTGTGACCTTGACCTTTCCAACAGGTCACTGAAATGAGCAAGTGTTCAAGAGTCTAAATTCAAAGTTAGGCTTTTGTACCAGCGAAATTCAAGTTTTCTCAAAATGTACTTACTTACTTACTTACGCCTGTCACCCCTACCCGGGTATAGGCCGTCGACGAGAGACCTCCAGCAACTCCTGTCCTGTGCTTCTCCTTCGATTCTACTCCAGGTGGTTCCCAGTCTCTTGATGTCTGCTTGGAGGTCTCGACGCCAGGAGTTTCTCGGCCTACCTCTTTTCCTCTTTCCCTGGGGGTTCCATGACAATGCCTGCCTAGTGATACTGGAAGCTGGCTTTCTCAGACTGTGACCGATCCATCCCCATCTTCTTCGCCCAATTTCATTCTCTGCTGTTATCTGCTCTGTTCTCTCCCAGAGTCTGACGTTGCTGATCTTCTCTGGCCAGTGGATTTTCAAAATTCTTCTAAGGCAACTGTTCATGAAGGTCTGTACTCTGTTGACTGTGGTTTTTGTCAATCTCCATGTCTCTGCTCCATATAGGAGAAATGCTTTTACATTGGAGTTGAAAATCCGGACTTTGGTGTGTTGTGACAGCTCTCTGGAACTCCACACTTTTTTCAACTGGAGAAAGGCTGCTCTGGCTTTACCGATTCGTGCTCTGACATCTGCATCAGTGCCGCCTTTTTTGTCTATGATGCTCCCGAGATAGGTGAAGGACTCCACCTCCTCCAACGGGGTGCCAGCAAGCAAGACTGGTTCTTCCCTGGTTGCGTTCAGCCTCATTGTCTTTGTTTTCTGTTTGTGAATGGTGAGGCCCACTTGAGACGAGATGTCAGCAAGCCTCGTGGTCTTGTCCTGCATTTGTTGATGAGTGTGGGACAGTAATGCCAAGTCGTCTGCAAAATCGAGGTCATCAAGCTGTGTCCACAGTGTCCACTGTATTCCACTTTGTCTGTGCTCTGTGGTCATCTTCATGACCCAGTCTATGGCCAGTAGGAAGAGGAACGGAGACAGCAGACACCCCTGCCTGACACCAGTTCTGACCTGGAGCTCTCTGGTGAACTGCCCTTCGTGGATCACGCGACATGTCATGCCATCATAGCTGCTCTTGATCAGGCGGACGAGCTTTGTGGGTACACCGTAGTGTCGTAGGAGTTTCCACAGAGTCTCTCGGTCCACGCTGTCAAATGCTTTCTCATAATCCACAAAGTTGACGTACAGCGGGGAGCTCCACTCCAGAGACTGTTCCACGATGATGCGGAGAGTGGCGATCTGGTCTGTACATGATCGGTTCTTCCTGAATCCTGCTTGCTGGTCTCTCAGCTGGGGGTCAACGGAGCTCTTCATTCTCTCTAGGATGATCCTGTTGAAGACCTTTCCTGGTACTGACAGCAAGGTGATTCCTCTGTAGTTGGAACACTTGCTGAGGTCGCCTTTCTTGGGAAGCTTGATTAGGTACCCCTCCTTCCAGTCAGCTGGCATCACCTCCTCTTCCCAGATCTTTCCAAACAGTGGGTACAGCATCTCAACTGTTGTCTCTAGGTCTGCTTTCACAGACTCCGCTGGGATGCCATCTGGCCCTGCTGCTTTGCCATTCTTCAAAAATGCCACTGCTTTTCTGATCTCTTCCCGGCTGGGTCTGTCACAGCTTTCTCAAAATGTATTGTATGAATTTTTCACAAATTTGTCAACCATCCATGACCCTTGACCTCTGTGAGGGGTTGACTACATTAGTATGCATAGAAAGGTGTTATCATCAGCTACCTTCATGCCAAATTTTATTAAAAAGTTCCCAAAAACTTTGACTAAAACTACAATTCTATCAAAAAACTGATATTTTTCACACACTTGCCAACCTCCTGTGACACTTGACCTTTTCAAGGGGTCATCCAAATTAGTATGCACAGAAAGACCATATCATCAGGTATTTCTATACCAAGTTTGGGTTTGAAGTTGAAAATAGCATTTGAGAAAAAAAAAGTTTTTGTCAAAATGTCTATTTTTTTACCCCTTTTTGGACCTCCCACGACCCTTGACCTTTGCAAGGAGACCAGTAAATTCATAAGCACAGAAAAGACTTATCATCAGGTACCTTCATGCAAAATCTGACTGAAAAGTTGGCAAAAACTTGGATGAAAATTAAAAGTCTATCAAAAACTGTCATTTGTTTACACGTTTGCGGACCGAGTGGTCATCCAAATAAGTATGCATAGAAAGGTTTTACCACAAAGTACCCATGGGCAAAATGTGAAGTCTGAGGCCTGAATAGTCTCTGAGAAAATGCCAATATTAAAGTTTACCACGGACGCCAGATGGCCCATTACAAAGACTCATTTTTGCTATTGCATGTAAGCCAAAAACTATGCCTTTTACTGGTGGAATTTTATGGTACTGCTAAAAGCATACTGTATGGGCAAAATACGTACACACTACAACATCCTCATGTACACACACTAACCACTGCCAATGAAAACACTAATCTACATGCTACAAACAAGAATGAACACGCTACCGATTCTGATGGCAAACACAGTACATCTGCATGATCAATAAAATGAGAAAAAGTAAGTCAGTAAGTGCCCTCTCAACAGCTAACTACATCAGCAGAGGTCAGCCTACTGATATACGATCAGGGCAAGAACCCTCAGCAGGTGTGAAAATGCGTTCACGGGCTCTTAACCCCATGGGGTACACAGGCTGCCACCAGTACTGTTTACAATACCAGTAGATGCATGCGAAAGGGAGTTAACCCATATCATACTGAGGCTAAAAGCTTCAAATTTGTACACTGCCATATGCAAGCTACATTATAGTACTTACAGATAAGGATATAGACCAATGGCTTTAGTTCAAGGGTGGTGCCAGAATAGCTATTCTGGCACTACCCTTGAACTATTTTAGTCAAACTTATCTCACACACTGGCGTATTCCAAACGATAAGGGTGAAACTAAAACAAGTGTGCATCCGTGGGGTAAGTTAGGTGTCTGGTATTTTACACCATTCAACAACCCTTGCTGTTCGCCACAACACTCTGCTAAATGCATGCTCTCTAAAATTAACTTGTCAAACTGTGTGAGTAATGCGATTGATCTGAACTGTGCACCTAATTCAAGGCTCTTAACCCTTTTAGCACAGGATCCCTACAGCAGAAGATGGCTTGACCATGATAATTCAAGGGTAGTGCCAGATTAGCATGGCGTCTTTCAGGCGCCAAGCTAATCTGGCTCTACCCTTGAATTATCATGGTCAAGCCATCTCCTGCAACTGGTACATAGTCGTTGGGCAACACCTCCAAAACTTGAAAAATGGGACCTTGGGGCTAAAAGGGTTAAACATTCTTCTGCAAGAAAGACATACCACCATCCTATGGAGAGAGATGAACCCACGCCTACAATTTTACTTGCTTTATTTACGTATTATTTCGTAATGGCAATGGCAAGTCTGACTAACAACTGAGTTATTTTGACCTGTATGCATATCCAGGAGAACCTCTCCATCCGGCCTTTCATTCCGATTTAAGAATGCATTGAAAATGCAGCCAGAGCAGACGATGGGGTGCGCCATTTTTGTGTATAATTATGGTGATGTCATAGCACCACAAAGCAGCAAAGGGCCTATACACACGCTGCATTGCTTGCATCCTCGCTATTGATAGCTGCATACCCGGTAACCTTTTTTTTCTTGTTAACACAACTAGTGTTGATTATTGTCAGGTTGATTGATTGTACATTGCTTAACGTCCCGACAGCAACAAGGCTTTCTCAGGACGTGCCTGCACTGCTTGTGAAAAAAAATAAACAGAACATTGAATGTATGTCACCAGCCGGTCAAATACATTAAATAAACCTAACACATGGGGCCTAAATAAAGCTAAGACCATTTAGCAACACACATCCAATATCAAGAGCTACAGGCAGTGCAGACAGTAGGGAGAGTTTTTAAAAGGAAAATACAGGTGAATGGACAAAGGGTAGACAGAAACACATGCCCCAGAATAGAGAGAAAAACCCACCCTGTGGGGCTGACCAGGGTGACCCTGGGAACTAGATTATTGTCAGGACCGTGAAGGTACTTTTCATAATGAATTTTGAGCGAAGCAGCTATACTGATGCAGAATGTGCCTTCGAAGCAGTCAGTCAGGTGTGAATTGATCTTTGCACGTGAAATGATACTTTTTCCATTCATAATCGTCCACATTTTTCATTCCTTAAGTTCTTCAGCCACGCTTAGCAACGTTTCTGACCTTCAGCAGACTTTTCGGATTAGGAAAATTAAAACTCTTTTTCTCATTGCCTTTGCCTTGCAAGTTAAAACAGCCAAAGTCTTTGCACTGTACTGGTACACTGACCTCACTACCTGCTAGAACTTTCCCTGCTACAGATGCACACACATGAACATATTGCCTCCAGTCAGCGCAAAAGTTTCGTGAAACAAACTTCATTTCTTGTTTAGAGGGGGAAAGTGGCAAAACCACAGGTTTGAATAAGTACGGAGGCTTCCAGGCCCATGTCATCAGATTTGCCTTTCCCTTTAATTTCAAATCTCATGGAATCTATTTTCAAACGTCTTTGTATATTGTATGTAAGTCAGAAAAAATATACAAGTGTGCACAAATTCATCTGTGAAATGTGACAGAAGGAGATGGACTGACCATGATAATTCAAGAGTAGTGCAAATTAGCTTAGTCCCTTCAAAGTGAAGCTAATCTAGCACTACCCTTGAACATCAGGGCTAATCCTCCAACAGCTGGTACAATGTCTTTTTTGTTGCCTCCAAAAGCAGCTAATGTCAATAACAGCTAAATTCTGTATCAAAGTATAAATGATCTTTATTATTTGTACTGTTATTATTATCACCAAGTTCCAGACCAAAAGGGTGAATGCAAAGCTTTGTGTAAAATGCAAAGAAAATCCAACAAAAAGATAAACAAGCTTAGAAAAGACAATTACAACACAAGTTCAATGTAACTGTCTTTAAGATAAGGTAAGATAAGATGGAACTTTATTGCCATACGTAAAAATACATTAGGAAATCGTCTCGGTGCTGCGCAACTTAAAAGGAAGAACATAAAACACATAAATATATAATTAAGCTGCTCACGTGCACATACACACACACACACACATTCACCCGCATACGTTAATAACTATTGTGGTCTAAACATAAAGGCAATGAACATGATTTCACAGTGACACAAATCACAGAAGACATCACAACATAAAACACGTCATTTTCATCACAGATGAAGTATTATGCTGATAGCTGGACAATACTGTATATACATTATAAGTAGACAGTTGGACGGATGGAACAGGTTGGTGTTTGTTTGCATCATTAAAAGTATGGACAGGGGTTGGGTAAAAAATTTCTAAGAGCGTTTCCTTCTTCACTGGAATTTTCTTATCAATGAGTGAACGAATCTCACCTTTCTGCAAGATGACCTCAAAGACATCCATCTTCTCCACTCGTTTCTCCAGTTCATACTCGGCAGAGGCCGACACTGGGTCAACATCTTCGTTCCGTCTGTCGTAGTCTATAGTGCTGTACGTTGGAAACACCTAAAGTACACAGATCACCAGTCTGGTCATTGCTGCTTGTGGTGGCCCACGTGGATGAGAAGCTTCGGCCACAGCTTTAATCCATTACATCCTGAGGCTGATTTTTTTTTTTTTTTAATTGCTTATTGTCTTATGAAGGCTACATTACAGATCTGGAAATAGATCAACCGTTTTAGTTCAAGGCTGGTACCAGAATAGCTTGGCGCCTCAGGCGTCAAGCTATTCTGGCACCACCATTGTACTATCACAGTCAATTTATGTAAAGCAATGGGTGTATCAGGATGAAAGGGTCAAAGGGTGTACTATCACAGTCAATTTATGTAAAGCAATGGGTGAATCAGGATGAAAAGGGTCAAAGGGGGCATCAAAAAGTCAGTAGAAATACTCATTTGTACGTGCACCAAGGACCTCTATTTATGGAAATCCGAATGAAGGCCACTTTTTACTATTTATAAAATGACTGACAGGGTAGAGAGGGTTCTACATAATGGCTTTGCCACGCCATAATTCATATTTTACATCATGTTTGATGTAACTGATGTTTTACGTCAGTCACTGTCTGTAAAACTAACTTTTGATTCCCGATCCCACACGGGTATTCTAGAAACAAGATGCTATCACCCAAAGTTGTTCCTAGTATTTTGGGGTTACCCGTCTCACCCTAACTTCTAATCCACATACTGGCACACCATCACAAACATAGCCAGCCACGTGGCGCTTTGCATCAGTTGTATGTTTTGTGCATAGGTAGGGGCCTGACGAGTGGTGCTTTGAATAATGCAAATCTGCTGCGCCACCGGTGTGCGCGGCAACCGCGCAAATAGCTCAAGTCAGAATACAAGGGAGGAAGCACACCCGCAAAATTCTCGCTGTGGCCGGACCTCTTTCTCAACATCTAGAGTTGAACGTTAAACCTTTTAGTAGAGTGCCGTGAAAGAGGCCACTTTGCACTGCATTGCATCTGTTGTTTTCTGCCGTGTTTACTTTAAAGTCAAAGCGAATTACTTGAAAAGATATTGACCACTCAGCAGACTCTTACCAGTTCGCTCCCTTGGCCATCGTATGTATACATACGAAGCCACGCCCATGGACAATTCCATCGTGTTTACTGAATTAAAACCAATTAATTTTTACTCTCAGTATTATTGTCATAACTTATTGACATTAGAAAGTCACTTTCATATGATAGAATGAAAAAAAAAATTAATTTTGAGTTTGTTCGTGACCTTTGTTATCGATCGAGTCACTACGTCCACCATCTTGCTTTCCCTACTGCGTTATTTTCACTGCTTGCGATTTCTCTCTGCGAATATTCCGTCAAAATGAGTTCATCTGAGTCCGAAAGTGAAGAGTATCTCACTGAAGGGGAATCTTCCAGCAACCAGGCCACTGAACATGATTCCAGCACCAGCGATGTGGAAAAAACGAAAGAAAACCATCGCAGGTCATTGTGACACTTTCTATTTTGGTTTGACCATGTGCTATCCATGTGAGTCTTTGTTTACCTATTGTCTGGTTCAGAATCGTGAAACTTTATGAAGTACATAAACAAGTTTTATTACTTGCTGTGTATTGCCTCAGTGATATTTTCAGCAAGTCAGAGATTTTCAGAGAAGCACGTTTGTTGTCTCAGTCATGCCAGGTGTTGACACGCCCACTTTTTCCTGCCCTTGACCGGTGTAGATTATGTTGCGTAACTCTTAGAAATTCAAACACATTTTCTTGAAACTTCACAAAAATGTGTAGAAATGATTTGTCCACACACTGGATTCACATTTTAAACAAAGGGGCAAGAAACAAAAAAAATTTTCTTCTTAGTGACTTTCGTGAAAACTGTTTTTGGAAACCGGACACCATTTTTTCTTCGTCGCTAAATAAACAACAACTTCTAAACTACGTTAAGTACAGACTTTTTACTTATCCTGACTGAAAGCTGACTCAATGCACTTTAATATGATGTATAATAAGCCAACTTTTGACCACTAGAAGAGCTTTCAGCAGCATTTTTGCTTGGTCATGTGTGAGGGTAAAAGTCATTTTGTTCACTGGCCTCAAATAGAGCGAACTGGTAAGAGTTAAAGTAGACCTTTTCGGGCTGGGGGAAATACGTACCTAAAGCGACTGCTGCGTGCAGGTCACAAGTTCATGTCGACTAGACGTCTGCTAAAAATGATGCTTGACTGTGTGAAAAGCCTTGATACTATTACTAAACTATCAGTTTTGATCAGAGGACAAGGTTGATATAGATTTGTGACAAAATATCTACCGAGTTTGTTCAGTTCGAGGATTTGGGTGGATAGTTGCTTTGAGGGTTGAAAACTGCTCTAGAATCACAGTGCTTTGCTGCTTTGTGTGCCTTTCGTTTCATCCCTTGTATTCTTGAATTGAGCTAGAGGATGCGGTGACGCGCACCCCGTGGTGCAGTGGGTTTGCATTTAGTCAAAGCACCACTCATCCGTCAGGTCCCTATGGTTAGTGGACTGGCCTAGAGGCAGCCATTTTAACACATTCAGCCCCAAGACCGAAATCTCCAAATTTGCCTTCTGAAGGACTGTATTTCAAGTCTAGAGACAGATAGAGCATGATAGTTCAAGGGTGGTGCCAGAATAGCTTGGCGCCTATTGGCACCAAGCTATTCTGGCACCACCCATGAACTATCATGCTCAATCCATGTCTTGCTGTGGTGTGTCGGGGCCGAATGAGTTAAAGAAAAATAGAGTGAATCGTGACATCCTCTATAAGGGTATCGTTAGCCCCACGATGCCTTGTACACAGTGATGAAATTGATATCTCACATCACATCACTCATCGTGGTGTTGCAGTTTTATGCATGAGAGGATCAAATCTGCTAATTTTCCAGGTGATTTTCATACTTAGAACTTTTGGGGCACAATCTGACCTAATCCTACCCAATAATTGGAACAAACAACAGGCTCATGGAAATACTTTTTATAAAAAATCATTCCAGTATTGACGAGGAGATTTTATTTTTCATAAAAAGTATCAAAATATTTAAACCGTTTTTAAAAATAATTAAAAAAACAAGCAAACATGGTTCAAAACATTGCAAAGGCATTACACCTTTCATTTTTAAAAAATAAAGAGGTATGAAGAGTAAACAAACTAATGCAGTGCCTTTCTTCAGCCTAGTCATATAATAATAATAATAATAATGTACATTTATATAGCACTTAACCTCCAAATAAATGGTGCTTTAAGCGCTTTACAAGATCAAAAATCACAGAACAAAAAGTACAAGAAAGAAAACACTACAATAAATGTTACAAAACTAAAGTGACACATCAAAAGCTCACACTCACACATACACACACACTGTTACAAGAACAGTTACTGCCAAAGATTGCTAACGCACTGAAAATGCATCTAACTATACGCATAAGAAAACAGAAAGGTCATGAGCAGTGATTTGAAAGCAGACAAAGTTGGAGCATGTCTGACATGCAAAATATAAAGCAATTAAAAACAAAATTTAAGGACTGTTATTCAGGCCAACAGTTTTTCATAAAATGGCCAACTTCAAAACTCTGGGAGACATGCTTGATGATATCTCGAGGAGATAAAATGAAAACTATTTTGATTTATTTCATCAGAATTTGCATGAATTTTTACTTGGTCTTAAAGTGAATTTTTTTCTTAAATAAAAATGAATTAATTATACTCAAAACGTTGATGAGGTACAATGCTGTCTAACAAACTCATTCAATGTCTTCCTTTGATCTAGCTTTATGTAAAATATCTAGTAATCATAAGAAAATTAAGGACTCAAATGAAGATCAACCGGTTTTTGTGAAACGGACATTTTCTCGTAAATGTGCACTCTTTATTAAAAATTCAAACAAACTTCCTCGGGAGAATTCTCATACAGAAAATATCCTAAAGTTTCAAGCTTGTCCGTCCACAAACGCCGGCACTAGTCGCTGTCACACACACACACACACACATGGTACTTGGTGCCAAAAGTATATTCTCAAGCAAGGCTTGCAGAGCTAGACGTGACATAATTTTTATCTTGTTACTTCATTGTGAGAGTTTGAAGTGTGCCCGCCAGTGACAGCAGGTACATGCCATAGAACACACTCCACTGCAGTCCACTTCAGTCTACTGTATTTTCAATACCCTAGACAAAAACCAAACTATTTCTTGACACCCCGTGACCTTGACCTTGAGAGAGGTCACTGAAACTGGTACATCTAAAAAGGTCTTGCCACGAAGTATCCTTGGGCCAAGTTTGAAGACTGGGGATGGGATAGTCTCCACAAAAATGCAGGACACCAGTAGATGGACAGATGGTCAGATGAACACCAGCCAATCACAGACTCACTTTTGTTATCACGCAGGAGCCAAAAAGGTCATGCCAAATTTGCAACATGAGATGAAACTTTCCATTTTGAATGCATTCTTCACTTTGGAACTGATATATTTGTGTCAAGTGTGCTCTTCAACACTATTAAAATTACATTTAAGAACAACAATTATAAAAACAACAGCAACAAGCTAAGAGGCAGACCAACAAACCAAGATAACCTCTGAAGAAAAGAAAAGAATGTTGCACTCACACGAATGGGCTCTCTGCTAAACTTCAGTCGACTTTTCTTTTTCACACTTAAACATTCATCTTCGTCCTCATCTTCGCTGGACAGGGGCTCAATCTCAATGTATGGTACAAAGTCCTCATCCTCACCCTCTACAGCTTCACCATTCTCGGCTGCAAAGAATTTCATCAAAGGTTATTTCTGACATAATACATCTGAACTGTGATGCTGGATATGACAGATGGAGAGCTAAAGGGCATGTGTATCCTGGTCTTTCATTTTAGGTCTGTCAGCTCTAAGCTGTAAGGTCCAAAATCACAGATTACTACTCATTTTTAGTGTGTAGAATGCTAACACAACAAAAACAAAACCCCACACCCATTTTTATTCTGTTTCTGTTCATTTGTTGTTTGTCTTTTAAGTTCTATTGTCTTAGAATCTTGCGGTAATACTTATTGGCCCATATTTTGCACTTTATAACACATTCTACCCCAGGACCGAAATCCCCAAATTTTAAAGTTGTCCTCTGAAGGACTGTATTACAATTCTATGAGACAGATCGAGCATGACAGTTCAAGGGTGGTGCCAGAATAGCTTGTCGCCTATGGACGCCAAGCTATTCTGGCACCACCCTTGAACTATCATGCTCGATCCATGTCTTACTGTGGTGTGTCGGGGCTGAACGAGTTAAATCTGAGTATCAAAAACCTGCTTTAGACATTATCTGTCACTGCATATTGTACATACCTTCCAAGAGGTCTGAATCTGTTGCTAAGCTGGGCTCGTCCTGTCCGTCTCCTGCTTCATGACTTGTTGAGATCTGGGCTGGTACGTCTTCCAAGGATGTATCGTCTTCAGATCTGAAAATAAACCAATCTATCAATTAAATGCTGGCAAAGTCATCAACAACAAGTTGACCATGATTCATTTAGCCAATTTACCTTGAAGTAAAACTGCCCAAAAACTTTTCCTCGGCTTTCGTCAAAAAAGGTTAAATTAATTACCTAACAATGAAAGTTCATGAGAAATCCCTCACACTTGAAAGCAGTAGACAAATAATAACAAAATCTCATTTTTGGCCACTTCATATTATCATAATGCTGGTTTAGACAAGTCACCAGACAATCCTACTGACCCACCGCCCGTTGCAGGAAACTTTCCAAGCCAGCAACTGCCAACCGTGAGTCCCTCTGCATTGCAGGGAGATTTTTTTTTGTGTGGGGCTTCTAACAGAAGCTGAGACACGAGGGTAGTCTGCTGACTCTTCTAAACCAACAGTTCCTTAAATAAAACATGACTGGTGCACGTCAGCTGTGCCACATCATTCAACAAGTCAGGTGGCTTGCATCACAAGCACAATCTGTGCACTTCCAGACAGTAAACGCCCACAAGTGTTGACACTAAAAATGAGGGTCTGTGATAAACCTGGATCACCTTTATCAGGTTTAACCCATTTAGCCCCAGGACCTGCAGCAGGAGGTGGACTGATCATGATCATTCAAGGGTAGTGCCAGATGAGCTTGGCGCTTTCAGGCGCCAAGCTCATCTGGCACTGCCCTTGAATGATCATGATCAATCCATCTCCTACAAATGGTACACAGTCATTAGACAACGCCTCCAAAAGTTTGGAAATGCGGTCGTGGGGTTAAGAGGGTTAACAATATTTTACATTCGCATTTATCTGTAAAGCCTATAGAAAAAGGTTGTGTGTCAGGGGATGATAAACACTGCAAAAAACATGTCTTTGAAAAACATCCTCATGCATACATCAGCATGCTCAGTGGTAAATGAAAATGAAAATAATGTTTTAATGTGCATGCTACACCGTTTCAGTTGCAATGCACGCCACTGCCAATACCCACTGATTGAGAAACACAACACAAAGCAGTCTATAAGAAGTATGACACATACAACAGAAAAGAAAGAAAATCTTGGTTATAAAAAATAAAAAAAACTCTAGCGTGAATGCTCAAGAAAGCACTGGAAGTGCTGTGACGGAAGGCTTATCTATGGATGGATTTCAGGATGTGCCCGTTTAAACCCTACCTACTGCAAGAGTGTCTGATGGTGATAAAATATCAAACCCAAATCACAAATGTGGACCACCCAACACAAATGCATTTCCTTCTCTTTACACCATGAGTTAGTAGTAGTAGGGCTGAAGTGGTCACAATAGTATACTTTCTCGAACACTGTATCCCATGTACACTGTTCAGCATTCAACTGTACCCTATGTACAATACGCAGTGTTAACCCATTTAGCCCCGAGCCCCTACAGCAGAAGACTGATTGACCATGATAATTCAAGGGTAGTGCCAGATTAGCTTGGCGCCTTCAGGTGCCAAGCTAATCTGGCACTACCCTTGAATTATCATGGTCAATCCATCCCCTGCAACTGATACATATTTGTACCAAAATTTGAGAAATGGGACCTCAGGGCTAAAAGGGTTAAACTGTCCAAGACTATTCAAGTCTCACTTCCTATGAAAATGTCACTCAACATGCCCTGATGCGACCGATTTACAATTTCCACTTTCTCGACTGAGTGAACTGAATGCATAACATATAAAGAAACAATGAGCTTCATATAAAATGATCT
>BTPG01000008.1:91950081-92029258 GCA_036245525.1 Semisulcospira habei | reverse complement strand
TGCTGTGGTGTGTCCGGGCTGAGAGTGTGAGGTAAAAGTTAAGGTCCGCCCTGCTGGTTGCTCTAGGCAATCATCTGTAGTACTGACGCCGTCGCGATCACGCCGTAGCAGAATAAGGGGGACAACCAGTGTGTTTCAAGTTTTGCCGACAGTTCGGTGGGATAGGGCCTAATCATAAAGCAAGTGGCAGTTCAGACTCTGAAACTGAGCTGTAAGATTTACACGACTTCACATAAAGTGTCCGTCGTGCGAAATACAATCACTGTTTTTAGGTATCAGCAAGTTTTTTCAACTTGTTGTTTTTTTGTTTTTTGTTTTTTTTGTGTGTGTCCTTTTGTCTGTTTATTGTTGTTATGTTGTTTGATTGTTTTTGTTTTTGTTTGTTTGGTTGGTTTTGTTTTTTTGTTTTTGTTTTTGTATTGTTTGGTTTTTTGGGGGGAGGGGGAGGGGGTATGTGTAGTTTTGTTGTTGCAGTTGTTTGTTTGTTTGTTGGTGTTTTTTTTTTAAGTCCCTTCTATTTATAGAAGGGACGTTTTAGGACGGATCGCGGTGGGGCAAATTTAATAGCATGTCCATGATGTCAAAGGCGGGCAGGATAAACCTCTAACAATTGAAGTATCAAGATAAAAATTACGTCATGTCTAGTTACGATAACCTCGTTGCTAAACGTATGTAAACAAGAGAATCTCCGATATTTCTGTACACACAAGCTTGAAACTTGGCAAAATACTTTCTTATGTGGGTGGCTAAGAGAGCCTCCGAGGATATTGTAATTGAATGTCTCATTGAAGACATAAACAACCGTTTAAGGGAGGTCGGTTGACCCAGATATGAGTCCGTAATTTTTGTCATATTTACTTGAACTTTTGCATATAGCTAGTTTGGAGAAAAACATTGGATGAGTTCGTTAGCCAGCTTTGTATCCTTCCAACTTCGTTAGTAAAAATTAATTATTTTCAGAACGAAACTCTAGAGAAAGTCAGACAGTGCCGGTGTCGTAAAAGAAGCAACTCCGTCACCACGCAGACACTGCTAATCTAAATATGACGTAATTCTCTCTCTCTCTCTCTCTCTCTCTCTCTCTCTCTCTCTCTCTCTCTCTCTCTCTCTCTCTCTCTCTCTCTCTCTCTCTCTCTCTCTCTCTCTCTCACACACACACACACACACACACACACACACTGACATACACACAAACACACATATGCGCGCATCTCCAAGACTCATAGATCCTCATGTGCGCGGAGGGCGCATGAACATCTATGCCTCTTGAGGATGTTTGGAGCGCGCGCATGCACTCACGCACACACATACACACACATCGACGCGCTTTCAGAAGAGCATTCAGGTATAGCATGTAGCTAGGTAAAGTCAACCTGATTTCACACAAATTATAGCAAGAATGAAATTGTACCGTGAAATTTCTAGTTTTGTCACCATTTTCGCAAGTCTTGAAGCGAAAGCGAAATTGATATCACGTTAAATATAAAATTACGTAAAAACAAAAAAAATACGTCATGACAAATGACGTTTAACAAACCAATGACACATAAGCGCATCTCCAATAGGAATAGATCCTCAAGTGCCCGGAGGGCACATGAACATCTATGCCTCTTGATGTTTGCAGCGCGCGCATGCACTCATACACACGCACACACACACATCGACGCACTTTCAGAAGAGCATGCAGGTGTACTTAGTGTAGCATGTAGCTCGGTAAAGTCAACCTGATGTCACAAATTATAGCAAGACTGAAATTGTACCGTGAAATTGTAGTGGGTCACCATTTTCCCCAAGTCTTGAAGCGAAAGCAAATCTCATAACACGTTAAATATAAAATTACGTGAAAACAAACAAAAACAACAACAACAACAAAAATATACGTCATGACAAATGACGTTTGACAAACCAATGACGCGTGTGTACTGCGCGCGCCCCTTCTAGAGTTCACTATGACGCATTGGCACATCTGCAGGCTTTTTCAGAAGGAGACATTTCAACATCAGAATCAAGTCAAAGACAAAAGGTAGAGACGCTTGACAGCGTAGACAGCTCTCATATAAAAGGGACTTTGTGGATTATGGTTCATCCCATCTCGGTTTGTTTTTTTTTCAACCAACAACTTTCTCGCAAAAAAATATCTTCCTAACAGAGGTCCGCAACATTTGTTATCCCTTTTCGGTCCAAGGGTGCATTTCACAAATTTTGGAAGTGTTACTTAACGACTATGTACCAGCTGCAGAAAGTGGACTGACCATGATAATTCACTCACAAACCAGACAGGTGAGGCTAGCGCTGGTAGAATAGTGCACATACCGAGGGGAATTACTCAGCGCTGGACTCTGTGGGCTGGCGACTGGGTGCCTGATAAGCGGGGGCAGGAGATCTAACTGTTTGTATGTCCAGCTCATGATAATTCAAAGGTAGTGCCAGATTAGTTTGGCGCCTTCAGGCGCCAAGCTAATCTGGCACTACCGTTGAATTATCATGGTCAATCAATCTCCTGCTGTAGGGTGTTGGGGCCATAAGGTTTTAAACTTACTTACTTACTTACGCCTGTCACCCCTACCCGGGTATAGGCCGTCGACGAGAGACCTCCAGCAACTCCTGTCCTGTGCTTCTCCTTCGATTCTACTCCAGGTGGTTCCCAGTCTCTTGATGTCTGCTTGGAGGTCTCGACGCCAGGAGTTTCTCGGCCTACCTCTTTTCCTCTTTCCCTGGGGGTTCCATGACAATGCCTGCCTAGTGATACTGGAAGCTGGCTTTCTCAGACTGTGACCGATCCATCCCCATCTTCTTCGCCCAGTTTCATTCTCTGCTGTTATCTGCTCTGTTCTCTCCCAGAGTCTGACGTTGCTGATCTTCTCTGGCCAGTGGATTTTCAAAATTCTTCTAAGGCAACTGTTCATGAAGGTCTGTACTCTGTTGACTGTGGTTTTTGTCAATCTCCAAGTCTCTGCTCCATATAGGAGAACTGCTTTTACATTGGAGTTGAAAATCCGGACTTTGGTGTGTTGTGACAGCTCTCTGGAACTCCATACTTTTTTCAACTGGAGAAAGGCTGCTCTGGCTTTACCGATTCGTGCTCTGACATCTGCATCAGTGCCGCCTTTTTTGTCTATGATGCTCCCGAGATAGGTGAAGGACTCCACCTCCTCCAACGGGGTGCCAGCAAGCAAGACTGGTTCTTCCCTGGTTGCGTTCAGCCTCATTGTCTTTGTTTTCTGTTTGTGAATGGTGAGGCCCACTTGGGACGAGATGTCAGCAAGCCTCGTGGTCTTGTCCTGCATTTGTTGATGAGTGTGGGACAGTAATGCCAAGTCGTCTGCAAAATCGAGGTCGTCAAGCTGTGTCCACAGTGTCCACTGTATTCCACTTCGTCTGTGCTCTGTGGTCATCTTCATGACCCAGTCTATGGCCAGTAGGAAGAGGAACGGAGACAGCAGACACCCCTGCCTGACACCAGTTCTGACCTGGAGCTCTCTGGTGAACTGCCCTTCGTGGATCACGCGACATGTCATGCCATCATAGCTGCTCTTGATCAGGCGGACGAGCTTTGTGGGTACACCGTAGTGTCGTAGGAGTTTCCACAGAGTCTCTCGGTCCACGCTGTCAAATGCTTTCTCATAATCCACAAAGTTGACGTACAGCGGGGAGCTCCACTCCAGAGACTGTTCCACGATGATGCGGAGAGTGGCGATCTGGTCTGTACATGATCGGTTCTTCCTGAATCCTGCTTGCTGGTCTCTCAGCTGGGGGTCAACGGAGCTCTTCATTCTTTCTAGGATGATCCTGTTGAAGACCTTTCCTGGTACTGACAGCAAGGTGATTCCTCTGTAGTTGGAACACTTGCTGAGGTCGCCTTTCTTGGGAAGCTTGATTAGGTACCCCTCCTTCCAGTCAGCCGGCATCACCTCCTCTTCCCAGATCTTTCCAAACAGTGGGTACAGCATCTCAACTGTTGTCTCTAGGTCTGCTTTCAGAGACTCCGCTGGGATGCCATCTGGCCCTGCTGCTTTGCCATTCTTCAAAAATACCACTGCTTTTCTGATCTCTTCCCGGCTGGGTCTGTCACAGCTGATGGGTAGGTCGGTCTCTGCCGGCTGGATGTCGGGGGGGGGGTCGGGTGGGCTAGGTCTGTTCAGTAACTCTTCAAAATACTCGGCCCATCTGTCGAGTTGGTCTGCTCTGTCTGCAATAGGCTTGCCTTCTTTATCTTTTACTGGTCTTTCTGTATGGCCATACTTACCCGACAATCTTCTGGTAATGTCGTAGAGCTGTTTCATGTTGCCGCTGCCTGCTGCCTTTTCTGCCTCTGCTGCCAGGCTGTCTGTGTAGGCCCTCTTGTCTGCCCTGATACTCCTCTTCACCTCGCGGTTGGCTTCCGAGTATTCCCCCTGTGCCCTTACTTTGGCTGCTCTCGTGCGACTGTTGTTGACCGCTGCTTTCTTCTGCTTCCTCGCTTCTATCTTCTTCAAGGTCTGTGCCGACAGCCAGTCCTTGTGATGGTGTTTCCTGAACCCTACAGTGTCTTTGCAGGTTGAGTTCAGCGCCTCTCTAACTGCCTTCCACTGCTGCTCTGTGGTGACCGCCTCCTCTTCATTTACTAGCTCCTGTAGCGCTTGAAACCGGTTGGACAGCACCAGTTTGAACTCTTCTCTAACTCCAGTTTCTCTCAGGAGGCCTACATTATAGCGCTGTCTTCTTGTTGTCTCTGTGCGGCTTTTCTTTAGCTTGAGCTTCATTCTTAAGGTAAGCAGATGGTGGTCTGAGGCGACATCTGCTCCCCTCCTCACTCGAACATCTTGAAGGGATCCTCTGAATTTCTTGCTAATGCAGATATGGTCTATTTGGTTCTCTGTTGTATGGTCAGGTGAGACCCAAGTTGCTTTGTGTATTCTTCTGTGTGGGAAGATGCTGCCTCCAATGACAAGTCGGTTTAGAGCACAAAAGTCTACAAATCTCTCCCCGTTCTCACTCATCTCCGAGCCTAGTCCCTGTCTCCCCATCACCTCTTCGTATCCGGTGTTGTCCTCCCCTATTTTGGCATTAAAATCGCCCATGACGATGGTGATGTCTCGCTCCGCACATTTGTCCACGGCACTCTGGAGTCGGTCGTAGAACTCTTGTTTCTCTTCCTCGTCACTGTCATTGGTGGGCGCATAACACTGGATGACGTTCAGCTTGAGCTTTTTCTTGGTTCTAAAGGCTGCTGTTATAATTCTTGGCCCAAGAGGTTCCCAGCCCATCAGCGCTCTCTGTGCCACTGGTGACAGCATGAGTGCTACTCCTTCTGTATGGGGGGCATTCTCCTCTTCATGACCTGAATACAGAATCATCTCCCCACTTAACAGCCTTTTCTGGCCAGACTGCGTCCATCTGGCTTCACTGATGCCTAGCAGGGAAAGGTTGTACTTTTGCATTTCCGCTGCTATCTGGGCGGCCTTGCCGCTCTGGTACATGGTCTTGACGTTCCATGTGCCCATGGTTGTATCCCTGGATAGAGAGAGGCGGCTCGGTCCTGTGGCTTCCGAAGACTTCCGGCTTTCACCACAGGACGTCATAAGTCTTCTAGTAGAAGAACCTTCCTCCTCCAGGAAAGGAATTACTGTTAGTCTTTTCGTCGGCGTTTTTGTAGCTATTTCCTTTTTTGCAGGGTGGGGAAGCTAACCCCACGCCCAACCCCCTTACTAGGAGGACCAGGGGTTTTCTGTCGGGGTCACCTTCCCTTAGACCATGTTGGTTCACGGCACCTTATTTCATTCGGTGCACCCCTCTCACGAGGGACCCCCTATCCACCACCCAGGGGACGCGCCTCAACGCCGTATGGTCCCAGCGCGAGGATAAGGTTTTAAAGCCTAGCCAGAACTGTCTGTCATATTCATGATTTTCAATACCGCCCGCCTCGGTCGGAGCGGAGCGGCGCGGCGCAGAAAGGGAAAGAATTCAATTCATGGGACAGTCGCGTCTACGAACTGTCTCGACCGAACGCAGAAAACAGTTTATCAGCGTGATGTTCCCAGTCAACAAAGGTCCTCGGGCCGACGTCTGCCGCAGTGGGACCGCGCACAGTCGTGCGCGGGCCCACTGCGGCCGACGTCGGCCCGAGGACCTTTGGGTAGATTGTCACGATGCCTTGCGAACGCAGGGGTCTTGTACTGAGACTATGGTTCTGAAAAGCTAGTGATAACCGAATGTGTCATTTTCGTGCACTTTCTGACCGAATTCTGATTTCACACATTTTCCACTGCCCCAGGACCGAAATCCCCCAATTCGGAAGCTGCCCTCTGAAGGACTGTATTACAATTCTAGAGACAGATAGAACCTCATAGTTCAAAGGGCGCCAAGCTATTAATTCTGGCACCACCCTTGAACTATCATGTTCGATCTATGTCTTGCTGTGGTGCGTCGGGGCTGAATGAGTTAAAACTGTACGGGTTTGACTGAAGAGGTTAACCCCTTCACTGCTGAGGAAAAGTGAACACACGACCCAACTGCAAGAGACATAGATCCTCATGTGCCTCCGCAGACGCCGCGTGGACGCATGAAGATCTATGTCATGCCGAGACCGATTTCTATCCGTGCCAGTGCAACTCTTGGACGCCGGGCTGTGGCTTTTGGGCGTGGAATGAACAAAGATTTCAGAAGGAAGCTATGCGTCCCAGCAGTGACAAGGATCCTATGCGCTAAAGGCCATCGGGCCTTTGAGCACTGGGGAAGGAGTTCAAACTTGCAGCGTAGGAATAAGTGGCTGAGTAACGTCACACATTTTGTTCCATTTCACGTCTCATGTAAATTAGCTGCCACACAGCGACTTGGCGACGGTGTGCGAAAAACGCAACAAATTCATAACATCTCACCTCCAACGTTTTACAATAGAATCGTGCCTATGCGGCATTACGTAGCAAGCGCGGAGGTGGATCGACCACATTTGCACAAGGTATTGCCTAAATTCGTGTAATGTGTAGTCGTTTAGGTGTCGAGCTAAACAGGCGCTTTCCGTGAGCCAACGGTGTCTGTCCGGCGTATCCCCCTGTTGGCTGTGAAATTGAAAATAATATTTAGCAATTTTAGTATGGTTCACACCGTGCGGCCGTGTGTGGTGAAAGTCCAACGGAGAACCCTCTTCGTTGTGAGAGACCTCCCAGATCACCACACGCTTCCAAGACTACTGTCGTGTGCTGGTCTGTGATTTTAGACCTTACGGCCTCAAGGTCCTAAATCACAGACCAGCACACAATGCAGGCCGCACACCTCTAGATGGCAATACGGCATTTTGTAGTCACTGACTGTTAAAGGTCCTGGTTCAGCAATTAGTTAGAAGAGGACAGCCAAAAAAAAAATTAAAGTCCCTACCTGACACAAAGTACAACCCGTACAGGGCCCCGTCACATTGGATCCCCGAACACGCACGTTACTATAGCTGCTGTAGAGTGTCAGACGTCCTTGACGGCTGTCACAGTTCACGCAAACGGGTATACACTACCCAGCTGCCAAAGGTCACTTCCAGTAGCATCAGTCTGCACACGGGAATATATCCACGGTTCACGTGCAACCACGGGATTGTCAGTATTATCCAACTTGCAGGAAGTCTCACAGAACTACGGGTTGCCGAAAAATCTACAAATACCGCCGGCTCCAACATGGCTCAGCAAATGCTGACGGTAAGTCTAACACCACATAGTTTGCACTTCTTAGTTTTCTCCTCCGAGCATTTAGCAAAATAGCATTTTGTACAGCACTTAGTTCCAAACACAAGCCATGCAACAGTCCAGGTAGCCGCCATCTTTCGAAAGGAAGGGAAGTAACTTGAACATGTGCTATCAGGGGACGCCACTCCCATGCTAAGCAACAAACAGTACGAAATGTAAACAAATACTAGGGGAACGTAATTATGTCATTTTGTGTTGCCGTGGTGTTGTGATGTGGTGTGCGTGCGTGTGTGTATGTGTGTGGACAAGAGTGATCGGTTCCATCGAATGAGGGAAATAAGTTTCGTGCTGAAAAAAAAAACAGTGTTTGGGTGTACAGGATGAAGAATTCCGAGAAATCATGGTCACAGACACCGAAGAGGATGAGGAAGATGTGGAAGATGACGAGGGACAGGAGGAAGAAATAGACTGGTACTATCTCTTTCTCACACTCTCTGCGTTTGCGTGTGTGTGCATGTGTTTCTTTCTTAATTTTTTTGCAAATTTAATTATTTTTATTTGCAATACAATATGCTCTTAATTTGTGCATTATGTGTCGATTATATTAGCAACGGCAAGTTCGAAAATAGTTGTGCCAGCAAAAACTTTCACTGTTGTAAAATAAAGAATCATTGCCATTATCTCTCCTCCTCCTCACTTGAATAATTATGACCTTTGATGTTTACTTTGCCATTATACATGTATGTGTCTGTGCTCTCAGTGTATATAATAGCTTGCATGTGTGTTACATGTGTATAACTTACACATAGAATGGAATATTGTTTCCTACTTTCAGCTCAACAGCAAATGAGGTGGCACAAGAGATGCTTAGTGAACATCTGCGCCAACCACTCTACTTGATTTCGGAACAGACCTTTGTAGATCTGGTCAAGCAGACTAGGTGCCGCACCTGTGGAGCCCCCCCAAATCTGGCAACAGTGCAGAACACACCACGCATGGCATCTCTGACTGTAAAATATACATGCAGTGGCGAGGTAGGTGATCAAACTGTGTGTGTGCATGCATTTGTGCGTACATGTGTGTGTGTTTGTGTGTGTGTGTGTGTGTGTGTGTGTGTGTGTGTGTGTGTGTGTGTGTGTGTGATGGATTTTGCTGCAGCTGCTGTTGTTGCTGCTGGTGATCATTATGCAACTTTGTTTTAGAGGCAGACAGACAGAACTGATGCAATTATGGAGGCAGCTATCACACTGTATGCTGCATCTACATATAAATCAGTTTGCATGTACATGCTGATTTCCTGCTCACTGGGCATGGATGCCAATAATTCCTTTCTTGTTTTTCTTTATACTTTTAGGACAAGTGCACTCAAGTGTACAGCACAACAGCCTACTATGGTGCGCGGGGGATGGCCGGGCAAATGTTGACTTTGATGGTATTGCTAAGTGGAATGACGTATAGTCAGTTTGCACAGGGTGCAAGATTCATAAAACTGCAAATACCATCAAAGTCAACATTTTTCCGGCTGCAGCGCCTACTGTTTGAACCCATCAAGGTCAGTATATAATCACACCAATTTACCCAAAATGTGTGTATACACAGATTTAGACAAATGCATATATACACATCTGTTATATCTTTATTGCATGTGCACATAAACCTGACATACAAATATACATTAGGCAGTGAAGTAATTGTTATATGTTAGGGGGAGCCATTGTACGCAATGTACATGTATACTTTCATCCTAAAGTCTTTCATGTTTTTTTATGGCTTTTGGCGAAGCATGCATGTGAGTATTTTTTCTTTTCATTTTCTGTAAAGGTTGATACTTGGTTATTTCTTCAGACACTTTTTATCTGTTCTTTTGTGGGCCAGTCTTTTTACCAGAGGCACATGCAGCAAATGCGACAGTCAGATGATAGACACATTGTTGCAGTGGACACACGCTATGACTCCCCTGGTATGTACCTTTCATGTTTGTTATGTTTCCATGTAAGGAATAGTCTTATCAGTATGTCAAATGTGGTATAATGTCTGGAAAAGAGCTGCATCTGTACTTGCAGTAGCTGATTATGAGGGTGCTGCATAATAGCACAGGAGAAAGATAACAGGATAAACATGAGAAAGATACCAAGCATGATCTCTTACATAAGTGCATAATTTAGTACACTGACATTAGATTGACAGTACACATCTAATAATTATTGGGTTGCATGTACATGTGTATGGCTGTGTACACATGTGTTTACCAGAGTATTATATTACGTTATGCACATACTGTGTATATTGCATGATGTGAGACACTGGCATACTGGGATTTTTATAACCAACAATATTTGGGAAGACACACCCACATGTGCAGACATGCCCAGTCAGAACTATTTCTCAGTTTACATTTTATTTTTCTAACAGGCTACTGTGCATCAAAATCCACAACTGTTTTTATGGACTATGACTCAGGGGTCATAGTTCATGCGGTCTTTGGTGACAGCCGAGCAACAGCAAGAAGATCAGCAGCAATGGAAGCAGCAAATACAGGGACTGGCCTCAACTTTCTGCGAGCAACAACACCAGTGCGAGAAATTGTGAGCGATGCCAGCTCTGCTGTGATCTCCTTGCTAGGTAATCTATAGAACCATGACAGTAGAGTGCATCTGCAGCCTAGCACACCAGTGTGTTTGCTGTTCACATTGCAGTGACATCAGTTGTATACTAGCACATAACAGTGGTGGATCAGTTACCTCAGTGTGTGCGGGTGGGGGTGGGGGGTGGGGGTGGGGAGGGCTGCATGTACATTCCGCTTTACATGTGACTGTTTCTATCGCGTGTAACTATTTCTTTTACATTGCAAGTACATGTACAACTGGAGTGTTCCAGAAAGTCTTCAAACAGGTGCAATTTTTGACCTTATTTTCATGCATATCTTGTTTCAGTACTAATGGCCTTGTATTACTGACTCAATTGCAGCCACAGATCATCCGGATCTTCATCATTCCCTCGATATTTGGCACAAAGGAAAGCGAATCGCTGAAAGGTGAGTTGAATAGTGTGCTTACATGAAGGATATGTCGTGCTGTTTGTAAAATAAGGAAATATTTCTAAGCATATATATAATTTACTAGAACGTAATATTCTGCTCAGTTTGTTGCTTATTTGAAGTCTATCAATCAGCAATTTTTATTTCAGTATCCTTGCTGTTGCAAAAGGTGCTAACAGCCACCTAAAAACATGGGTTAGGCCTGTCGTGAACCATTTTTGGTATATCGCCACCCATTGCTCCGGAGATGTCGAGGTGATGCATGAGCGATGGGCTTCCCTACTCTGGCATGTTCAAGGTATTGTTTGAAATATATGCCATTATTTTAAAGTACGGTAGACATGTTTCAGTCTTATCATCGAGTGTGGCGTACTTTGTTGGAGGAGATTTATCGACTCAACTAATTTGTTGGCTGCTAGCACATGGAAAGTACCACACTGCAAATTACCAGTCTCATATGAATTGCAGGGGCTGCACATTTTCCGGACGCTCAGGCTGTTCATTTGATTGCACTGATCATGTAGGGACGCACGTTTTAGGAGAAGGCAGCCATTATTTTGTCTCATTGGAAAAGAAAATAGTTAATATAATGTTTCAAAAATGCAGTTTCAGTTTTTGCCATTTCTGATCACCATGGATATGTGTATGTTTCATATTTGCAGTGTACATATTTCAACTTTTCTGTTTGCTTGTCCTTTTTTGTGTGCTTTGCACTATTTGCCCCTTGGTTTCAGGTATCCACAGGTGGACTGTGGGCAAATGCCACCATGGCCCTCTGCATGAGGAAACAAGTCCTGCCCCCCTAGACCCCACCTCAAAGGCTTTCAAGACTCTCAGGTTGGTGATGGGGTATTACAGGTCGGCACCATTATAAGTTGTAGCATAAGTGTTCTGGCAAATGTGTGACAGTTCATTCTGCTATAGCGGCCACAATTATAAAGTCTTTAGCAGCTGCATAAAAAGTACACCACGCCTTCATGTTGACTATACAGTGACCATGTACACAATGTCTTCCTGTCTATAGTGGTCATTAGTGGCTACCTGTCCCTGTCCATTAGGTGGCCATTATATGCAGATTTTACTGTATTACACATGGGGGTGTTTACATCAGAAGCAGGGGCACATTCTTCCATAGTGTGGGTCAAACTGGCACCAATATAGACTGACAGCAATAGCTGCTGTTTACCATACTAGTATTATACTGACGGTGAGTTAGACTGTAAATGAACTGACATGACTGTACCATTTTGTAGGTTGTACATAAGTAAATGAAACTCTGTATGTGCACACTTGTATATGATCTTCTGTCATTATTTTGTGTTGCAGAGGCGTAATCATGAACCCCAACCTGCTGGGCTCCTTCACCCACTATACGTTTGCCCGCCACACCTCCAAAATTGAGTGCTTCTACTCGCACTCTCTACTTCACTACTGTCCCAAAAGACTGAACTTTGGCTATGATGGATATGCGGTGCGCAACATGCTAGCAATCTTGGACCACAACCACCACCGCAACAGAAATAAGAACTACACCCAGACTGGCAATCCTGTGCTCTTCTGCCATTACAGTAAAAGAACCAAACACTGGGTAGCCTACCAAGCAATGGTGGAGAAGGAATATGCCTATATTCCAGGTATGGTAAAACCAAAAGTATGCCATTGCTCACCTGAAAGCATGGTATTTTTAGCCTGAAAATAATGCTGCTTGCAAAAATATATACTGTTTCAAATTATGCCACCGACAACAAATACTATATAATGGCCACCTAATAGACAGGGACAGGTAGCCACTACAGACCACTATAGACAGGAAGACATTGTGTACATGGTCACTGTATAGTCAACATGAAGGTGTGGTCTACTTTTTATGCAGCTGCTAAAGACTTTATGTACACATAGGAAGGATGGAAAATGAAACCGGATACATATATGTGATTTGTAATGATGAATGTGGAAACATATGGAAAACATTGAACAACACTGTATGTTAGACATGGCATACTTTACTGTGCACAGCCTGCCTGAAAAAAAGTACAAACATGTGCAAATAGTGACTTATTACATATGTGAATTTGTCGCCATACAAACCAAATGATGACTGCAAATTATTAGTCTTTTTATGCAAACAGTGGACAAAAAGTTATTGCATGTTTGTTCAAGCTTGTAGTCCATTTATTGCGGACAGTTCAGTTTTGCCCTTAATCGGAATCAAGTCTATTGTGGAAACAAATGTAACACTCTCCATCCTTGGACCAAAAATCAAAACACCTGAAAATTGTTTTTCTTTTTCCTTATGTTTTTAGGTCTGATGAAAGAATGCCTCGAAGCACTGTATGGCAAGCGCATCAGTGATGGCAGGCCCTCCAGTTTTGCTCTGTACCTGCGCAATGCAGATGACCGGGTAAACCCAGGAGCTCATGCAGTTTTTCAACAGCAGCAAAGACGTGGAGGTAGGTGTCACATACACGATGAGATGATGCATTAATTTTACAGTAAACACAATGGTGATCGAAGAATCATCCACAGAAAACCTGCTTTCTGCACACAAGATGTACAAGCTGTGCATACACTGTCTACAGACTGATGCACATTACTGAACAGGATGTATAGATGTCAGTAGAAAGTGGATACTTGCTGTTTTCCACCTGCATAACAGAAGTGGAACACCCCAAAATGTACTTCAAGGGATAGAAAAAGCAAAAAGAAAATGAATTGCTTTGCAAGTAATCGAAAATTGCAACACTGTGCATACCAAAGTGTGTGTTTTTTACCTATTGTAATTTGAGATGTTTTTGACAGTTATGCAGACACTAATCAAAATGATGTGCTACCAAGTCTTTGAATAGGGTACTGTTGCACTCACCGGTGCAAGATGGTAGCAAACCATTACTTTCCTGGCAATGCACGATTTCGAATCATCAGCACAAACACATTAGTGAGAGTGTTAAACTTTATTATAAGTTGTTTAGTCCATGCAGCCACTTTTGCTGGATAATAAATGTACTCAGATCTCCTATGGTGGCCTGTATTTTATTATTATGGTAAGAAATGTTATACCCTAAAGTGAGTATTTTGAAATTTTGTTGGTTATAAAAGTTTCCGAATAAACAACAATGCTATTTTTGCCTAGCCCTTTCTTTTATGGTACTGACTTTGGCATATGCAAGTTTGTCGAGTACAGTGCAAGCCCTTTGATCACCATTTATTGTGACCAGGATCAGATAACAGTCTAGACCCCTTGCAAGTAATGTACTAATCAACTTGCTCGTCCTCATCACTACTTATACCCTCGTTGGCCGAGGCATAGCCTGTATAGGTTTGATTGGGGTCCGGGTACCGCCATCTGATTCTGGCTACAACACAAGAGGGACAACGCTTCCTGTTACCAGGCCCCATATGACCCTCCTGCCACAGTTGAAAAAATCTATAGGCACAATGTCGGTATTTTCGATTGCTGTATGTTGGATTTTTATTGGCAAAGGTGCGGCCGTAATTAGTGACACCACAGATTTCAACCACTGATTGTTTCATGCAGATGTCAATAAATGTGTGTTCCTCTGTTATGCACGTGGAATACCTGCAACAGATGCGATCTTTGTGAGAGTCCATTAATAGGCAATTGCCACAGGAGCAGAAGGCTGGTTTGTCCTGAGTTGTGAGACGCTCATATGGCGCTGCTTCCACACCTATGTATGGCGCTGTCACTAAGGGCTGTTCGTCCGCAAGACGATTCAATGCATCTTTAGCCTCGTCAAGAGACATGCTCGCAATTTTGGCCTGAAAGCATATTTATATAACATCAAAGGTTACCATGCAAGCAATGCAAGTCCCCCACCCCCCCCCCCCCCACCCCCTACCTCCCCAAAATTTTGGCAGTCACAAATTTACTCCATTTGTCAAAGCCATTCATTATTAGCCTCAATCTGTATACATCTTGTGACAGTCACTTAGACAAATAGATTGTTTGCAAAACGACTATTGTTTTGTATGGATTTACACTGGCTCTGATTGATGCTGGTTTCAGATGTGCAGATTATGCCATGACATACACACAGTAGCAGAGTGAACACCTTCCAAAGCAGTGCAGTATCTGCTCTAGATCAGTATGTGTAATAACTAACCTTTGCCTCTCGTCGTGCAGCTGCCTCTTGAGCACGGACAGGAGCACTATTCACCTCCATCATACTGTTGGCTATTCCTGAGTTTCTTGCTGATGTTGCCGCGAACACTCCGGAAGTTTGGTGAGGTGCTTGCCGCAGTCTGGCCTGTTGGGTCTCCACATGGAGGGTGGCTATATGCTGTGGAGTTATGGCAGTGTTGTCCTGTTGGTGAAAAGCAAATTGTGCTTCTAAACGTGTAGTCATGGTCATGTTGTGGCACAGACATTTATGGGAAAGGTGACATTTTTTTATGACACTTTCTATTTCATTTTTATTTCGGCCGAATCATTTCATTTCTATGCATCGTAGAAGTATTCATATTTTGATGAACGTTTGATTTGATCTTGCCATGCAAAGGGAAAATGGCAATTGTCCAGGCCTAGTGTTGGCTCATAATGAAGCTAACTATCAGATTTATATATGTTTGCATGATATGTTTTTTCCCTCAGATGACTGAAAGCTGGATCAAATTACCAATATCCAAAACTGGCACAATACTATACAGGTTGGAAGAAGGTTGGCAGAATATTTGCTGCATGTTGGCACCAGAATGGATTAAGCTTGGCACTATATTGGCAGCCAATATTCACCATACTGGTCCTAGGATGGATCCAGCTTGGCACTATATTGGCAGCCAATATTCACCATACTGGTCCTAGGATGGATCCAGCTTGGCACTATATTGGCAGCCAATATTCACCATACTGGTCCTAGGATTGATCCAGCTTGGCACTATATTGGCACCATACTGGTTATAAGATGGTTCCAGCTTGGCACTATATTGGCAGCCAACATTCACTATATTGGCCCAAGGATGGATCCAGCTCGGCAGCCAACATTTAGCCGATATTGGGCCAACATCGGGCAAACTTGCACTTCCAATATTGGACCAATATTGCCACCCATATATCGGCCCAATATCTAAGCCAATATTGGGCCAATATTGGACCTATATTGGTGTGCTGGCTGGGATGTATATAGTATTTGTAGTTTTGTAGGTATGTTAACCTTTTTTATTCTGATACACTACTGTGTGAAATGAATTTGACTCTGTTAGTTCAAGGGTGAAGCCCGAATAACTTGGCACCTTATTCTGGCACCGCCGTTGAACAAACTGGTTGATCAATCTCGTAATCTGTAATATAGCCTTTATAAGACAGTAAGCACATTTTACCAAAATCAGCCTGAGGATGTACTGGGTTAAAAGCTTTCTGTTCATCAAAGCAAAAAAACAAAATAGATATCATTCAGCATCGAGATGTTTGTTGTTGATCTTTTGGTTCTACAGTATATTTACAGTCTGGGAAATCTGTGCGCAAAGACCTCATTATGCAACCCAGTGTGTACACATATAGTTTGATTGAGGGAATTTAGAGTAGGATGATAATGTGCTTCAGTTATGGCATAAGAAAAGGGGAACAGCACAGAAATAATGGACAATCCGCAAATTTAGCATGCATGTTCTACATTTGATACTGGCTTCTTTTCACATGACCCCAAAAAGGTCATCAATCAAGTAGTTTAAACTAAATTGGTTGGTCCCCATTTTGGGGGTTAGAGATAAATCTGTCCATATAACAAAACATTTATTTTGAAATCCTATAGCTTTTATCAGCACTGAATGAAATTTGTTATTAAATTATTACAGATGAATGCTGCTAAATGGGGCCCAGCATTTAGCTGCGTCCAACAATACCAACATTACAATTTACACACATAAAAGATGTGACACCAAAGCTAATTTTTGAATGTTTGACATTGTTATTAATTCCAATACAAATATATTATACAGGGATAATATGGTGGCATGCAATTTTTAAACAATGCTATTTTACCATTTTGTGTGAAGTGAAATATATTATACACAACTTGTTGTATTTTTGGTTTTGTGTTTTTATTACTGCTACCTTTGGTAGTCATTTTAGGGAGGTCACCCATTCCTACCATCTGATAAACATAACTGAGATTGGTATATAAACTATAATTATGGTGTCATGTACTACCTGGCATCTTCATCAATAAATCCAACATGGCTTGCAGATGTGCACACAATGAGCAAGGTATGAAACTAATTTTATGTTGTAAGCATTTATTATGCATTTGGGAACTTACCTCTCCGTTGTTTCTGCAGAGTTTAGCTTTGCAGTTTATGCACACGGTCTGTCGTTGCAAACAGGTGCACGATGCACGCATTATACAACGTGCATTTCTTGTGCACGAACAGCAATTTGTCTGTGGGGAAAGAAAAACACATCAAATCACTCAACTCAGCATGTCTGAAGATGATAATTTCCTTATGTTATAAAACATTTCTGGTACAGAACATCAAGTTACTGAACAGGCCACTGCCGTAAGCGTGTATATATACGAATGATATGTGATCGGCAGTCTAACACATTACCATATGTTGGATTGCACAGGTAACATAATACTTTATCGTAACACACACATACACACCACCGCCACCACCACAACACACATGAAATATCACATTACATCACTGCTCGATCGCCCGTATAAGGCCTTTCCCTTTTGTTTACGATCTCGCACAGCCGGAAGTAGGCGTTGTGGCAAAGGGAATAGCTTCCCCATAACAGTAGCTTCGGAGTAGCTTCCCTTCGTAAACAAGAATGGTGTCTACCAACCACATAAGCGATGGGCCTTTCCAAGAACATCAGAGGAAATGCTAAAATACAAGGCAACAAAATGTGCAAGAAAACGCATATCATCGTGGACTTACCGTCAACATTCCCTGGGCCATTGTGGAGCGATGTTTTCTGGTGGGTGAACAATTTTCCGGCAAGACTTCAGAAGCCGCGCAGCAGGTTCAGCGGTTGGATAATCCCGTGGTTGCACGTGAACCGTGGATATATTCCCGTGTGCAGACTGATGCTACTGGAAGTGACCTTTGGCAACTGGGTAGTGTATACCCGTTTGCGTGAACTGTGACAGCCGTCAAGGACGTCTGACACTCTACAGCAGCTATAGTAACGTGCGTGTTCGGGGATCCAATGTGACGGGGCCCTGTACGGGTTGTACTTTGTGTCAGGTAGGGACTTTAATTTTTTTTTTGGCTGTCCTCTTCTAACTAATTGCTGAACCAGGACCTTTAATCACGTTCAAGTACACCTGTGGTCCTGTCAGCCCGAATCGAAAAGCCATCGGGGCCCCCAAAGATGTTGAATACCGCGATCGTAGTTTGAGCGACCAGTGACCTCATCCCCACCGATCAGTCGGAGGATTTAGCTGACCCAGCAGATTATGGTGGAACCTCAAGTCAGTTGTGACCCCATTATCAGTATCTGAGGTTTTTATTTTATTTTATTTATTTATTTATTTATTTATTTATTTATTTATTTATTTTGTTTACAGCTTTGTGTGGCGCTCAAGTTTATACGCAGGACAGTTTGTACAGTTATAGTTAATCCGAAATTATTTCCTCTATCCGAGGATGTAAATGAGGCTGAACTCGGCTTGCGGCAAGAGGCTTAGATTCTCATGAGCCCCTGCGCCTGCAGGGGATCATGAGAATCTATGCCTCTTGCAAACGGGAGGGCTTCCTTGAGGAGGTCGTGTATGATTCGCGTTAGTTTCAGTCAAGCCCGCAAATCGTATGCGTGACAGGTTAGGGTTTTATAATGGGGTCCCACCTTTTAGGGGCTACGGTAACTAGTTTTCCTATTCAAGTACAACCGCTGAGGGGATGGGTCATTCGCAAGTAAAATAGGACCAATCCTTTCCATTACCGGCATCATAATGAAATTGGCACTGAGTGAACACAAATTCATAACCACACATATACTCGTGTAATGGGATCAATTGTAGATTAGCCAAGACTGAGAGAGAAAAAAGGGCGACCCGGCCGGTGCCAGACGGATACAATGTATTACTAACTTTGAAATTAATTGCAGAATTAACGTGATGTGGTGAACGGAATGTTTGGTCAGTGTACTGCCATAGTCAATGTTTTGGTCACTAGCTTGCCAAACACGCGAGTCACTTTCGGGCAATCGGTACTGGAATTTCCCCCTCACACGATCGTGATCTTAGGATTTCAGAACGCTAGGTACACTGGTTGTCAGTCTCCCTCGATGCGCTACCGTTGATCAGCGGTATCGAATCGAGGAAGACAACCAGTGTGAACTAAAGGCCGGGCCCTCGGTTTTTATCTGGTATCGTGGGTATGGCTTGTCCTATAAGGCATATGAGTGACTGGTTTGATTGGCTCGATCTTTAACCCATTCATCCCTGACGCACTACAGCAGGAGATGGTCGACCATGATAATTCAAGGGTGGTGCCAGATTAGCTTGGCGCCTGTCGGCGCCAAGCTAATCTGGCACTGTCTTTGAATTATCATGGTCGATCCATCTCCTGCAGCTGGTGCATAGTCATTAGATGACGCCTACAAAATTTGGGAAATACGTCAGTGTGTCGGGCTGAACTGAGGTATTGGTATTTCAGCTTTGCAAACAGGGGATGGTGACACATTTCAGGGCGGCATTGCAGGATTGACACCGATCAGTCACCAATACATGATTTCCTGCGTCTTCCACTACTGACAGACGAATAATATAATAAAGAATATGTTACGATTGTGGGTGTGTTGTTCTGTGAGAGCATGCATGTGTTAATCGTAGGAAACGATCCGATATTTATTTGAGCTATCATGGTTACGTATCACGTACCTTTTTAGTGAGATTTTCTTTCGTTCGTGCATGATAGAGGAATTGGTTTTGTTATGATACGCTAAGATTAGTCCGGAAGCTTCTAGCAAAGTCGGACGGAGAAGAGCGGTCGATTTTTGTCTTGCGTAGATTCGCGGAGAATAGATTAGAACGTTCAAGTGAAATCGCGCTGTTGAGTGACCTTACATGTGACGTCAGATTGTAGGCAACATTTTGCTACAATGTTATAACCGCTTAAATACTCGTAGTTATTTTCTGTACGCGTGAATTTAGCAGCCGGTCCGTATGTTATGAAAGATCATGAAACTTCTAGAAAGTGTCGGCAAGGTCGTGAGTTGTCTGCCATACATTTGTGAGACATCATAACGCACTGAGATTTGGGGCTGAAATTAGCAGTCGAATTTTTGTAGACTATCTTAGTTTATTCTAGAAAGGTCTTTCTATTTAATATTTATGAGTTTCAGTTACGTCTTTTGTTCTGATTGGTTGCGTTGTGTAAATTCGGTGGATTTTTTTGGAAAGTTGTTTTACTATAAAAGTTAGTGCTAGGAAGCACGTGTGTACATTGTCATGCATTGTCAGTTGTAGGGACACACAGTTTATCGTAGGTACGTGCCCGTATATGGTGTACATTGTGAGAGACGCAGCGTAACGGTGGTGTACGTTGTAGGAGGAACTTTGTGTCGCCAGTGTTGACATTTTCTGAGGAGACATATCAGTGTCAGTTGGTGCATTGGGAATGCATTGTGTGGAGATCGCATCGCTGAATTAAAATATTGTTGGAAGTGTTACTCCAGTGTAGCCTACACCCGTAAGCCACGTGTGACGGGTTGCAGCTGAATGAAGTTTATTTAAAAGAACCTTACGTGCGTGCGTCTGGTGTGTTTATCATACTACGACTAGACTCCTACCACGTAACAGAATATCGATGTTCTGAGCACGCAGCCTCGTAACTGACAATTTTGAGTTTTCACGAGGGAAAACAATGTTTACTTGGCATTTCGGTCAGAATGTGTGTACCAAGGCTTTGTTTACTGATAAGTTATAATGGGCATTTTCTTTGAGCTGAGGCTCGAGATCATAGCCTCAGTTTAGTGAGAAAATGGAAAACAATCGAAGGAGGAAACTACACAAACACACGATTTCGCGCCAAAATGTCACGTGACGACGTTGAATCAATGCGAACACTAGTCCTACTCAGTTGAGCAACAAGAGTGACGGATACCACGAGCCTCTGAGAAAGACTTGCTTACTAGAACGGTGGATGGCAGCTTTTGCATGCATTTACTGACATGGACAGTTTGACTCGAACTGTCAACTTGAAAATGCCCGTGTGCGTCAAGTCAGTACTAGTTTTCCCGCGGCACAACTTGAAAGTGACTTGTCAGTCCCAAGACGCGCAAAAGGCCATCGGGCCGAAGTAGGCCGCCGTTGGCCCGCGCGGCACGGCCGTGCGCGGGCCAACGGCGGCCCGATAGCCTTTTGTGCATCGGGGTATCCATTGAGTCTGTCATTTTACGATCTGCTTACGCCGCATTTTCGGTTCAGTACACTCTATTTCGGTTCCGGTTCAGGTTCCGATGAGCAGCGGTCCGGCATCGGACTACAGTTTCACACCGCCGTGCAGTCCGAAACTCTGCGTGGTCGGTCAGTTAAGTTCTTGTTGGTTCACGCTGCAGTTCTGCCTTCTAAGCCAGTCAACAGGAAAAGAACAAGTTATCGGGTACACCAATCTTCAAATTTACAAAGATTTACCAGTTGAGGCGGGTGCACCACTGAAATTCGATACAGTTTTTCTCTACCATGCGCACGGCAGTCGCCGAGCGAGGCGAATCCATCTGGAAGAGGCGCAGATTCTCATGAGCCCCTGCATCCGCAGAGGCCCATGAGAATCTACGCCTCTTGCTGGAAGTCCCATTTACATTGATACGGTCTTAGTCGGGGAGAGAGCTGGTGGAAACTGTGCAAAGCCCACCCACAAACGATTGAACAGCTGAAGAATGCAGTCTTTCGCCAGATCAGCCGATCGCCCAGCCCCTGCCGTGCGGCGCTAGAGACATAGACTCTCGTGAGTCCTTGCAGTTGTAAGGGCTTATATCTCTTGCTAATTGACTTTTACGATATTGGCATCAGCTGCTCCTTGGCTTGCCAGACGTTTCAGTTTGCACACCCAGGTAACATCTGCGAAAGTATGTTGGGCTTCCTGTTTCATTAAAACAAACACGAGGAGCTGTACATATTAAGTGATACCCCTCACGACCTATCCGAATCAACAGAATTAACCGAGTTCTTTACCTCTTCCCCTCACCCCTCCCCCCCCCCCTCACCACCACCACCATCACCAACCCCACCATACCCACACCTACCGACCTATTGGGGGCGGGGGGAGAAGGGGGGAGGGGGGGGCACAATAGACGTTGTTCAGACATCAGAAGTAGGTCTATATTGCATGTTTCGACGAAAAAGTGGATTATAGGTCTTTTTCTTTAGTGGATTATAGGTCTTTTTCTTTAGTGGATTATAGGTCTTTTTCTTTAGTGGATTATAGGTCTTTTTCTTTTTCGTCGAAACACGTGCAGTTTTAACCAACTCAGTTTTGATTTCCTGAAACCGTCTATTGGTATTCAATGACTGTATTCACGTGTGCTGTTCTGCGAGTGTTAACCTTAAGGCGCGACAAAATAACGTTGCAGCAGACGTGTGCATCCCGACTGGCGCATCAGTGTTTAATTCAAATGTACAGTGCCTCTGGACCAAAAACACTCCCAATGCGCAAAAGGTCATCGGGCCGACGTCGACCTTTGCCGGCGCATTGGGATGTGCACTGAGTACCTTTGCTTGGACAGGCTGTTGTAGACTTTACGCAAGGTGACCCTGGCCTCAGATTGACACTGGTATACATCTTAGATCGGAATATGGATGTACATTATGTAGTGCCGCAGCTGTCTGTGCATGTGGAAACAGATTGGGTCTACAGGTTACGTGCAGAGTGGACGCTGGACTGTGTTTGTTTTGTGACTGCAAACTGAAATAGTAAGCAAACTGACTGGGTTGATACGAGATACGGCTTCACCTCTTTCAACTGAGAACATGTTTTGTCTTAGTAAACTTTTGCCGCACGTGCAAATTCAGTGAATCGACACATTTGAGTAAGTACGTTAATGATTAAAAAAAAAAATGTTGCATTTGGTTATGGTTAGTTCGGGGTTTAACGTCCACGGCACCGAAGTGATAATGGTCGGTCCTGACGGGAGGGTTATGGGGGACAGGAAATCTATTGCCTATGGAGTACGACCTGAACACTGATCAAATCAGGCGCACTGCAACTGTGCCACTTTGATTTACCAGGACCTTTCAAAGGACATGCTATGGAACAAGCCCGTCTTTTTTCCCTGGATTGCGAGTCCAGCTACCGGCGCCGGGACGGGGACTCGAACCCACGACTCCCCCGGCGATCCCCTTCGCTCTTTTGCTCTGATGGTTGACCGCCTGAGCTATTTCGGACTCTATGTTGCATTTACCAGTATCACATAAATCACATTTAACACAGCACCATTAAAACACAGAATCGGAAACTGGATGCCAGGACTGGACTTGATAATCAAAGGAAATACCAGATTAGCTTGACGCCTCAGGATTTCAACGTTAAACAACAAACAAACAAACAACTTGAACACTGAAACAAACAAACAAAATGAAAGCCCCCCACCCCCACCCCTAAAAAAGAAAGAAAGAAACAAACAACAACATAAAACAACCAACCAACAAACAAAAACAACAGCAAAAAAAACCCAAAAAAACAACAACAAAAAACTTTGTAGTGCACACGTAAGTTAGTCAGCAGACCGGCAGATCTATGTATGTACGGACCAGGAAAAGTTGTGCTCAGGGCCTATGAAGTAACTGAATACAATGTGTGTGTGGAATGAAAAAAAAAATGTATAAGGTGGGTGTGTGTGTGGGAGGGGGGGGGATAGTTGGGAAGTGGGGGGGGGGGGCGGAATAGAAATGGAGATCAGTTAATCTTGATGTAACTGACATCCCTGGGCACCGTGACCCGTTGACATGTAGGTTTGTTTCGGACATTTGACACTGGCAACGGCTTGACCACATGACGCCTCAGTTTTCACTAAATCAGTTTAAGCTCCCCAGTGAATCCGAGACATACATTCTGAATACATGTAGCTGACACGGAGATTTATGCACCGGTCCGTGTGACATGTATTTGTGTCCGACCATCTCTTCGGCTGTACCCTCTTCCCAATGCGCAAAAGGCCGTCGGGCCGACTTCGGCCGCCGTTGGCCCGCGCACAGCTGTGCGCGGGCCAAAGGCGGCCGATGTCCGCCCGATGGTCTTTGCGCACTGGGTTCATACCAGTTCCGCTGACTGACCATACCCCCCTCCTAGGGCTTTTCTCCTATCCCCCATCAGTGACAAACACACTGTGACGCACACGCCGCATTCTGCTTCTCTCCCTTTCTCAGGTCGTCTATAGACGAGTCACAGACGAATTTTCAGCGTTGGGTCACGTCCCAACCTCGGCATCGACCCAACCTCGACCAAAGTGACATATACTGCTCACAAATAGTAAGGTATATTAACTCTTCAGCTTGAATTACTAAAAGTCCTCAGAATCGGTATTATCACAGGTATTTTACAGTGATCAGCCATCCCGCGGCCACTGGCCTAAAATTTCACATTGGTGTGACATAATAAAGTGCTCACAAAAAGTAAAGGATGTATTACTTTTACGTTGAATTATTGAAATGTCCCAAAATGTTTAAACATTAATCAGACCAAAAAAATGTGACTGCAGTTTGCTGATGTAAGGTGTTTTCCGACATTTTAGTAATTGAAGCTGACATTATGACGTCCCTTACTTTTTGTGAGCACAGGCTATTTGTCACAACAATGTTGTCAAATTGTAGGCAAATGGGGTGGCTAATCACTGATATAACCGTTATTATACCCATTCTGAGACCTTTGGTTAAAATTCAAGTTGAACAGTTCCACTACCGCCTTAACTGTTCAAATAAATATACACTTGTGTAACAATTGCCGGTTACGAAACGCTACACACAGGTCTCAGCAGTTATGATTCATTTAGGCTCAGGACCAATTCAGTTCCGAGTCAGCACACGTCGTCTTTATATCAAGTATCATGACATTGACTCCAATCCGTTCTATAAATACAACGTTATCAGTATGAGAAACAGCAAAGGATTGACACGCTAACGGATGCGCAAAATAAATAAGTGCGATTAGTACTGACGCATGTGCCAAAACTGCCGTAGAAGTTCAGGTGAGTATCGACAAAGCAAAACAAACAGAAATAGTGCAGAAAAAAAAATGTGTCTTCAGTTTTACGAGTAATGGTACTTTAATGTACCTTACTATTTTCACTTGAACATGTCACTCAGTCTGGCCCGAGGTTGGGTCGACGCCGAGGTCGGTTGGGACCCACTGAACCGCAACGACTTCAGAATTCAGAAGTAGGCCTAGTAACTTAGTTAAAACCGGCTGCACGTGTTTCCACACGCTCATCTGGCACTACCCTTGAATTATAATGGTCAACCCATCCCCTGCAACTCAGGCATTTACAGTGTCGTCAGGTCACACCACTAATATTTGGTAAAATGCAGTTATGGGGTTAAATGGGGTAATAGTTCGTGTCTGACCGGCTTCCACTTGAGGCAGGCGACCCACGTTGCGAAGCTTGTGTTCCCAAATCAGTCATCGTCAGTACATACATCATTGTATGTCTTGTCAGTGCTCCTGTCACAGAGCTTAACTTCACTGGACTTGAAAATACCATAGGACTTGACATTGTTTTGTATATCAGTCATGAACAAGCCCACTCAGTACACCTTTCCCGTTTACATGCAGACCATTGTCCGCTACGCGCCTACTCCTGAACCCAGGTCACACAGTCAAAACAAATCGTGAAGCATGCCGGGAGATTCTCGCCATGCGTTTCGCACACGGATTGCTGCTTTGTGGGCGGAGCTAAGCTTTTGCTTGGCTCTTCCGAGCATTGTCCTCGCCCGTCGGTAAGCTTCACCTGCAGGTTCGCTGCAGTCCGGTCTAACTCGGCAAACCTCGGAAGGGCTCGAACCTGCTCGCGTTTTAGTTGAGTCGGGGCCCGAATGCTAAATCAATGATCCCTACTCCGACTCATGATAAATTTGTAGTGTATCATGCCACAGTAAAGACACACAGACCTTCCCCAGTAGCAAAACGCCTTCGGGCCCACGACGGCCGCAGTGGGCTCACGCACAGACATGCGCGGGCCCATCAGTGTTGAGGCCGTCGTTCACTGACACGAGGAGCTTTGCTCATACTGGGGTCAGCTAATGACCCCCCCCCCCCCTCTCCCCCTCCCCCCCCCCCCCCCACCTCCACCTCCTCTCCCCCCCCCCCCCCCCCCCCCCACCCCCCATGATCTGCAGAAGGATTTATGCGTCTTGCAGACTGGTCACAGTTTTTGGCTGCTAAAGTGTGCTGCTGGTAGACCATAGAGCGTTTGTATACGTTCTTTGTGGTAGACATAGGCTATGATGGGTAGACACCGTGGAACTTGTTCAGTCAGTTGTGGAATCACGTGTGGCGGCCGCGAACACATGATGAAACAGCGGAGTCAAGTCAGTCTGATGGTCTGAGCGTGACAAAAAAGAACTGAAAAAAGGAGGATAGTGGGATGTCTAATTTGATTTTGTGTGTGTGTTCATTTCAGGGTTGCATTCTAGAAAACATGTTCTAGACAACATCAAATTGTTTGACACTGATTGTTTGGCGCGGGAACCAGTAGACTTCACTGAACCGGCAGCTTGGTCAGTTGCGAAAGTCACTATGAATAGTACAAATTCCTGCTTTGAAATCGAACTGAACCCATTTCATCATGAGGCTGATTAAAAAAAATTATCCTTATTGACCTATGGCGGGTTTTTTTAACAGATTAGGAGATAGATCAACCATTTTAGTTCAAGGATGGTGCCAGAATAGCTTGGCGCCTGAGGCGCCAAGCTATTCTGGCAACCACCCTTGAGCTATCAGTGTCAAATTTATTTCAAGCAAATAGTGTATCAGGATAACAAGGGTTAAACATCAACCGGAGACAATTTTACTGTAATTTATGCCGCAGACCGAGCAGACCGTATTTTGAGCTACCATCCGTATAATGAGAGATCATCCCAGTGTTGCGCTAACCTTTAGGAATCATCGCGACAAAACCGTTACCGACACGCAAAGGGTTAAATACCATCATGAGGTGACACTTCACAGGACTTGTCTTGCGAGAGCATATCTATAAAAAAAAAAAAAAAAAAAAAAAAAAAAAAAAAAAACAGGTGGTTGTAAAAACAGGTTCTATCATACATTTAAGTACCTCAGTCAAAAGTTTATGTCTGTGCAGAGACTTATGAATTATATACATTAACGCCGCAAATTCAAGATTTTTTTTCGATGAAAACAAGAAATTAACCAGAACTACGTTTTTTGAACTGCTTTCTGTCTGAGTGACCGGCGGCCGAGTCCACTGACCATACGGCATGGTCACTGACCACAAACATTACAAAAACCTTTCAGTTTGTTCTCCCAGACCGTTGGCGTTTTCCGGCGCGGATTCAACACCTTCCACTGAGGAAAACTGCGGTGGAATGGGTCCTTTAAGTAAACATAGATACATATTAGGCAAGAGGCATAGATCTTCATGAGCCCCCGCGGCAATTGCGGAGGCTCATGAAGATCTATGCCTCTTGCAGATGGGTGAAGTTCGCAATGTGTGTTTGTGACTGACTTTGACTTGGGAAGTTTGCTATAAAAACATGCCCTACCCAAACGGAGCATGGGAATGGCGTCCTTACATGCTTCCGAGTCACGTAAGGTCGCAAAGACAAATTTATTGCGACAACAGAACGCTTGCTGACCGCCGTGTGCTGAGGGTGACCTTAACTTCCTACCTTGAAGCAAAATACAAAAAAAAAACACTTCAAGTTTCTCAACAATACTGACACCCGGACCAACTTTCCGGCCCAACATCTAATTTTGAAGCAAAATACAAAAAAAAAAATATTCAAGTTTCTAAATAATGCGACACCATCCACCCCCACCCCCACCGTTTCTAGCTCACCGCCCAATTTTTCTTATCTTTTCCAAAACATGGACCAGGTTACGGTGGGGGTTGCGGTAGGGGAAGGAGACTGTGACTCGGAGAATGTTATTTTTTCGTCAACTCTTCAGAGAAAATTACTTCAGGAAAAGAAAAATACTGAATAAATAAAATACATAAACTTCTTAGTAGTCAAACTTTTAACTCCTTTACGTCAAGCCGCATCCGGAGGCGCGGCACAAGCCGCGCATCCGGATGCGGCTGGCCGTGAATGAGTTAATGAGGCTTGTAGGCCGCAGGAGCTCGCGAGAATCTATGCCGCCTCTTGTAGATGGACTGGCCGGATGTCCCCAGTAACAAAACGTCTTCGGGCCCACGAGGGCGGCCGCAGAGGACCCGCGCACAGAGCACTGTGGCCGCTGTTGGCCCGATGACCTTTGCTTACCGGGGTGGTACACGACTGTTCACGGCGCCCAGTCACTGTAATCAATATAAAATTTGTGAACGTTCTGCTATCCCAGAACCACCCACGAGATTATGAATAATTCATTTACAAGTATAAACTCGTGTCCTTTTCTATCAGCACATACTGGTTGTCTCTCTCGATTCGCTACCGCTGATTAGCGGTAGCGAATCGAGAGAGACAACCAGTGTGAGAGCAACAAGCGCACAGGTCTCTTTAGAATAGTAAAATCCCATTTGTTTGATGGGCGTTTTTATCCCATTGCCGCGTGGAACCGTTGAAGGCGTGTCGAGATGTCTGGGTTGTCCAGCATGAATATCATTTGATTTCCTATGAGTCAGAACAAAGAACACTGACGTTTCAAGGTAAATTTAACATGTAAAAAGAAACAAGAAAATCGCTGTAGAGTCCATTCGTACGCAGATCTGAAGAAAAGAATCTTTATTCTGCAAGTAGGAATTCATACGTTATGCCCATGACTAACACCGTATACCTTTCGTTTGTTTGTTTGTTTGTTTGTTTGTTTGTTGTTGTTGTCGTTGTTGTTGTTGATGATGATGATGATGATGACGTTGTTTTTGTTGTCTTTCGCGAAATATCCATCAAGCATGTAAGTGGGTTCTGAGACAGACCGAAACTACTTTTTTGTGTTGCAAATGTATACATAAAGGTGGATGCAAGGCATGTAAAATGCAACCAAAAAAAAAAAAATTCTAACAAAGAAAGAAAACACGCTTAGAAAGACAAGTACAACACAATAAATTATGATGCACTTGCCTTTCTAAGCGTGTTTTTTTCTTTGTTGGGAATTTCTTTGCGTTTAATTGAAAGCATGCAACGAATGGTGATATACGCATACTTTTTTCCACAGTCGATGTGTTTCCAGTATGTGATTCTCTGCTGTGAGCAATGACCAGTCATGCACTTAACTTAAATCGCGGTAAATCCAAAATACAATACCTCACCCGTCCCACGAACACGGATACAAAATAAAGCAAGCAGGTAAAAGGCATAGAACCTCATGAGCCCCCGCGACTGCGGGGGCTCATGAGGTTCTATGACTCTTGCAGCTGGGGGCTTTGCTTTGTGCCCCGGCAGTCAAGGGGATAAACTTGACACAGAGCCGCAATATACAATTGATCGAAGTGGTCGCGTTTTCAGATATAAAAGTGTGTAACTGTAACCCATTACTTGTGATGTAACCAGTTCAATTTTAGTGTGCCTTTGCGTTTGTGTGTGTGTGTGTGTGTGTGTGTGTGTGTGTGTGTGTGTGTGTGTGTGTGTGTCTGTGTGTGTGTGTGTGTGTGTCTGTTGTCTGTGTGCCTGTGTATCTGTGTGTGGATTTGGGTGAGTGGATGGTGGAGAGAGGGAAGGACTTGGATGGAGGAGGTTTGTTTTGACGTTATTAAAGATTGCTTATGACTGAAATACATTGCATGAATACAACGGATAAATTATACAATGTTTCTCGGGAAATTAATGCAGCCGATCCTTGTGTTTGTCTTCAGTCTGTTGTACTTGATTCTGAGGAACTTTTCCTGCTAAACGACTTTCATGTGTGTGTGTGTGTGTGTGTGTGTGTGTGTGTGTGTGTGTGTGTGTGTGTGTGTGTGTGTGTGTGTGTGTGTGTGTGTGTGTGTGCAATAGATCCTCATGTCTCTTTCAGGCCGAAGCGACTATCAAAATACGTACCACTCCTCTGCCGAATTTCACCAGTGCCCTTCAGTCACAGGAGGCCTCGTCGGACATTGGCAGTTCAGTGTTTCATCCCCCCCCCCCCACCCACCCACCCACCCACCCACCCCACCCCACCCCCCACAACCCCAACCCCCACCACCACCACCCCCCACCCCCACCCCACCTCCCCCGCCCCCTTACCTGCCAGCTGCCGAAAGATGTGTCCATGGGATACTTGACAATTCAACACCAAAAGACCTCATCCATCCATTGAAGAGGAATATAAAGTGGAGTCTAAAAGAGGCATAGAACCTCAGTGCCCCCGCACTGGCGGGGGCTCATGAGGTGTTATGCTTCTTGCGCATGGCGAGTCAGTCTTCGATGCTTCTCGGCAGTTAAGGGTTTTAATGTGAAACTGACATGCGTGTAATCCTAGACAACCATCAACACGCATAATACGCCCAGATTGTAATCAGATGCATATGATAATAATGGCACGCGCCCCTCACTCTGGAAGTGTCAGATTTGCGTTGCAAGAAACATAGATCCTCATGAGCCCCCGCAAGTTGCGGGGGCTCATGAGGATCTATGCTTCTTGTTTTTTGCGCACTTTTGCCTCAGTGCGTCCTCTCCTAGCGGATAACATCCAGAGCCCTGGTTCTGTTGCCGATTATCTTAGCAAAGCATGCTTCCCAACAAAACTTCTTGCCGCACCTGCCTCTTCAATTTTGATTCAAAATACGAAAAGCGATCTCTGTTCACAGGGAAGAGACACAGAGTCTTGTGAGCCCATGCATCCTCGAGGACGCATGCGTACTGCTTTCAAAACTCAGGACGATTTAAGTGTACTGTTCTGGAGCAGATGATAGGGTAATCGGGACTTTAAAATCCTGTATTCGGTTGGTTTTTTTTGGTTTTTTTTTTTTTGTTGTTGTTTTGTTGTTGTTAGTGCTAAACTATGTCGTTATGATGTAGTGCGCATTGCAAATCTGCATAGAGTTGGGTTGTTTTTGTTCATTTACACCCCAGTCACTTCAACGGCGCTCCATGAAAAGTCGCATAACGCGAGGGAGGAGGGGGGTGGGTGGGAGGGGAGGAGGGGGAGTGGTGCGAGGGGAAGACAGAAGAAAGAAAGAGGTTTGGGCCGGATTGAAGGGTGGGACAGGGAGGGGGAGAGAAAAAGAACAGTCCTTCCCTGGGACGCTGTTGATAGTTCTGGGTTTAACGTCCACAGCACCGGGGTGACAATGGACGGCCCTAGCAGGCGGGTTATGATAAGAAAGAGACCTATGGATTACGACCTGAACACTGATCAATTCGGCTGCACTGCAACTGTGCCACTTTGGTTTACCAGGTTCTTATAACGGACATGCTGTCTGAACAAGCCCGTCGTTGTGCCTGGACCAAGGTACGTGCAAGACAGTAAATACAGTTTTGAGAAAAGCGAGATGTTATTGTAATACGTTGCAAATCTCGCTTTTCACAAAAAGGAACAACTCATTCAGCCCCGCCGACACACCACAGCAAGACATGGATCGAGCATGACAGTTCAAGGGTGGTGCCAGAATAGCTTGGCGCCTATATAGGTGCCAAGCTATTCTGGCACCACCCTTGAACTATCATGCTCGATCTGTCTCTAGAATTGTAATTCAGTCCTTCAGAAGGCAACATGGGATTTCGGTCCTGGGGCAGAATGTGTTACCTCAGTTCACAACCGGGGCGCTGTACGTATGATGATTTACTAAAATGGAAAAGAAATAGGGTCCAGTTGCATGAGTGAGCTGAGTCCTGCACCAGCCAGTAAGCAAGGTGCTCCGCTATAGCGGAGCACCTTGATTAGTGGCTAGCGCAGGACTATGCCCACTCACGCAACTGATTCAGAGTAAGAACAGCGGGAGAAGAGCCCAGCACTGACGGACGTTTGCAGTTCCTGCTTGCCCCGGACAACCTGCTAATCATAAGCAGGGAGGAGTTCATTGTTGATTATGTGCATAATTTACTTTCTAATAAATGTAGCTTTTCGTGCCCTTCGGCGCTGTGCTGTTTTATTAGTCCGCTTAATTAAATCGGCAACCCAGGTGCTTACAGTCGAAGCCTTTAAAACTAAATGTCCGGGACTTACTCTGCCTGAGGTGCAGTACGTACAAGTAAGTAGAGAATGAGTTCGACGCATACCAACAAGAGACAGATTCTCATGAGCCCCTGCAACCGCAGGGCTCATGTGAATCTATGTCTCTTGCAGATGAGACGTCCTGGGAGGTGCGGGTGGAGGTGTTTTGATGACGTGGACACTACGAGACGTGTGTGGTTTAGTGCCAGATTTGTTTGTCAGGAATGTCAACTTTTTTGCTAGATTAACCCTTTGACTGCTGCTGGCAATGTCGTGCTCAGGAAAAAGCGCGTAGTCACGCGCCTTTTCCACGGCACGGTATCGTCAGCAGTAGTTACGAGGTTAAATTGTTTTGGATTTTTTTCCCTATAATAACTTGAAATCATTGTTCATGTGTAGTGTCAGCGAACAGAGAGAAAAAAGTTTCCTTTTTCAGTTTGTTTTGTTTTTCTCTTTTTGTGTGTGTTGTTGTTAGGTTTGGCACGTCCGGTTTCAACTGCACATGTTGTGTACGGCATGGTGCTAGCTCGAGGGAGAAGCGCCAGACATATCAAGTACTCCTCTTGAGATGCTTAGGAGGATTCATTGCCTGGAAAATATACGAAATTAATGTGAGAGCTCTTGGTACCGTGAAAATACAAGAGCTGGTAACATAGGAGCCTGACGATGGTGCCGCTTTGACTAAATGCAAATCCGCTGCGCCACCGCATGGGCGCTATCCGCATCTGGCTCAGTGACGATTCAGAATTGAGCTCAGTAGATGTGGTAGCGCGCACCCGGTAGCGCAGCGGATTTGCGTAGTTTATTCAAAGCACCACTCGTCAGGCTCCTCATTGGTAAATATGTTCGCACATCCGGGCACTTCTAGTTGGTTACCCGTTGTGGTAAGTTATTTGTATTGCACAGCCGGGGTCACTGGCCGGGCAAACATTGTGAAACCGCCATTCGACTACGTAACAATGTCCACGTTCCTACATTACATTTAATTAATGTTTACCACGAGAGGTAGTTTGATCGGCACACACGAGCCGAGGCGGACTGTCAAACAGACCCTTCCTGTTTTCTAGAGGATTACGGCACGCCACAAACCTGCATTGATCAATCTTTCTTGCATTGAAACCCCTCATCTGGGTCGTTCAAATCTGCAAGAGGCATAGATTCTCATGAGCCCCTGCGGATGCAGGGGCTCATGGGAATCTATGCCTCTTGCGGGTCACGATCTGCTTGTTGTTTTTTTCTTCTCTAGGCGGTTAGCTATGGGCTGGTCTGTTCCTCTCACCTGCATCATGTTCAGACTTTCTTGCATTACACCGCCCTAGAGTCTGCAATGGAATGGACCGAACTCGAGATGCCAGACTTGCTTGCCACCGCCCAAAATAGAACTCAGTGGAGAGCACTGTCTGTTGCTGCTGCCTTTCAGTCCCCCCAACGCCCAGTTCGGGCAAGGGACTGATGATGATGATGATGATGATGAGAGTCTGCAAGAGACATAAATTCTCATGAGTCCCCGCATCAGCAGGGGATCGTGAAAATCTATGCCTCTTGCTGGTCACGATGTGCTTGGTTTGTTTCTCTAGGTTAGCGTTGGGCTGGTCTGTTGTCTCTCACCTTAAGCAACGTGAATGGAGGTGCGTGCGGACTGAAGGCAAAGTAAATTATTTGCAGCGTAATCATACGCTGCGCGGTCAACATTCAAAGTAAAGCTGAGTTGGTATACCTCGCCCTGTGCCTAGGTGACATGCATCAGCGGCGCCATTGTTGCTATTTTCGCACCTGACCGGTCAGTCGCTCGGACCGGTCCTGTGCAACATCGTTTTAGAGCGTGCGCTCTCTGAGCAATCTCGTAGAAAAAAATCACGTGACGTTTGATTGCTGCAACTGAATAATATGAATAAACCCTTTCCAATATGCAATCCGGCACGGCAATAATGCACCCTTCTGCTAGTACCACGAAACATTACACGATTTGGCACATTTGAAAAATAGCTTTATTCCTCAAGTGGTGGATTTTACAACATCTGCGTCGCTGGCTTTGCGGTGACCCAGAGTCACCTGGATGAGGTCCTTCCTCCACATACCCCTTCCCTTTCGAAGCAAGTTTGCTGTTTTCACAGCATAAAATCTTCTCAAAATACAAGATAGGTCGACTCTGCGGCACATAATCTGTCTCCTCCATCTCTACCCAAAACTGGGGAGGTAAGCTAAAATTGGAAACGAGCCATTTTTCGGTTGTGATCACAATCTTCCGCGGGAACGTACGAGACCACACTACAAGTGCAGAATCCTAACTGCGCGCGCAGTTTTGGTGCACAGGACCAGTCCGAGCGACCGGAAGATGCGAAAATCGCAGTATGAATGGCGCCACTGGTGCGTTTAACCTAGGTACAGTGCGAGTTATACCAGCTCAGCCAAAGTAAGCCCCAGGAAGAATGTATGCAGTATGGTTCAGAGGTCAGTCGCACGAGTGAGATTAGCCCTGCGCCAGCAGCTAAGTGAGGTGCTCCAGTGTGTGAGTGAGATTAGACCTGCGCCAGCCACTACTGTGACCCAGAAGCAAAGGTCCTCGGGTCCACGCCGGCCGCAGTGGGCCCGCGCAGGACCTTAGCTTACCGGGAAGCGAGGTGCTCCGCGATATAGCGGAACACCTTGATTAGTAGCTGGCGCTGGACTAAGCTCACTCATCAGGTCAACACCATTGTCACACTGGTTGTCTCCCTCGATTCGCTACGTCTGATCAGCGTATCTAATCGAGGGAGACAAAACCAGTGTGCACCATTATGTCATACATGACCGTCAAGGACACAGGCGAAGGAGGAGGACACAATTGTTTGCTGCTTCTTTAAGCATCAAATCTTCCGGCCTTTGTTATATGTCAAAGGTCAGTGTGTCGATTTTTGAGAAAGGCGAGATTTTCATTGTAAAACGAGGAAGTCACAGTTGAGGAAGAACCGTTTAACTCATTCAGCCCCCGACACAGCACAGCAAGACATGGATCGAGCATAATAGTTCAAGGGTGCTGCCAGAATAGCTTTGCGCCCAAAGGCGCCAAGCTATTCTGGCACCACCCTTGAACTATCATGCTCGGTCTGTCTCTAGACTTGTATTACAGTTCTTCAGAGGAGTACCCAACGGAGAAAGAAACACGCTTAGAAAAGACGGGTACAACACAATTTATTAATATTTCGGGTAAATACCCTTTGTCAAAATAGACAAACAAACAAACAGAGAGATTAGCCGCTACTTATTATTTCATTGGCAGAAGGAATGTGGCAACTGAAGGAGGTGACGTAAAATAAAAGAAAAGGAAGAACAAAAGTGCGGAAAAAGTAAAAATGACGTCAACGAAAAATCGTGAGAGAGACTCGGGAAGAACCTGAACACGAGAGACAAGAGTATGTGCAAGCACGTGCAGGAGCGAGCGGAAGAAAAGGCCTGTAGATGAGAGAGAGAGAGAGAGAGAGAGAGAGAGAGAGAGAGAGAGAGTGAGAGAGAGAGAGAGAGAGAGAGAGAGAGAGAGAGAGAGAGAGAGAGAGAGAGAGAGAGAGAGAGAGAGAGAGAGAGAGAGAGAGAGAGAGAGAGAACGAACGGGGATTACCCTTGGGCACGAAGTAGGCTGAGTGTCTAATACACAAAGCCTGCTAAACACCAACCCGAAGGCAAACTTTATATCACCTTCAAGTTGAGGACTACCTCGGGGAAAAACGGGAGGACCCCGGGAAAAAAACCCAGCATTTAGCACGGTACACAACAAGGAATAAGTCATGAAAACAAAGTAAGGTATAAGTGGAGAGTAGGTAGTTGTGAAACCGTCTTCAAGGGTAACTAAAAAATAATAAAAAAAATAATAAGGGGGGGGGGAGACTGAGAGAGAGAGAGAGAGAGAGAGAGAGACGGGGGCGGGGGGGGGGGGGAGGGAGGGGGGGGGAAGAGGAAGGGGAAGAAAGGAAAAGGAAAAAGCGTAAAGAGAGAAAGAGGGCTAGAGAGAAGTGTTAAGTGGGGGAAGAAAGAGGGAGATAGGTAGAGAGAGAGAGAGAGGGGGGGGGGGGGGAAAAAAGGGTGGGGGGTGGGGTGGGGGCGGAAGACAACCAGCCAGAGCCACCAGCCCCACCCAACAAGCACCACCACTGGTTAGTGAGTAGTAAAACAGTAGTAAAACTAACCAGTTAGGTGAGGTTGGCGCTGGTTGATTTGTACATTTCCCTTGGGGACTTCCTCAGCGCTGGCCGAACGTTTAGTTGGATCCCTTGCCCTTCCCTGTCGGGCGTCCGGTCTCCGGCTCACGGAGTAATACGCGGTTTTGGGGCGGGGCAATCGTGTGCATCCCTTGGAGATGTATGTGGTCGTCTTGTTGCGTGCCTGTGTGTTTTTCTGTGAGCTGGTGGGTGCTTGATGGGTGGGGCTGGTACTCTGGTGCACAGAAGAGTATGCAACAACTGCTACATACAGGATGCAGCAAGCCCTGGACAGGCTGACAGACTGGACCAACAACTGGTGTGTGACCATCAACACAGAAAAATCATCAGCCACACTCTTCTCTCTCTCCAACAAGGCAAAGGCTGGCAACCTAACACTGGGCAACACCCCGCTGCGGTATGAAGACCAACAGACATACCTGGGAGTCACCCTTGACAAGAGGCTGACGTGGAAGCCGCACATTTGGAAATGCAGAAGCGAAAGCTAGAAGAAAGCTGAACATCATGAGAAAACTGGCTGGAACACAATGGGGAGCCAATGAAAAGATCCTCAAAAATGTATATCAAGGCACAGTGAGACCACACCTTGAGTACGGATCTAATGCATGGTTGACGGCAGCCCAGTCACACCAGCAGACCATTGACAGAGTTCAGAACCAGGCACTGCGTATCATCACCGGCGCAATGAGATCCACACCAATTGAAAAGATGGAAGAGACAACGGGCATCCCACCCCTGCGCATGAGAAGAGATTGCAAAGCCTTGATACAGTCCACAAAGGTCAAGTCTTCCAAAGACCATCCTATGAACGCTAGGATGAAACAACCAACCTCAGGGAGACTGAAAAGATCAAGCTTTGTGAAGGAGACGAGAGCACTGCAGAGAAAACACCAGGCAAAGCTGCCTGCGCAGGTAGAGGCTCTGAATCCTGCTAGCGACCTTCCACCTTGGGAAAGTAAGCCAGAAAACATCACCATCTCTTCCACGGTACCCTACATCATCACCACCAGAGATGAGCACAGCACTGTGAGCAAGAAAGCCCTGACACTGGCCATGCTCGAAGAAAGGTATCCCCAGGAAGCATGGATACGGGCATACACCGATGGATCAGCCACAGATGCAGTTCAGGATGGAGGGGCTGGGGTGTACATTCAGTACCCAAACGGAAAATGGCAGGCAGAGGCAGTACCAACAGGCCTTCACTGCACAATTTACAGAGCTGAGGTGGAAGCCCTGGTCCGCGCAGCTAACACCCTTAGTGGCACTGCAGACCCGGATGCCCAGATTGTCTTCCTTACTGATGCCATGTCTGTCCTTGAGGCAGCAACAGCAAGCAAACTGCCACGTCTACAAGAGGCACTGCAAAACATCAAGTGCACCAGACTGGTGCTGCAGTGGATCCCTTCACACTGTGGCATCTACGGCAATGAAGAAGCTGACAGAATGGCAAAAGTGGGCGCAGAGAAAGAACAAGATGAAAATGGAGTCAGCTTCACAGAGATGAAGACCATCATTAAGTCTGTGTACAGACCACCACAACGGCCCCTAGACAGTTACCATCAGCTGTCCAGACAAGAGCAGGTGACCATCTTTCGTCTGAGGACCGGGCACAACCGACTCAATTTCCACCTGCACAGACGCTTCCACCTCGTGCCATCTCCCCTGTGCCCTTGTGGAGAAGCAGAGCAGACCGCAGAGCACATCCTCCAGGACTGTGGGAACCACCAGCCGCTGAGGGAGGAGATATGGCCGAAGCCCGCCACTCTACAAGAGAAACTGTACGGGCCTGTGGAGGCGCTACAGAAGACCACAGATTTCATTTTGAGAGCCAAACTCCAAGTGTGACGGCGTTCGAGAAGAAGAAGAAGAAGGGTGGGGCTGGTGGCTCTGGCTGGTTGTCTTCCGCCCCCACCCCACCACCCCCCCCCCCTTTCCCCCCCCCCCCCCCCTCTCTCTCTCTCTACATCTCTCCCTCTTTCTTCCCCCACTTAACACTTCTCTCTAACCCTCTTTCTCTCTTTACGCTTTTTCCTTTTCCTTTCTTCCCCTTCCTCTTCCCCCCCCCCCCCCCCGCCCCCGTCTCTCTCTCTCTCTCTCTCTCTCTCTCTCTCTCTCTCTCTCTCTCTCTCTCTCTCTCTCTCTCCCCCCCCCCCTTATTATTTTTTTTATTATTTTTTAGTTACCCTTGAAGACGGTTTCACAACTACCTACTCTCCACTTATACCTAATTATTCTCTTACTGAATTTGATTTTTTGCTTTGTTTTTATGACTTATTCCTTGTTGTGTACCGTGCTAAATGCTGGGTTTTTTTCCCCCGGGGTCCTCCCGTCAGTTTTTCCCCGAGGTAGTCCTCAACTTGAAGGTGATATAAAGTTTGCCTTCGGGTTGGTGTTTAGCAGGCTTTGTGTATTAGACACTCAGCCTACTTCGTGCCCAAGGGTAATCCCCGTTCGTTCTCTCTCTCTCTCTCTCTCTCTCTCTCTCTCTCTCTCTCTCTCTCTCTCTCTCTCTCTCTCTCTCTCTCTCTCTCTCTCTCTCTCTCTCTCTCTCTCTCTCTCTCTCTCTCTCTCTCTCTCTCTTCCTCTGGCCTCATCTACACGCCTTTTCTTTCGCTCGCTCCTGCACGTGCTTGCACATACTCTTGTCTCTCGTGTTCAGGTTCTTTCCGAGTCTCTCTCACGATTTTTCGTTGACGTCATTTTTACTTTTTTCCGCACTTTTGTTCTTCCTTTTCTTTTATTTTACGTCACCTCCTTCAGTTGCCACATTCCTTCTGCCAATGAAGATAAGTAGCGGTTAATCTCTCTGTTTGTTTGTTTGTCTATTTTGACAAAGGATATTTACCCGAAATATTAATAAATTGTGTTGTACCCGGCTTTTCTAAGCGTGTTTCTTTCTTCGTTGGGTACTTCTTTGCATATTGCACGCTTGGCAGTCACCTTTTTGGTCTGGATTAGTTCTTCAGAGGGCAACCTGAAAATTTGGGAATTTCGATTCTGGGGCGGCAGAATATGTTAACAATGAAAATCCACAAAGAAGGAACATCTGAGGTTCAGCTGTATAACAATATTGGATATGTTGTATTCCGAGTTAGGCGCACTGGGTTGTGAGCTAAGCATGTTAACCAACTTGACCAAACTGACCTCGTGTTACCAAACGTATACCAACACGGCCTTCCACACAATAGGCCCTCGTTGCGCAAAGCCTATTAACAAAAAACCAATGCAAAATCTGTAGTGGAACGGGAAATGGCCCTTCACTTTTTCTCAAATAGCGGGTCTGTTACGTCGAGCTGGTCCATTAGAGAACTCAGGCTTCCGTCTGCAAGAGGCATAGAGCCTCATGAGCCCCTGCGGACTGCAGGGGCTCGTGAGGATATATGTATCTTGCAGAAGAAAATTGCATCTTGCTTGAAAGTATATAAAAAAGAAACACACATATACATCTGTTTTTCTCAGACGTAAATATCAAGTCACATGAAGGTACAAAGTAGCCCTCAACATCTGCGTAAGATGGTTCCACGTAAGTGGCACTGTAATATGCTTTAAGTCAACAGTCATACACAGCATAACGTGTATAGAAAAATTACTACATTTGAGAAGATGGACGGCCAACCTCCGTCAACAAGAGGCACTGATTCTCATGAGACCCTGCTACTGCAGAGGCACATGAGAATCTACGCCTCTTGTAGATGGAAGGAGCTGGCTAAAGGACTTTGAAGCCGAAGCGAAAGAAACTCGAACTAGGCACTTGTAGTTGTATGCTCGCCGGGCGCAAAAGTACTCAGTGTACTTAGTACTCAGCTGCATTTTTTTTTTTTTTTTTTTTTTTGCTGTCCTCTACAGTTTATTCTGTGTGACTTTGAAAACAAACCTCTTCGTCGAACCAGGATAGCTCTGATTAACCCATTACATCCTGCGGCTGATTTTTTTATTTATTTATTTATTTATTTATATTTGTATTTATTACAAATTTGCTTATTATCCTATGCAGGCCACATTACAGATTAAAAGTGGATAAATCAACCAATTTTAGTTCAAGGGTGGTGCCAGAAAAGCTTGGCGCTTGGCTTTCGCATCTGTCCGGTCGCTCCGGAAGAACTTTGTGGGTGAGGTAACGTGAGGGAGGTGGGGCCGAAGCGGTGTATTGTGTGCTCCTCAGCGCGTAACTGCTCCGCCTTTCTGCCCGTTGAACCATTTGATGGTTTCCTCAGCGCAGGCCTCCGGGTTCGATCTTCGCATGCTTGGGTAGACAAAATCCCAACTCACCATATCACATGCTAACAACTTCCGTGAGCCGCTGGTGAAGTTTTCATGTAACAGTTCCCGAGTTGGAAGGGATTACGAAGCCTGGGACGGTGTCATCGGTCACCATGGAGTGGGCAAGTGCAACAGCAATGGTCTACTCTTGCTGAAAACCTGTGCCATGCATGACCTCCTCATCACTAACAGTCTTCCGCCTACCAAACCGTAACAAGACGTCGTGGATGCATCCCCGCTCAAAGCACTGGCATCTTATCGATTACGTCATCACCAGGAGATGTGACAGGCGTGACGTCAGAGTGACTGATGGTTAGTTAGTTATTTGGGTTTAACGCCGAGCAGGCGACTAAGGCCATCTCACGGCGGGATGGGTAAAAATCTGGTCAGCCAGACTAAAAGCAAGGTCTTAAGACAAGATGTAAATATATCTTAAAAATATGTCAGGCTAAAATGTCGCACGAGTCTTTAAAAGAAATGTCTACAGACTCTCAAAAAGGGCAAAATAAAGAAATTCACAGTCTATTAATGCTCAGATCTGGTAAAAAATATTGCATTCTCTCAAGAAATTGAAGATTTTGTCCCGGGGAACATCCCGGAACAAAACCTTTAAGGAGTCTGCTGTGAAGTGTTTATATCTCGTGTCAATTAGATCGGCACAATACAGCAAAAAGTGTCGAACAGAAAACTGTTCATCACAGGCAAAACACCACAGACGCTCATCCTGTTTAAGTAAGTAAGAGTGCGTAACATACGTGTGCCCGATGTGGAGCCGAGTAAGGACAGTCTCCTCACTGCGGCTGCCGCAGCGGAAAGGTAGACTGTCGGACACCGTAGGAAGAGCTTCATACAGCTTGTTCCCTTCCTCTTTGTCCCACTCGGACTGCCACTCGCGGGCTATGTACGCATTAATCATAGGTTTAAAATCACTATAAACAGTCTGACTGATGGACGGACCACCGACTGATTGTGAGCAAGCTCAGCATCTGCGTAAAGTCCAAACGACGACCACAGGTTCAGAAAATAACAAAAAGACTCGACGTGGGCAAGCTGAAGCCTAGCTCTACCGCAGACCGTCTTGCTGAAGTTCTCGAATCCAAGCTTGCGGACATCCACCTCAGCGGCAATGCCGAAGACGACTGGGCCACGTTCAGAGACACCATCCATGCTGTGTATTCTGAGATTCTCGGGACCACTTCAAGGAAACGTCATGACTGGTTCGACGATAACGATGAGGAAATAAAAGCCCTCCTCCACGAAAAGCACCGGCTACACAGAGCCCACCAGAATGATCCTTCCTCCGTCTCCAAAAAGGCAGCCTTCACAAGCACCCCCAGAACGGTTCAAGCCAAGCTTAGGAAGTTGCAAGACTCGTGGCTCAGTCATAAGGCAGATGAGCTCCAGAGTTACGCGGAAAATCACGACTCCAATAGATTTTCCGATGCTCTCAAGACTCACTACGGCCCTCTTTCTTCTAGGACCTCCCCCCCCCCCCCCTCCTGAGCTCTGACGGAAACACGCCCATAACTGAGAAGGCCATGATCTGGACAGATGGGCAGAACATTTTGAAGCTGTGCTGAACAGACCGTCCAGGACAAACGATGAGGCGATTGACCGCCTCGATCAAGTAGACTTAAATCTAGAGCTGGACTATCCTCCCCTCGAAAGTGAAGTGCAAAAAGCTGTTGACCAGCAGTCAAGCGGCAAAGTTCCTGGAGCTGATGCCATTCCAGCAGAGATCTACAAGACTGGTGGATCGGTGGTCATCGGTAAACTGACTGAACTCTTCACGACGTTCTGGAACAAGGGCGAGATTCCCCAAGAGCTCAAAGACGCGTCCATTATTCACCTATACAAGAAGAAAGGTAACCGTCAGGTCTGTGACAACCACAGAGGCATCTCACTACTCTCCATAGCAGGCAAAATCTTTGCTAGAGTCCTACTGTACCGGCTAAATGCCCACCTAGAGAAGGGCTATCTCCCAGAGTGCCAGTGTGGTTTCCGGAAGGGAAGAGGAACTGTAGACATGATATTTGCTGCTCGCCAATTCCAGGAAAAGTGCCAGGAGCAGAACAGCCAGCTGTACACAACGTTCATCGACCTCACCAAGGCCTTCGACACCATAAGCCGAGAGGGCCTCTGGAAGATCATGGCGAAGTTCGGTTGTCCTGACAAGTTTATCACCATGGTCAGGCAGTTTCACGATGGTATGACGGCCCGTGTCCTTGATGACGGCGACTGCTCCGAAGCCTTCCCTGTCTCAAATGGGGTCAAGCAGGGCTGTGTTTTAGCTCCCACCCTCTTCTGCATGATGTTTTCTGCTATGCTGACTGATGCCCTTAGGGATAGCCACCAGGGAATCCGTATCAAGTACAGAACTGACGGGAAGCTGTTCAACCTGCGCAGACTTAAGGCCATAACAAAAGTTAAAGAAACTGTGTTGAGAGACTTTCTTTTTGCTGATGACTGCGCTCTTAACGCAGGCTCCGAGCCAGAGATGCAAGCCAGCATGGACCAGTTCTCTTCAGCATGCGACAACTTCGGCCTAACCATCAACACCAAGAAGACCGAAATCATGCACCAGCCAGCACCAGACCAACCCTATGTTGAGCCCTCCATCTCGGTGAATGGACAAAAGCTCCAGTCAGTTGACAAATTCACATACCTCGGCAGCACCCTCTCCAGAGCAGTCCACATTGACGACGAAATTAATTGCAGGATTGCAAAAGCCAGCGCCAACTTCGGGAGGCTGTGGGAGACTGTCTGGGAGCGCAGGAGAATCAGTCTGGAAACGAAACTCAAGGTATACCGTGCAGTTATTTTGCCCACCCTCTTGTACGCTTGCGAAACCTGGACTGTGTACAGGAGGCATGCACGCAGACTGAACCACTTTCACCTAACATGCCTGCGCAAGATCCAGAATATAAGGTGGCAGGCCAAGACCCCAGATACTGAAGTGCTCCTTTCTGCGGGTGTGCCTTCTGTCCACACCATGCTGATGATTCATCAAGTCAGATGGCCGGGTCACGTCATAAGGATGCCAGATGAACGCATCCCCAAGCAGCTGCTCTTCGGCGAACCGTCATCAGGCAAGCGTTGTCACGGCGGACAGCGCAAGCGTTTCAAAGACACTCTCAAGGTTTCCCTGAAAGCCCTTGAGATAGATACCAACTCCTGGGAGAAATCAGCCCTGGATCGCACCTCATGGCGCAGTCTTATCAACAGGGGATCCACAAGTGCTGAGGACAGACGCACAGCCGAAGCAGAGAGAAAGCGCCTCCAGAGAAAAGGACGAGCGGCAAGCACTTTCAATGCTGCACCATCTCACGTGTGTCCCACTTGTGGGAGGCACCTCCGCGCCCGGATTGGACTCACCAGCCATCTCCGGACACATCATTATTAGACACAACACGGCTAGGGATTTCAGTGGTCCTCATCGCCCGCGATGGACGCACATCATTGTGTGCGCGCTTTCTCAATTCAGTCAGAATACTGAATTGAGCTAAATGCATTAGCGTGCACGCGGTGGCGCAGCGGATTTGCATATAGTCAAAGCACCGGCATTGTCAGGCCCTTATGGTTGTGTGGCCTGCGTTATTATCGCTTGCAGCTATGGATCCATTTAACATATGAGTAACTCTGATGGTTAAAATGTAATACTAGAGACACTTTAATGACACTTTAAAGCTTTGGCTGTCCGCGGCAGCGCTTTTCATCGCGATGATTCCCACAAAAAGCGCTACCGACAGCCAAGACTGAAGTAAACAGGGAACCGTAGCTTAACTCATTCTACCCCAGACACACCACAGCAAGATAAGGATTGACCATGATAGTTCAAGGGTGATGCCAGAATAGCTTGGCGCCTAGGGGCGCCAAGCTATTCTGGCATCACCCTTGAACTATCATGGTCGATCTGTGTCCTTCACTGCAATGCAGTCTTCAGAGAACAACGGCAAAATTTGGGGATTTCGGTGTTGGGGTAGAATGAGTTAAGTTTATTTCTCAGTGTAGTTTTGCTTCTCTAATTGCAGTATGAAATTTATACGCCCAGCAAGAAATACAATGTTATACACCGGCACACACAGACACACAAAGACACACACAGAGGCGCACACGCGCACACGCGCACGCACACACACGCACACATATACACTGACACGTATTCGCGCGGCACACACGCATTGGCACGCACTGGCACGCACTGAGACGCACTTGAGAGAGAGAGAGAGACAATGACAATGACAATGACAATGATCCTTTATTTGACAGCGGTAAAAGTTTTGGTAGTAACAACCATTTTTCAAACTTGCCGTTGCTAATCTACTGTTTACAGAGTTACTATCGTACTAATTGTTTTCTACTACTAAGAAGGGAAAAAAATTACATGACACAGCACAAGCCAAGAATGAAAATAATAATAATAATAATAATAATGTTGGGGGGAAGTGACAAAGGAATTACCAACTTTACTGGTCGGGCATAATGACATGTTGTGAGGTTTAATTAAAATAATATAATAAGAATACACACAACCTAATACGCATACATAACGCATGCACATTTGAGCACGCCACTCTCTATCTCTAATATACACGTGCGCACACGCACACACGCACAACGCACGTGCACACACACGCTTACGCGGCTTAAGCTACATACAAGCTGTACCGAATAAATATGAGTCATCAGTCGAAACCTGTGGTACACGCAATTAATGATCTAATGAGAAATAGTATTTTTCAATATGTGCACAGTCACGGGGATGCTGCTGACAAAAATAAGTACTTGATGAGACTGACTTTAAACGAGGAGAAAGTAGCTGATGTCGTGACGTTTCTAGGCAAGGCATTCCAAAGACTAGAGCCAGAGAACGTCAAACTCGTTTTATAGAGATCAATTCTAGGTCGCGGCACAATAAGGGATTTTCTTGATCTGGAGTATGTTGATGACTGGACGGTAAATAGCGATGTGATATATCGGGGTAGATTATCGTTTAATGCTTTGAACATAACCATTCCCTTATTGTAAATTAGATGATCTTTCAGGGGCAGGATTTTTAAGGCTGCCAATTTTTGGTCAGTATTTAAGCTGGGATCAGGGAATATTAGTTTGGCAGCTCTCCGATGTAGAGAGTTCAATCTTTTCAAATTGACATCTCTCGAACCATCCCACACAGTAGAAGCATAGTCTATATGCGATCTAATATGGGCATTGAAGAACAGTTGACGTGTCTCCATATCAGTAATGTGTTTAAGTTTTGCTAAGATGTACAGATTTCTGGAGACAATTTTACAAACGTTACTGATGTGTAGCTGCCACCTAAGCTGGTTGTCCACCGTGACTCCTAGCAGGCGATGGTTAGTAACTTGGCTGATGGTTTTGCCTTGGAGGGACAGACTGAGTGAGAGAGAGCCAAGCTGGTGTTTTTGGCGGGTGCTAATTACCATGCTCTCCGTTTTTACCGGGTTTAAAATCATAATATTATGACTGCACCATTCATCAATATCTTGCAGTGTGTTTTGCAGTCGTGAATTGATGTTTGATATATCCTTATCTGGCGTGTGTACAGCAACATCATCTGCAAACATATCACATGTATCGCTTTCCTTTTTTATCGCAAGAGGAAGATCATTTATGAACAAGCAGAATAGAAGGGTACCAAGAATAGAGCCCTGTGGTACGCCATGCTTCTCTAAACCTTGATTCGAGTATGAGCCATTTAGTAATACCTTTTGTTTTCTACCTTCGAGGTAGGATTTGAGAAACGACGCCGAGTTGTTGGTGTACATGGATACTTTCTTGATCAATATTTCGTGGTTTACTAGATCAAAGGCTTTACGAAAATCTAGAAACAGGACTCCTGTAAGTTTTGAGTCGTTTATGGAAGATAATCAGGTGTCTATCATCCGTATCAGCGCAGTGTGACATGAGTGTTCTGATCTGAAGCCCGACTGCAATGAATAGATTAATTTTCGGCTTTCCAGGTATATAGGCCCATATCACTTCTACCTGTTCTGTCCAAGCCCTTAGAACAGAGAGAGAGAGAGAGAGAGAGAGAGAGAGAGAGAGAGAGAGAGAGAGAGAGAGAGAGAGAGAGAGAGAGAGAGAGAGAGAGAGATGGATCTCGACCTGTCGGTTCCATCCAAGAAGCATAGACTCTCGTGGGTCACCGCAAATGCAGGGGCTCATGAGAATCTATGCTGCTTGCTTGCCGAGATCTTGTCCAGCTGTTCCCCGGCCAGACAGGAGTCACCGAATCTGCTCACATCATGTGACTTGTCAAGCTGACACGACATAACGTTTGGACATTCATCACGCGATAATTTTGGAGGTGAAAAGTTGTAATCGCCTGTTGGAAACTGATCCGCGTCACTCGACATGACTTCAAAGCACTCGGTGGCAGACTCAACCTGGCAAACAGTCAAGTCAAAGCACAGGACATTTTACAGGCATACCTTGCTCTGTTTAATTGTGTTTTATTTGTATTTGTGATTCATTTCTATGTTCGTTCGTTCTGTTCTGTTCTGTTCTGTTCTGTTGGTTCGGGTCGGGTCGGGTCGGGTCGGATCGGGTCGGGTCGGGTCGGGTCGGGTCGGGTCGTTTCGGTTCGGTTGGGGTCGGGTCGGGTCGGGTCGGGTCGTTTCGGTTCGGGTTTGGCTGAATGGTGGATTGATAGATTGGTGTTTTGGAGGGTTGATTATTGCTGTAAGTTGTTGTGGTTGTGGTTGTTTTTGTCGTCGTCGTCGTTGTGTGTCTGTTAAAGAGTCATAGTTTTTGTTGACTGATTGGTTCGTTTCTTTTCCATTAAATCTTTGAATACCGATTTCAGTTTCTCTGTTGCAGTGAGCACCAGACCTAAAATGATTATAAACATGTACGTATAATTATACATACAAGTACATGTTCGTAATCATTTTAAGTGTCTTCCTTGACGAGAACAATTAACCCTTTTAGTCCCACGGGTGCATTTCCCAAATTTTGGAAGTGTTACTTAACGACTATGTACCAGCTGCAGGAGGTGGATTGACGGCCATGATAATTCAAGGGTAGTGCCAGGTTAGCTTGGCGTCTTCAGACGCCAAGCTAATCTGGCACTACCCTTGAATTATCACGGTCAATCAGTCTCCTGCTGCAGGGTGTTGGGGCTAAAAGGGTTAAACTACTACGTGTATCAGTTTATCTGTTCTCTTCGAGGACGAAACAGAATTAAAGCTGGCATTTTATGTCCAGGGAGGAAGTAACTTCTGAGCGGTTTGTGACTTTTCATTTGTAGACAATCAGGACTTACCTCTCAATTACGTGAATAAATACGTGAAATGTTAGAAACTGATCACGTTTAGGTCGTGATTGTCAAAGCCACAACCAATCTCTTATACTTCTTCCTTGCTAAGTTTGCCATATTTAACCATTCCTCCTACCTGACCGAGTCGTACGGAGTGCCAACAACAGTTCTGCAACCTCCTCTGTCTGAGAAACAGACGACAGCAAACAGGATCCAATCATAATCACCAGCAAGAGGTATAGATTCTCATGAGCCCCTGCGACTGCAGGTTCTCATGAGAATCTATACCTTTTGCAAAAGGAACATGATTGCGAACATTGCGGTATTTAGTTATTCCTCCTGCTCTCACGCACCGAGACTCGACATGAAAGAAGTTTGTGTCGCAAGTTTTCAATACAACCCATCTCATGTCCCATTCATGTAAGACGGGAATCCATTAAAAAGGCATGGAGGAGTCAAGGACAGAGGGTATGCGGGTTCGGGTGGGGGCCTTAAAGGGGAGCTAGTTTGTGAGGGGAGCTTAGAACACACACACGCGCACGCACGCACGCACACACACATACCGTGCATTGGCACACACACACACGCATATAGGCCTACGTGTGCGCGCGTGCACACACACACACACACACACACACACACACACACACACACACACACACAGAGTAAGAAAAGGTTAGTGGAAGATAGTTTGTGAGCGGAGCTTGGAAATACAAACGCGCAAGCACGAACGCATGCACGCAAGCACGCATACACACACACAGCACACACGCACACACGCACACACATACACGGCACACACACTCTCTCTCCCTCTCTCTCTCTCTCTCTCTCTCTCTCTCTCTCTCTCTCTCTCTCTCTCTCTCTCACACACACACACACACACACACACACACACACACACACACACACACATACAGAGTAAGAAAAGGTCTAAAAGTGGAGGCTAGTTTGTGAGGGGAGCTTAGAAAACAAACGCACAAGCACGCACTCACACACGCACGCACGCCGGCACACGCGCACGCCGCACACACACACACACACACACACACACACACACACACATACACAAAGTAGGTAAAGGATTATTTACAATGAAGCTGCTAATGCACAATGTCAGTGTTATGGAAAGAAAATATCTAAGATTTACAATAAACGTCGGAAAACGATCCTCTTTGTTTGACAAGAAAGCTTTGCTTCGTTAATTCGCTTCATGGCTGATCAACAAGATGTGTGCAAACACCGATGTGTGGCAGATTCTGTGTGCGAAAATACGGTGGCTCCGTCAAAATGATCATAAACCAAGCAAACTATACTCCATACACCATTAACCATTTTCATTCTGATACACTATTGCTTGAAATAAATTTGAGCTAGTTTGTGAGGGACCACCTTTGAACTAAAACGGTTAATATGTTTTGTAATCTGTAATGTAGCCTTCATAGAACAATAAGTAAAGTTGTTTTTTCTTAAATTAACCTCGTGATGTAATGAGATAACACTACTTAGCACGAGTCAATAGAGAATGGGAGTGAGAAACGCCAGTGGGAACTGTATTCACTAATGTCGAACAGTTGTGCGCCATGACGCAATCTGACTTGGCAGACACGTGGCACTGACCGGATCACCGCTGTCCATGCTTTACACATGTATCCCTTGTTGACCGGTCAGGCCTGACTGGCACGCTCTCAATCATTTGTCCAACACAGACAACACAGTCCCAGCAGACAAATACTGACTGTCTACTTCGCGAACATAGTGCATCTGTCAAAGACATACATCCTTAGATTACCCTTACAACTGTGACCTGAAGCTGTTTGATTTTGACTGATGCCCCCAAACCAAATTGACAGATGCCCCAAAACTAAATTGGTGAGGCAAGCCCTGGCTGAAACAGTACACGTATTAGAACCGGACAGACGCGGGGTTAGATCCCCTGTCCCTTCCTATCAGGCACCCAATCCGCCCCAACCGGCGACTGGGTGCCTAATAGGAAGGGACATGAGGGCTAACCGTTTGTCTGTCCAGCGCTGAGTAAGTTCCCTTGGTACGCGAACAAATATAGATTTGGGAGTGAAGGAGGTTTCATGTCCTTTGTCCTCAGTCAGATATAGTGCCAGAGGACGACGATAAACTTAAATAATAGGAAGATTCCCGCAGTCCTTGGCCCTCAGTTTTCCTTTGTAACCAAACAAAAGATTTTCGTGCCGATGTCGACTTTGGCCCGTTGGCCAAAGTACTCTGGCTCACTGGGAAGTCAACGTGTGTAGTGAGTGTACGGTGGTATTGATACCGACTTTCCTTTGCATTGAGGCATTACAACGCTTTGACACTAATCGTAAGCCAGCTTCTACACGAGACACAGATTTTCATTGCCCCTGTACACAGGCTCCAGGAGCTCATGATTATCTACAATCTTTCCATTATTTACACCTGCGCTTCTCAAACAGAAGGACACAATGGAGGTATCAGCTGCATACCACTGGACAATAATCGTCCACTTTAAAGGGTCAAACGACAAGATCACATCATTAATACGGACGGGACTGCACGAACACAGACGCCGCGCGATGAACGATGAACTGACTTACTGCCGACAGAAAAGTGCAAAATTCCGTGTGGACTGAACGAGCTTAAAGAATGATAAAAAGTAATGTACATGATAGTTAAGTCCGATCCCTATGTGTCCTTTGGCCCCAATGGGACCCTCGACAATAAATGTTGTTCTTGTTCTGTTCTGTTCATCATCATTAGTTGTCGCCCAAATCTAGTTTCAGATAATTTAAACCTGTCGACTTCCTTCTTTAGAGTAAAGATGGAGTTAAAACAGACAACGTTTTTTTTTTATTAGCAAGAGGCCTAGATTCTCATGAGCCCCTACAGTCGCAGAGGCTCATGAGAATCTAGACCTCTTGCAGACGGACCATACTTTGACACCGATATGACGTGACGGTGTGAGACGGACGGAAGAGACTGACTGTCGCTTTTGTCCACCACAAGGATCAGCCAGTCTAGTAATAAAAAAAAATGCTCCTCTGAAAAGGACACAGACTTGCATGCATCACGTTTTAATGATCACTTTGGCTGCATTGTCCATCTGTGTCTCTAGAGAGGAAGAGCCGAACGGGGTTTATCCGGCGGTTACCAGTGTTGCAGGGCTAACGGTCCAGTGCAGCTCCTTGGAGATGGCAGGTTTGCTGATCGCCTGTTACAGCACCGTTACATGATGATGAAAGGATGTCATTTAGGGGAGTCGCTTGACAGGATGTCCGACCCTGCATTCGTAGGAGTACGTGTACGTCTTTGTTACGGAGGAGTGATGAGGCCTCCGTAATCACTAACAGGAATGTGACAGTCTATTTCCAGGTGATTTCGCCCGCGGTCTGGAGACATGAGATGTTATTAAAATAGGGCTTATTCTGAGCAGAATGAGGAGGTTCGAATGTGCCCCTGCGATAGGAGGACTTCATGAGAATCTGTGCCACTTGGAAGGGCAAATGCGTGAGGCTCTGTCATTGTGTAGTGAAAAGCGCACAGCCAATTGTACACTGGCTGTCTCCCTCGAATCGCTACCGCTGATAGCGGTAGCGAATCGATGGTGACAAACCAGAGTGAACCAACTGTTCAACTTGCTTTCATACGGCAATTATGCGGCAACTCAACAAGAGCAATCTAAAAAGCTGACTTGAAGGCAGGTGTCATTTAGGCAGTGGATTCAGACACGAAGATCATGGTGGAGGAGTCTCTCTCTCTCTCTCTCTCTCTCTCTCTCTCTCTCTCTCTCTCTCTCTCTCTCTCTCTCTCTCTCTCTCTCTCTCTCTCTCTCTCTCTCTCTCTTGCTCGCATGCCTAAAACTTTATCCTGAATATAAACGTTTCATCATCAATCTCTCTCTCTCTCTCTCTCTCTCTCTCTCTCTCTCTCTCTCTCTCTCTCTCTCTCTCTCTCTCTCTCTCTCTCTCTCTCTCTTTCTCGCATGCCTAAAACTTTATTTGAATAAAAACGTTTCATCATCATCATCATCATCATCATCATATCTCTCTCTCTCTCTCTCTCTCTCTCTCTCTCTCTCTCTCTCTCTCTCTCTCTCTCTCTCTCTCTCTCTCACTCTCTCTCTCTCTCTCTCTCTCTCACTCTCCGCTCTCTCTCTCTCTCTCTCTGTTTGTGTGTGTGTTTGTGTGTGTGTGTGTGTGTGTGTGTGTGTGTGTGTGTGTGTGTGTGTGTGTGTGTGTGTGTGTGTGTTGTAATTAATGTAAGCACTGACTCAGCTTTTACAGATGTTTTGTGCTCCAGTATTGTTAGCGTTCTAACTTTTGGACTGACGTCAGTGCTGGGGTAAAAATTTATGTAAAAGAGATCAAGATCGTACTTACAAAGTAATCCGGAAAGGTGGCGGGGGGTGATTAGTAGGGCACAGGATATTTTGGACACACGGCTGTACAACAGACGGATTACGAATAAACTGTCTGACATTCTTGATGATAAAATACATCCACTGACTTAGATATGAATTTGACAGCAGACGTATCGAACGAAGTACTATATATAATAAACGGCTGTCTTTGGTGTTATACATGAATTGCTCTCTCTCTCTCTCTCTCTCTCTCTCTCTCTCTCTCTCTCTCTCTCTCTCTCTCTCTCTCTCTCTCTCTCTCTCTCTCTCTGACACTCTCTCTCTCTCTCTCTCTCTCTCTCTCTCTCTCTCTCTCTTCCACTCTCTCTCTTTCTCTCTCTCTCTCTCACTCTCTCTCTCTCTCTGACTCTCTCTTTCTCTCTCTCTCTCTCTCTCTCTCTCTCTCTCTCTCTCTCTCTCTCTCTCTCTCTCTCTCTCTCTCTCTCTCTCTCTCTCTCTCTCTCTAATGCGCGTACTGGCGCAGCTGCTTCAGCCATTTATCCAGGGGTATATCAGTCAACAAACCTGTCGACTTCCTTCTTTAGAGTAAAGATGGAGTTAAAACAGACAACGTTTTTTTTTTATTAGCAAGAGGCCTAGATTCTCATGAGCCCCTACAGTCGCAGAGGCTCATGAGAATCTAGACCTCTTGCAGACGGACCATACTTTGACACCGATATGACGTGACGGTGTGAGACGGACGGAAGAGACTGACTGTCGCTTTTGTCCACCACAAGGATCAGCCAGTCTAGTAATAAAAAAAAAATGCTCCTCTGAAAAGGACACAGACTTGCATGCATCACGTTTTAATAATCACTTTGGCTGCATTGTCCATCTGTGTACCTAGAGAGGAAGAGCCGAACGGGGTTTATCCGGCGGTTACCAGTGTTGCAGGGCTAACGGTCCAGTGCAGCTCCTTGGAGATGGCAGGTTTGCTGATCGCCTGTTACAGCACCGTTACATGATGATGAAAGGATGTCATTTAGGGGAGTCGCTTGACAGGATGTCCGACCCTGCATTCGTAGGAGTACGTGTACGTCTTTGTTACGGAGGAGTGATGAGGCCTCCGTAATCACTAACAGGAATGTGACAGTCTATTTCCAGGTGATTTCGCCCGCGGTCTGGAGACATGAGATGTTATTAAAATAGGGCTTATTCTGAGCAGAATGAGGAGGTTCGAATGTGCCCCTGCGATAGGAGGACTTCATGAGAATCTGTGCCACTTGGAAGGGCAAATGCGTGAGGCTCTGTCATTGTGTAGTGAAAAGCGCACAGCCAATTGTACACTGGCTGTCTCCCTCGAATCGCTACCGCTGATAGCGGTAGCGAATCGATGGTGACAAACCAGAGTGAACCAACTGTTCAACTTGCTTTCATACGGCAATTATGCAAAATCATTGTTAAAAAACAACATGTTTACAGCAACAACAAAACAAAAAACAACAACAATCGGTGGTGTTTCGTCGTTCCATTAATTCTAGCGATTGACAGTTCATTTCTGATTCTATTCCTTGATAAACGTGTGTATTTGACACCGCTATTACTTTACTTGTAGGCATTCGTTCGGGACTGTGCCTGTGGACTTTTATTTTATGTATTTGTATTTCTGACTGTTCAAGAACTCTTGTTAGCTTGTGGACAGTGCGCAGTAAGCAAAACTTTTGGTGATCAATGTGCCACTGTAGTGTTATGTATTTTGCGATTACCAAGAACAGTTACGATCATCATTTTCTGTGTCGTTCGTTCGTTCGTCGTGGATAAAGTCTCTCCGAGACTAGAATATCATTGATCCGTTAGTTTACTCACTGTGTCGGAGTACTCTGTGTGTTTTATACGAGGTCAGTCAGTGCTTGTTCGAATTCCAGCAGACTATCAGCGTGAAGGAAACTCACGATTCAATCAAGACGATTCAATCAAGCTTCAATTTACCAGTGATAACTGTGTCTCCGCTTTACTTCGCTGAGCAGTATCGAATTGAAAGCGGATTACCAAACCCCGGCCAGTATTGTGCTCGTGTGCGGCTGATACGCCTAACTGAACTTGCTATCGGGACTTTGATGTTCGAGCAGTTGGATTATTTCCCTGCCGACGAGTCTGCTAAATCATTTCATTGTGTCTTATCCATTTACCAGCTTTATATATACATAGGCATTTGTGCTGTTTCATTTAATAATCTCAACGTATACTTCCTTCTTTTGACATTTTATTTTGTTGTTGTTGTTTGTTCTGTACAAATTTGCCTTACTCCGTAATAGACATAAATTTGAAAGTTATGCGAATAGGGCATCTCAATGTTTTTCATTTGTACAATAAACTAACCGATATATCTGTCTACATTAGCAATCCCACACCGTTTCATTTATTTGGGCTTAGTGAGACGCGCCTGAGCTCGTGTGTGAGCGATGAAGCCATTAGTATTCCTAATTTTTCCTTGACTAGGAGAGACCCCTCGTCCCCAGGTCAAACAGGCATCGCTGTCTACATTCACAACTCCATTCAGCATTTAGTCCATAGACGCTTGGACTTGGAAACAGCAGACGTAGAGTGTTTGTGGTTGGAAGTGAAATGCCCTAAATCGACACCGCTACTAGTTGGATTCCTTTACAGAAACCCTGCCGCCACTTTTGAATGGTATGACCATTTTAGTCAGATCATTGATAGAGCGTGCAAAAGAAAGGCTGACCTTCGTCTCATGGGAGATTTTAATATAGACTTCCTTAAGAATCACACTGCGTGGGATACAATATCTTCATTGTTTGGTCTAGTCCAGTTAGTAAAATCGCCCACCAGAATTACTCAGAATACGTCCTCACTTATAGACCACATATACACTAATAAACCCACGGACCTTTATTACTGGATGGCTGTCTGCTCCCGCTCTCTCTCATACCTCCTTACCGCGAGTGAGGAAAAAGGTCAAACTTCAAGGCCAAGGGACTCCGAACTTCCGTTTTCAGTTTAAACATGGCTACGCAGTTCAATGTTGACGAGATCCTTGAGGTAAATCCCAGCGTTTTATAATACAACTACTTATTTTACGAACGAAAGATCTGTAGAATCATTAACTTTAATTGTAACTAAGACATTTCCTGTTTTTCTTGAGGAAGTTTTTTATTTATTTATTTATATTTTAACGACCCAAACTGACGAGTGGTAAGTTTGTTGCAGAGCGGTCGGGAATGCAATGCTTATCGATTGACGGACTTTCAAAATGACTGAGAAATGTAATTAGAGATGTGAAATATGCAGATAGCCCAATGAAATAAAGTAGAGACTTATTGTTCATGTGTTACTTTTGTCCAGAGTGAAGTCATGTGTGGTGAACCGGTTTCAGATGAGGCAAATCAGAAGAGTCCACTGACAGAGGTGAGCTTTGGTATCGATATCTTGCCATACGAGTGAGAAAGAGCCAGGTGATAATTGAGAGAAAAAAAAGAGTGACTGTAATAATTTAACTATTTGTAGATTCCAGGTGTGTGTAAAAACAATAATAATTAAACAAAAGAAGGAAAATATGTGCTTTCTCTAAAAAGGAGACCCTCCCCCCCCCCCCCCCTCCATACACATGTTTTTAACAGGTTAAAATAATGGATCACCAAATTGTATTAAATCAGGACCAATCCAACCGCTGTGTGTAGGTGCATTTGTAATACTAAATTGTGACCACTTATGTTTCAGCTCAACATGCAAGACATAGACCGCGCATGTTGGTTCCTGGCTAACAACTGTATATCGATCAATGCAAAGGAATTTTCACCATCTGGTGAAATAATGAGCTCTAGCCTTGAATTTAGCCTTGATGGCATACCTGACTGTGCCAATATTATGTTCTTTTATAATACAGTAGTAATACTAGTATTACACACTTTCTCGCGACTGTGCCAATATTTAATGTTAAATTATCCCTCTTGGTTTGTTTTATACTTTGATGCATTAATATAATAGTAACATCAACTGATCTTGGTTTGTTTTATACTTTGATGCATTAATATAATAGTAACATCAACTGATCTTGGTTTGTTTTAGACCTTGATGCATTCATATAATAGTAACATCAACTGATCTTGGTTTGTTTTATACCTTGATGCATTCATATAATAGAAACATCAACTGATCTTGGTTTGTTTTATACCTTGGTGCATTCATATAATAGAAACATCAACTGATCTTGGTTTGTTTTATACTTTGATGCATTAATATAATAGTAACATCAACTGATCTTGGTTTGTTTTATACTTTGATGCATTAATATAATAGTAACATCAACTGATCTTGGTTTGTTTTATACTTTGATGCATTAATATAATAGTAACATCAACTGATCTTGGTTTGTTTTATACTTTGATGCATTAATAGTAACATCAACTGATCTTGGTTTGTTTTATACTTTGATGCATTAATAGTAACATCAACTGATCTTGGTTTGTTTTAAACTTTGATGCATTAATATAATAGTAACATCAACTGATCTTGGTTTGTTTTATACTTTGATGCATTAATATAATAGTAACATCCACTGATCTTGGTTTTGATTTGGCTCCTTAGGAGTCCATAAATCAAACTTGAAATTTGAGTTCCTTGGTAATCCACTCAGGCCTAGACTTGGATCTACACTTCATGTATACCTGACTCGTGTTCTTTGGTATTACAAACTCAGACATTGGAGTCTTGTGTGTAGTCTTGATGTATATATGACTGCGACAGTTTTATGTTCTTTGGCATTTCAAACTCAGTCCTAGTCTTGATGTATATATGACTGCGACAGTTTTATGTTCTTTGGTATTTCAAACTCAGTCCTAGTCTTGATGTATATATGACTGCGACAGTTTTTATGTTCTTTGGTATTTCAAAATCAGGCCTAGTCTTGATGTATTATATGACTGCGACAGTATTAGGCCCCCCAAAATAATATGTCTGTTTACAGTAACATAGGGAAGAAAAAAACGTTTTTCACCTTTGGTGAGATTTTTGTTGGCTTTTTTCCAATTTTTTAACCAGACGATGCCAAAAGTTTAGGATTGGGCCCAAAAAATTGGGTTGGTTGGGATACAATAAACAGACATTTTTTGGGGGGGGCCTTATGTTCTTTGGTATTACAAACTCAGCCCTAGTCTTGATGTACATATGACTGCGACAGTATTGTTCTTTCGTATTACAAACTCGGTCTAGTCTTGGGTCTAGTTTTCATGTATACATGACAGACAATATCCACAAATTATGTGATTTTTTTTTCTTGAACAATTTTGTTGGAAAATAAACAGTGGTAATGTCAACCAATGTATTTTGATGTTTATATTGCATGATGAGAAATGACACACACACATACACAAAAGACCAACATCTGCTTACAGACAGGGCATTGTTTTTCACAAACGTCTCATAGAATATATCTTTCTTGATCACCATAAATGTACATGTTCGCTAATTTTTTAAAAAAATCTTCAACTAGGTAATACAATAAAATGCATATTCACATTCACCATTAATTTTTTTTTTTTAAAGTAAATGTTATCATGAAGTGTCGCATTTTAATCCATAGTTGAACATTTGTCTATGAAGATTTTAAAAAAAAAAATTGCATACACAAAAGATTGATTGTACATTGCTTAACGTCCCGACAGCAACAAGGCTTTCTCAGGACGTGCCTGCACTGCTTGTGAAAAAAAAAAACTAAACAGAACATTGAATGTATGTCACCAGCCGGTCAAATACATTAAATAAACCTAAGACATGAGGCCTAAATAAAGCTAAGACCATTTAGCAACACACATCCAATATCAAGAGCTACAGGCAGTGCAGACAGTAGGGAGAGTTTTAAAAAGGCAAATACAGGTGAATGGACCAAGGGTAGACAGAAACACATGCCCCAGAATAGAGAGAAAAACTCACCCTGTGGGGCTGACCAGGGTGACCCTGAGAACTAAAAAGTACGTAACCCCACCCAAGTCCCCCAGGGCAGACCGCATACACAAAGCGAGTTTGAAATTCGATCAGTGCAGGTGTAATACTTTTTGGTAGTGACAATATCTTCACACGTCAAAATGAAGTTGCAACGTTGCATAATGTTAATGATCATGATACCGATACAACCAAAATCTGCTTAAAGTCTACTTTTGTTTTCACAAACATCTCGTACAATATGCTTGCTGTTTTTCAATCAACATAGATGTACGTTACATAAATTTTTTTAAATGTCATCACGAAGTGTCACATTTTTATTCAATTAGTCAAAGAATAATTAAACACTCAAACCATTTAAAAATATTTCTAGATAACCACACACATTTACAATCCTATTTAGCTGTGGCCCGTTTCAGTTGTACACACAAACCAACACGTCTCTCTACTCACCATTAAAAAAATGTTAATGAATAAATATAAAAACAAAACAAAAACCACAAATAATATTGCTAATAATAAAAATAATAAATGACAATCTTTATTAGCGAGGGAACGAACCATGATCCTTTTAACTGAAGATAATGAAGAAAAAGAGTATTCCTCGACTATTTCAACGTTTTTCCAAATATAATCTGGGAATACAAAAATATAAACATGACAACAGAGTAGCAGCAATAGTCCACAAGGAACAAACCTTTCACGGATGCATTCATAATTAATAGAACCATGAAGAACACACTGCCCACTGGGTACAAAAATATCCTGCATTTTTAACAATGGCACAAGATAATGAAAATATGAGCATTTCATAAATTCTCTCTTAGTAGTCAGCATGTCAATAAAATAAATTCTACACTATCGACACCGACGCCTTTCTCTCTGTATGTAAATAAGAGAACTATACTTTGAGACTGATATCGAACACAATGAGGCACGTCTCGAAAGCATAGTTTAATGAAACAGCAAAAAAATGTAGGGGTCAGTCCCACATGACACTCAGTTATTTCTGGGTTTCTTCTTCAGAGGGCTGCTCGAGATAGTCACGGGAGGTCGCTGGTGGTTGTTTCCTTTGACGTTGCCCTGTGGCGTGATGGTCAGTGCCAGCTGGCGCTGAAGCCTTATCGAATTCTCCTGGTAGGCGAACTGAAGCAAGTTGGGATTTTCAGCTGTTCTACCCATGGCTCTGTGGCGACCAAAATGTTCCTCTATGGGGTCCTGGCAAAACTTGTTTGACAGAACAAATTCAACCCCATTGGCCAGCATGAACTTGGTCGCCTCAACAAACCCATGAACTGTCATTACTAGGCCCCTGTACGTCTGAAATTACAAAAACATCTTGGCCCTCTCAGCACGGGTGAAGGGCCCGGGCCTGTTCTCCACAGAAGATCGCCACTCCTCGAGGAACTGCAGGAATTCTGTTTGTAAATAATTAAATCGAGGATCATCTACCTGGGTATAAGCACTCAGGTCAGGTTTTCTCTTTCTCTCTGCTTCCAAAAGGTGTCTCGAGTTCAAACAGTCAAAGAATCGATCCATGTGGAGGATGAACTTTGCCATCTCCTGTCTGTCAGGCCCCCCAAATTGTTGCATGATGCGCCCAACTCGCTCACTCAGTGCCTGTGCAGCCAGACGGACATTCATGACTGAGTGTGGACTCAGGTGTACATGCTGCAGCGTGAGGCGAGTGCGTGCCAGGCCCCTCTGCATATCGGCGTGGTACAAGTCAGCAATGTGCCGCCACAGCATGTACTCCCCATCCTTCCAAAGCAGTCTTGTAGTGGATCCCTCTGCGCTGCTGACCAGATTGTTGCGAACTGTCTTGATGAGGTGGGGAGGGTCACTGATAAAATAGATCCACCTATCTGGGGCAAAGAAATTGAGTGTTTTAAAACATATTTCCTCCTGCCTGCCGTGCATTTGATACAGACGCTGATTGGCTGGTGCCTTGTCACTGGTGCTGACGATGACTTGGAGGCCAGCATCTTCAAGACGGCCAACTGCATTCCAAAACAAGGGATACAACTGGTCAGATGTTGCTGTTCTGGTAGGGAATAATCCCAAACTCATCTTTAATGTAGAGTTTACCCCCACAACATAAAAGACAAGGGCATGAGAAGCAAGTTTCTTTGGTCTGCATTCAAAATCCCATTCGTCCTTGCTGTTTATGAAGCCCACCAATTCCCCCATGCGATTGTCGAAGACAAGATCGGATTTAATTGACATCTCGTCGTGTAAAAGAACGACAAACCGTTGATTTGCTGGCAGGCACTCTGCAATACGCTTTAATTCTTCCCAGACTTCTGGCTGAAATCCTTGCTGTGGATGTACAGCTGATGTGTACTCTCGCAAGGTGCTCTTACCTGGTAGCTTCAAGATGCCAGTCTTTCTGAGAGTTTCATAAGCCGTCTCACTCTTGGAGTGGATGAGGATGGCAAGTCGGATCATCATGGGATGCCATCTCATTCCATGTTCTTTGGTAAGGAAGGCCTTTTGTTGCTCCTCCCAAAACAACTTTTGAAGGGGATTGTTTAAGTTCCCCATCACCCCCTGTTGCAGGTCACGATGCAAATCCTCTGACAATACAACAGAGTCATTAGCAAGTTTAGACTTAAATTTCTCAAGTTCCTTTTGTAGAGTATTGTTCTGTCTTCTCGCATGTTTTAGTGCTTCTTTCAGCTTATTGTTGTGAAGCGATCGGAGAGAGTCATTTGGTTTCAGTGGCTGCATCATCCTGCTCTCATGCCTCTTCTTTTTTTCCATCAATAGAGCTTCAGCTTGATGGCATGGTCTGCACCACTCTCCTTTGTTGTCTGGCTGATACAGAAGCTGGCAGTGGATGGATCTTACACATGAAGTATGTTGCATCGCCCCGTTGACCACCAAGTACTGAATGTGCTGGTAATATGATGTCTTGCTATCAGGTGGCCCCGCAAACTGTTGCAGCGGTGCTGATGTGATGCCTGTGCACACATCCATGGCCTGCAGCTCTCTCAGAAAAGCACTAAGTTTCTTGCCTTCAAGGTCAGCTCCCAAGTGGGCTGCAGGAATACCAATAACCTGCAGAACAAAAATAAACATAATTAGTTAAATTTGCAGCAACACAGCATATTAATTTTTACCATAGCCACCACGGCTTATCCAAATCACTCTAAGTACCTTTTAATTTTTAGTGAACCGCGTTCCGTTAGCCCTTATTTTGGTTCTTCCATGCATTTTATGCTTAATAATGGCACTATTTATTTTAACAAATCCAAAGAAGACAGATTTCAAGTTTGGAAAAAAGGAATCCAGACATGATTTCCAGATCTTTTAATCTTCAATCAAATTTTCCAAGATCACTATAATTTCAATTATACATTTAATTTGTTTAGCACCATTTCAATACAATAGTGCTCAAAGCACTTATACACACTCACGCAATTTAAGACAATATGTAGAAATTATATCACGATATAACACTTTGGCTTAAAATAAATAATAAAAAACAACATTGCAACATTTTAATTTTGATACTGTAACAGAAATTTATTTTGGTTCATGTCACAAAAAAAGCTGCATAAAAATAAAAATAAAAAATTTAAAAATATAAAAATAATCTACAAGCACAAACAGAAAAAGAAGGGAACAAAGAGGCGCACGCTCGTCATTTTCAAGCACAAAATCAATGACTACTTGATTCTGTAAAAAAAAAAAAAAAAAGACAGAAATAGCATTCAAGAACAATGATTGTAACATACCTTCACATTTGCAAGAAGGTGTGGGGTTCCCATGCTGACAACTATCCTCCACTGGTTTTTCTCTGATGGCAGTCCAATCTGCAGTGATGACGGTGTGCTTTCCATCATCACCCACCCTGGTGGCAAAGTCTTTCTTGCATCTCTTTGTACATCTTCAAAGGTTCGGTAGCAAATTCTTACTGGCATAGGAGGTGGCTCTCGTGCAGTCTGTAAAAAACAAAAGTATATCACACCTATCACACATACACATATTATATACACACACACACACACACATCTATATATATGCATTTCTGCTCAACTACACATTCACCCAGGCAAACTGTATTGTCAGTTTGATTTTGTTTTTTACTAGATACAATTTCGTACCAAGTGCTGTGTACTTCTTGTATGAAGTTTTAATTTTCATTCACACTTTTGAACTAAAGCAGTTTGTTTTGGATGCTTTTACTAAAATGTTGATGAAAGTTATGAAAAACGCATGATCAAAATAAAGTTAGCAGAAAATTGAGAAATACAAACTTGCGGCCAACAATAAAATTAATGTCTACTACTTACTGGCTCTGGCCTCATAGTTTTGCTTGTTTCGATGGATTTTCTTGGCATCCAGTGAAGCGGCATACTACCGGGAACAAGTCCTGTGCACCTGCCTGTTGGCCCTGCAAAATTTGTACACTGAACATAAATATCTGCATTTATCATGATGAGACAGAAACTTGTAAGTTACCACACAGTATCGTTATTGTCTAAAACTACAAGAAATTTTAGTTAGGCCTACAGAGTTAAAGGTGCACAATAAAATTTTAAAACAGATGAATACAAAATCTGTTAAAGTATACGATCTAATATATAAAATAGATATAATTTAATTATTGAAATTTGCGCATTGCTGGTCCCGTACACTAACGACATTACGGTAACAAACAACACTGGAAAGTAACAGACCGGTCAGACCACTCACTCCGGCACACCGCATAAAGAGATTAAAGCTCCGTATTAAAAGCTAATATTACATGAATAATAACACGAAAACATGTGCAAGCATTTCATCAAACTTACCTCGTTTCAAACAGTTCTCATCAAAGTGACGAGAGCAGATCAATGCCTTATCTGCATTGAAACTTGTGTCGCAACGGTTGATGGCTTGTATCAAATCACTTCGCCATTTGTTAATGTCTGAATTTTTCCCAGCCTTCGGGATGGACAAAAACGACAACCCCCTGCATTTTCCGGCTGTTGTATGACAGCCCACAACGCAGCAATTCCGGTTAGATCGCATCGCCATTTTCATGCACGAAATTACGCCACAAAATAATAACTGGAAACTTTCGCCAAACTTGTAAAGATGCCACCGGAAGTAACTGATCCCTTGTCTGCAAGTTTGACCTTAGACCCATACTATTTCGACCTTGACCCCAAGACAGCCATCCAGTAATAAAGGTCCGTGAATAAACCCAAAGCCGTCTATAATGTTGAGGTTTCAAATCTAAGTGTTAGTGATCACTATCCAGTTGTTTGTTCATGGTCAAAAAAGATTCCGAAAGCAAAGAAGAACGGCCATACAACCATAACATATCGATCATTCAAGAACTTTAACCATAATGAATTCCTATTTGATTTAAATAATACTCCGTTCAACGATGTACTTCTCTCTAATGACCCGGACACTGCCCTTTCTATTTGGTACACTCTTTTTCTAACTGTATTAAACAAACACGCACCCCTTCTGAGAGAAGGGTTAAATCAAACACTCTTCCTCCATGGTTAACCCCAGAAATAATGCAAGCGATGGCGCTCAGAGATGATCTGCGTAGTCGAAAACTATTTACTGAATTTAAGCAACAACGTAACCGTGTTAAGTACATGATCAGAGAGGCAAGGAAAAAGTTAATCCGTGACACAGTGAAAGACAGTAAGGATACTTCCACTATCTGGCGCCTATTAAACACTCTAACTAAAGGCTCCCCTGGCACTTCAACAACCATTCCCAGCAGTCTTACTGCAGAAACTTTTAATAATCATTTTCTTTCAGTCGCTGAAACTCTAAATGCCTCAATTAATAGCAGTAAGTATGAATGTTCTAATTTGCTTTATGAATTCTGTAAACACAGAACAGAGGACACAGACCCCTTCAGCATTCCCTTGCTATCAGTTCATGAGGTGGGTTTGCTCATTAGTAAACTACCAAATAAAAAGTCTTCGGGACCTGATGACATCAGCCCGCAAATACTTAAGTTGTCCCTGCCGTACATAGTAGAGTCTATTACGTACATTTATAACCTTTGTATCAAGCAACATACTTTCCCTAACAAACTAAAATACGCTAAAGTCATTCCACTTCCAAAAGCTAAAGATCGTTTTGACCCTAACAACTATCGACCGATTTCATTATTATCAGTTCTATCAAAGCCGCTTGAAAGGCATGTCCACAAACACCTGCTTGCCTACTTAGAAAACCGCAAGCTCCTGCACCCCTTTCAATCCGGATTTCGCCCACAACACTCGTGCCACACTGCACTCACGCGCCTCGTTGACGCATGGCTCCACGGTATGAACAAATCCCAGATAACAGGTGTCGTTTACTTAGATTTTAAAAAGGCCTTTGACCTAATCGATCACACCACTCTAATGACAAAGATTCAGAAATACTTGAATAGTACAGAAGTAGTTGCATTTTTTTAGATCATACCTAACTGATCGTAAACAAAAAGTTCTATTGAATGGATCTTACTCTTCTCTAAAAGATATAAAGTATGGAGTTCCCCAAGGATCCGTGCTTGGTCCCTTATTATTTTGTCTATTCATCAATGACCTGCCACTTCATATAACTTGCAAGAACGTACAATGTAATCTTTTTGCTGATGACACTTCCATTCATATGACTAACAAAGATATACAAGTAATTTCTTCCAACTTGCAGCATAGTCTTAATGAAGTGTCTGAATGGTGTCACAGGAATTCTATGATTGTTCATCCAGTTAAAACCAAATCTGTGATAATCGCCACTCGTCAAAAACACCAGTTAGCACCCCTGTTACTTAACCTTTTATTAAAGGGCAGGCAAATAGAACACGTTAATGAACACCGCCTACTAGGGGTTACAATTGACAGTCAGCTTAAGTAGAAGGCTCATACGGACACTCTATGCAGAACGGTAGCCAAAAATCTTTTCATGTTGTCCAAACTGAAATATTACACCGACACGGACACGCGCAAACTATTCTATAATGCTCACATACGTTCTCCTTTTGATTACGCGTCAACGGTGTGGGATGGATGCAGAGAAGTCCACTTGAAGAGACTCAACTCGTTACACAGAAGGGCAGCAAAGTTAATCCTTCCTGACCCACGACTCACAACAGAAGAAAAACTCGCCAAAATAGGATTTCTGCCGCTGCAAGACCACTTCAAATACAATAAGGCTATTTTTATGTTCAAAGTGTGGAAACAGAAAATACCAGATGATATATCACAACTCTTTTCTCTAAGTCGGAATGTAGGCTTGGTAATATTAGGCAGCTTTTCTTAGTCCCCAAAACAAGAATTGATATATACAAATCTAGTTTGTCATTCGCGGGACCGCAGACTTGGAACACGCTTCCTGATTATGTAAAATCCGCTTCCTCTCTAGCCCGTTTCAAAATCAGTCTCTTCAAGTACTTCTCGAAGCAGTCGTAATCATTACGTTGTGAAATATATACTGCCCTGTAACCCTGATTATGTATGCTCCCAATTACAAACTCTGTGTGTGCGTGTGTGATGGTGTGTGATGGTGTGTGTGTGTGTGTGTGTGTGTGTGTGTGTGTGTGTGTGTGTGTGTGTGTGTGTGTGTGTGTGTGTGTGTGTGTGTGTGTGTGTGTGTGTGTGTGTGTGTCAGTTTAGGTGTGTGAGATTGTCATGGGACTTTCTTTCCCTAAACTAGCAATGTTTTTATCAGTTTCATTTACATTTCACTATATACTTATTTTTTTTGTATTTTGTCTCGTAGTTTTGTAGCAACGGCAGGTTTGAAAAATGGCTATGTCTGTGACGATGTCAATGCCTCAACCGTTGATAAATAAAGCTTCATTGAATCATTGAATCATTGAATCTCTCTCTCTCTCTCTCTCTCTCTCTCTCTCTCTCTCTCTCTCTCTCTCTCTCTCTCTCTCTCTCTCTCTCTCTCTCTCTCTCTCTCTCTCTCTCTCTCTCACGGCTCTCTCTCTCTCTCTCTCTCTCTCTCTCTCTCTGAGCAGCGGAGAGTGGTTCTGGGAGAGGTGTCACAGGTGTTTGTGTGTGCGTGCGTGTGTGTGTGTGTGTGTGTGTGTGTGTGTGTGTGTGTGTGTGTGTGTGTGTGTGTGTGTGTGTGTGTGTGTGTGTGTGTGTGTGTTACTTACTTACGCCTGTCACCCCTCCCCGGGTATAGGCCGTCGACGAGAGACCTCCAGCGACTCCTGTCCTGTGCTTCTCCTTCGATTTTACTCCAGGTGGTTCCCAGTCTCTTGATGTCTGCTTGGAGGTCTCGACGCCAGGCGTTTCTCGGCCTGCCTCTTTTCCTCTTTTCCCGGGGGTTCCATGACAATGCCTGCTTAGTGATACTGGAAGTTGGCTTTCTCAGACTGTGACCAATCCATCCACATCTTCTTCGCCCAATTTCATTCTCTGCTGTTATCTGCTCTGTTCTCTCCCAGAGTCTGACGTTGCTGATCTTCTCTGGCCAGTGGATTTTCAAAATTCTTCTAAGGCAACTGTTTATGAAGATCTGTACTCTGTTGACTGTGGTTTTTGTCAATGTCCAAGTCTCTGCTCCATATTGGAGAACTGCTTTTACGTTGGAGTTGAAAATCCGGACTTTGGTGTGTTGTGACAGCTCTCTGGAACTCCACACTTTTTTTCAACTGCTCTGGCTTTACCGATTCGTGCTCTGACATCTGCATCAGTGCCGCCTTTTTTGTCTATGATGCTCCCGAGATAGGTGAAGGACTCCACCTCCTCCAACGGGGTGTCAGCAAGCAAGATTGGTTTTTCCCTGGTTGCGTTCAGCCTCATTGTCTTTGTTTTCTGTTTGTGGATGGTGAGGCCCACTCGGGACGAGATGTCAGCAAGCCTCGTGGTCTTGTCCTGCATTTGTTGATGAGTGTGGGTGTTAGTTTTTAGGGGGGGGGGGTTAATTATTGCATATTACTGCCATAAAAGTTAAATTGCGAATGGTTTTGGCCAATGGTACAAATCTATAAGTATGCATACAGTACTCGTCGGACTGTGTGTTTTCACTGACTTTTTTGTACTGAATAATAACCTATTCCTTACTCAATTATCCTTACCTGCCTATACACGTTTATCGAACTAATCATATGTTCAAAATCCTTAGCGCTAATCCTGAAGATTCGGTTATTTCTCGGTTCTCGTCTGGCAGGAGGTTTAATTCGAACGTTAACTTAATCAGCTAAATTCAACTTTATCTCCACCACGAATCCTTCTCCTTTCGCCTGCAAGAGGCATAGATTCTCATGAGCCCCTGCAGTCGCATGGGCTCATGAGAATCTATGCCTCTTGCAGATGAAAGGACCTCATAAGAATCTAGGCCTTATGTTTGCAGATTTCGGTCGCGAAAGGGGGATAATTCGGTTGTGAAATATACCATCTGCAAGAGCAGATTTTCATGACCTCATATGCTGCTGCAGGGGCTCATGCGAATCTATGCCACTTGCTGGCAGATTTCGATCTCAATAGGGATTTTCTATGGGTTTGAAGTCTGTGACTATAGCCCAGGGCTGTCAGTTCGCTGATCCCGTCTTTACCTGATTGAAAACGATTGATAAGGGACGTAATCCCGTACGATAACAACGCGACGGATTACTTTGCCCTTTGAAGATGGCGGCGCCGACTTGTGAGGCTTCTGCGCATTCCTAACTCCTTACTCAGGGCTTACCGCACTGAGTCTCACGAACCTCTACACTGGCAGGGCCTATCAGAGTCAATGCTTCGCGCTGACGGAGACCGGCTTCATTTGCATCTATTGACTGAGGAAGTCACCCGGTTTGAAATCAGTAACACTTTCATTTTAAGGCCGTATAACTATTAACTCATTCGAGACGTGCCGCCTTAGGATACGCGGCTTACGCCGCGTATCCGGAGGCGGCACGTCTCGAATTAGTTAATTTGAACCTACCCTTGTCAGCAAGAAGCATAAATTCTTGTGTATCCCCGTGGCTGCAAGAGTAAACGTGAACTGTGTTTCTTCGCAGGCGTAACGGGCTATATGAGGGACTGTGTTATCCTGCGCAGGTAGGTAATTAATTTGTCCGACGCCAGTTGTTTATGGCCGATCCACTTTGAAACGAGGGGTGTTTATCTACCCGTGTCGATGTTTATTACACGCTTGACTGACGGGCACCGTTGCTTCAGTCTGGTCAACAAGCTCCACCGCAGAAGTTCAGTTCCAGTTCGATGACAGCGATGGGATCTCTGGCGCTCGGAAAGGTTGGTTGGTTAGTTCGGGTTTAACGTCCACGGCACCGAAGTGATAATGGACGGCCTTGACGGGCGGATTATGGGGGACGGGGAAATCTATTGCCTATGGAGTACGACCTGAACACTGATCAATTTAAGCGCACTCCAACTGTGCCACTTTGATTTACCAGGACCTTTCAACGGACATGACTTTTGTGCTATTGGAACAACCCCGTCTTTTCCCCCTGGATTGCCGCTCAGAAAGGTCCATACCGGCGCTCTCCACCCCACCCGGCCTCAGAAGTCTTCCCAGAGATCCTTTCGTGCCGCCAAAACTAGTCTGGTTCACCGTGGATCTCTCATCTACTTTCAACTTAAGTCTCCCCCACTTCCGCTGCCTTTCACCAACTCTCTGCCACAGTGACGATCGGTTGTGTGGTGCCCTCGCACTGTTCCTGGAAATGCTTTCTCTGATGTCTCGCCACGTCTGATCTGCCCATGGATACACCCTGTCTGATTTCTGCCACTCCAGCGAGGGTGTCCGCTCGATAATAAAACTGGACTCCAGCATGTCATGGGCAGTAGATCTACAAAAGTCTTCTCAGTTGTATCATGGCCATTGCCCAGTGCCAATCAGTCCTGCCTCATTTTTTGCAGCAGGTTTTTTTAATCTTGGACGAAATGCACCGATAATGTCCACTATTTTTTTAAAAAATGTATTCATAAATCTTTAAGGACAGTCTAGCCAGTATGAACACCTGGCATCGCATGGACGAGTTTTGGAATATTATGCATCGTTTGATAGGTCAAGCGTATGAAATAGATATATTACCGTCTAGTGGCACTAAGTTACAGACTAAGCTATACTGTCCCCACCCTTGAACTATCATGGCTACGTCCTGTTCTCTTAAGCAGTTAACTCATTCGAGACGTGCTGCATACGGATACGATGCGCATATCCGCACATCCGAATGCAGCACGCTTTGAAAGACTCATGCAAGGCGTCCCGCATCAATAGCTGCTACGCTATACGCCACTTTAGCAGCTATTTAGATCTTGAATGAGTTAATCCGCTCGTGTGGCTATTGGTAGCATGCCGTTTTTCCTGATCAGCTGATCGACTTTTGGGTACAAAGCAACTGAGAGCAACGGGCGGAGTTTTTCCGGACCCCCAGTCAAGTTTACACAGTGGAAATAACAGGCGACGCAGCGTCGGTAAGTGAAAATCGGTTGAATAAGGTGCCTTTGGCTGTACTCACAGAACAGACAGGCTCTGAATCTAGCCGCTATACTACATCAGATGAGCAAAAGATTCGGTGAAGGGGAAAGGTATTTTAATGACTGCGGCATTGTCCGAGACAGAAAGGCTCTCTCTGGTAGACCTGCTGATAGAAAAGTGTTCGTCGCTTTCGCTGTTATTTCACGGTGTATTGACTAGTCACGGTTTGGCGATCCATCCACCCACCCCCCTTCCCCCCACCCCCACCTGGCCGCCCCTTCCCCCCACCCCACCACACCCCACCCCCAACCCCCCCACCTCACCCGCCCCGCCCCCTACCCACCCACCGCCATCAACTGCAAGAGGCATAGATTATCATGAGCGAGTTCCTGCTAAGGCAGTAGCTCTGAGAATGTATGCCTATTGCTCGAGACAATGGAAGCCACTTGCTTTTCTGGTAGAAATAGGTGTTTTTGTTGTTGCTGCTGTTGTTGTTGGTGGTGGTGGTGGTGGAGATGGTGGTGGGTTTTTTTTCCGCCACTTCAGACGGACTACGTTTTAACGCAGGCTGTACTTAGGTATAGCAAAGCGCCTCAGAGATGGTGCAGGTCCTGGGACCAGTTGCATAAGTAGATGAGCACCTTGCGTAGTGGCTGGCGCAGGACTAAGCTCACTCAAGCAACTGGCCCCTGCTCCATAGGCAATTGTTGTCCCTGTTTCGCCATAACCCGCAGCTATGTACCATTTATTATCACTAGTGACATGAGGTTAAACCGACCCCAAATTAACCAGCCAGAACAAGGCATGCAGTTTTATCACATTTATCACTTAGAGTATGTTTCGGGTGGATGACATCAGCCGAAAGCGTGCGTGCTCGCCATTACAGCTGTATTGGCCATGCCGTAGCCGGATCTTTTCATTAAACATGTATTCAGATTGTAGTGTCAGTTGAGTCCATCGATTTACTCACTTAGTGCAGTGTCTGTGATTATCTGCGATAAAGCTTATATTAATACTATGACGAACAGTATCGAGTGGGTACGTCCTTGCATGTTCACGCCACAGACTGACACCCCCGCCGTATATAATTGAGCTTTAGATTATCGTACGTTCATAAATGATCTGATGCAGATTATGCTCCGCTAACGTTCAGTAAGAGACACAGATTCACATGTGAATCTGTGTTTCTTGCAGATGGAAGTGTGGGATGAAGGACAACTATGTCATGTTTACAGTAGTATTCTAGCTCATCCTGAGTCGTTCTCTGTGATAACGCCGCGCAACCTCCAGCTTCCCTTCAAACTTTGAAACGTCATGTCAGTGTCAATGACGTCATATCCGCTAACGGGCGATAACTGACAGGGCGAGTCAGGCGTTTGACCGTGGTAATATCCGGGTGCTTGCACGCCGCTACCCCGTTTTGTCACCCCCACCCAGGAGCATAATTGGCCATCCCCTGGTCCCCCTTTTGGACGAAATTAGCCCCCTCATTAGCTCGGCGTGGAGTAATTAGCATGCGCTCGCGCGTGCGCACACCATTTTTTTGGTTCACCACACTTTGTCCCGTCGAGACCAAACGGTGCAAGTTACTGTTATATAGACATACACTGACCATTGATGGTTTGTGTTTTTCTGTTCCAGAAGACTAATTTTGATTATGTTAATTTGAATGTCTGTTGAAACGAGGCAACAAAAAGCTACTACGTCAAACAATCAAGCAGGCAGCCAGCAAACAAATGAAATATGCAATACACAAACAACAGACACAACTAACCGATCAACCAATTCGGAAAATTAACCAACCAACAAACTACCAGCCAAAGCAACCAACCAGTTAACTAGCAAACCAACCAATAAACTAGAAAAACAACAACGAACCTGCGAAGCAACCAACCAGGCAACTAAACTAACCAACCAACAAACGAACACTCGAGAAGGTTTTTGGGTTGTTTTTTTTTTTTTTGTTGTTTGTTTGTTTGTTTTAAGGGGGGGGGGGGGTTGCGTTTTTACCCCACTCCACCACCTCCCATTTCCTCCACCGTAAACAAAAAACAACCGAGTACGCAAAGGCCACCGGGCTGATGTCAGCCACCGTTGGCCCGCGGAGGGCCGTGCGAGGGCCAAATGCGGCCGACGTCGGCCCCATGGCCTTTTGCGCATTGAGAAACAGTCAAACAAAAACTCTAGAGGGTTTCTTTTGTTGGTGTTTTTTGGTGGGGTGTTGTTGTTGTTGATGCTTTTGTCGTTGTTTTTGTTTGTATGTGTTGTTGTTGTTTTGTTTGTTTGTTGTTGTTTGGTTTTTTTTGTTTTTTTTTTTTTTTTTTTTTTTTTTTTTTGGGGGGGGGAGGGGGGGGGGTTACGTTCTTACATCACCCTGTCACCTCTCATAACCTCCGCCCTACGCCTTAGACATATTTCAATCGAAATCGTAATTTTGGTGCTTTGCTGAAATTCTGCATGTTCTCATAGTCATTTTTGTTGTTGTTGTTGCTAAGCGCTGTCCCTCTAGTCGCTCCCTTATACGTACTTATTAATTAATACGCTTGACTTTTACTGCGATGCTGATGATACCGCTGTCTTTTCCGCTGAAAGGTATCGTCAGTAACAGTAAAGAGGTTAGACTTTTAACCCTTGGTCATTCGGACTACGCCAGTGTGAAATAACTTTGACTAAAATAGTTCAAGGGTAGTGCCAGAATAGCTTGGCGCCTCTAGGCGCCAAGCTATTCTGGCACCACCCTTGAACTAAAGCCATTGGTCTATATCATTATCTGTCAGTACTATAATGTAGCTTGCATATGGCAGTGTACAAATTTGAAGCTTTTAGCCTCAGTATGATATGGGTTAAACAAACCAACGGGGGAAAATGTGTGAGGGTAACCTCCCGCGCTTTGGACGATCATGGCCAAACTGGTGTCAGACGTTTGTTATCGCATGGGCGCCTTCTAATCAACATGGACACGCATGGAGGGAGAGGTGTGAAGCTCCAGCGCAGAACCTGTCAGACCAAAGTCCCTCACCAGAATAGTCCATCTGCAAGAAGCATAGATTCTCATGCGCCCCTGCTACCGCAGGGGCTAATGAGAACCTATGCCTCTTGCTTGCTTAAAAGCCGGTCCATTTTATAACTAAGCAGACGTGGAGGGTTCTGAAATTCACCGGCATTAATTCTATGACGGCGGACGAGGAGTCGAAAAGGGGAAAGAAAATATATTGGTTCAGACTCCGCAAAAAAGTTGAGATTTTGCAAACAAAGGAGTAAAATTGAATTGAGCGAGCTCTCTTGTTCACGCCTGTCTTCTCCTCTAGCACCTGCGACATTATTAACCCTGGGGTCGACATATTTTTTTCCTTAATTAATTTGTGTGAAGGATTTTGTCCACTGTCCCCATCTCCTCTCACCAAAAGCCTTCAGCGGAACTTGTCACAATTTAGTTGTTTCATGAAGAAGTTTTGTTATTGCATCCTGCATAGTTAGAACTTTGACACAAAAACTGCGAAAGTCTATGTCTTTACAACTTCGTGTGATCGTAATGTAGGTTCTACGCTTTAACCTAAAACCAACAGACGTTCTTCGGAAATCAAATGAGTAAGTAAAAACTGTACTAGTTTCGACGAAAACAGTGGATTAAAAGCCTGGACAAACATGCGATATGTCCAGTCTTTTAATTCAAATTTCAAATTCAAAATTCAAATTTAAATTCAAAAACTTTATTGTGTCAGTTTAGCCGACAAATTTTCTTTCGTTGGGATCACATGCGCGCGTACGGTTTTAGCCACATTATGACAATGGTGGGAAAAAAAAAAACACAAAAAAAACAAACAGTACATGACCACAGTGTTAGTGTTATAGGAGTGAGTCTGCCACTATTTTCGTCAGTTGAAACACGTGCAATTTTGACTATCGTATGATGTCCAGAAATCGTCTAATAAACTATTACAAAAGTGCCGCTCATTGTCCTCTGATAAAACCTGAATTGAAAGGCTGTAAGAGAAGGGGTGATGAGCGTACAGTATAACTATAAAACAGTATGAGCTGTGATCTACAGTGGTGCCGCTAAATATATATTAAAGAGATTGAATTCTGACTGAGATATGCTTGATTGTGCCGCCCCGCAATTTGTTTTATCGGGCTCATCCTTCGTGACACGTTGACGGCACAGTACATGTACCAGCGAGAGTGGCCACACAGGGCAAATAGGTTACGCCCCCTTTTCACACACTGTTATCTGTTAGCCTCTTGCAGCATAAAACTAATGAACGAAGAACCTTTCTGCCAAAACAAAAAATCCACGCGAAGCACATCACAGGAGAAACATTTTCAGCAATTCTTAAAAAAATTAAGAGTTAGCATTTTTCACAACACTCGAATGCACTAAATACCCCATGACAAAACTGTCGTCTGCAAGCCTGCTTACAACCGTGCGCATGCCCCCATTAGGCTCCCATGAACACACTAGGTCGACTAAAATTACCCAGATTTTGCTCTTTTTCACACCACCTGTCATGCCTTTTGTTGCTCAAAACGCCAAAAAAGGCAAACATTTGAAGTTTTACCTCCTAAAACGATGGCAAAAAGGGAGGAAATTTTTAAAACTATTTCTTGCGGAAAAGTTACTACATGCACCGGAAGCAATTGCCCTGTGTGGCCAGTAGCCTAGATCTTTGATCCTTCTTGTATTTATGTCGCTGTTCCACCATGCCCATACAGCGATTGTTGTCAGAGCTGCTGTCAGGGGATTTTGCTCTTTGGGTGTCTGCAGCGGTTTTAGTCGCAATGATTCCTGCAGAAATCACCGCGACTAAGGCTACCGACACCCAACGGGTTAAACTCGGGAGGCTCCCTGGGCATGTTAGTGCTGGCGGTCGAGGCCGCATGCAGTTGGTACATGTGCCTCCGGCGCCGGGTTGCAACTAAGTTACAACGTTCCAGCTTCTTCAGTTCCAAAGAAATTAACCGCACATGAAAATCTGACGAAGACTTAATAATCTTGTCTTTGATGTTTCCAGTCCCGCCATTCTCTCACAGAATTTTCAGTCATAGATCCAACTTTGTGATTGCCCTGCCCCAGTTTGACCTTCCATCACCCACTCCGCCACTCGCCCCCGTCCCTCCCCCCCACCACCACCTCCCACCCCACCCACTGCAACCTACCGACCTCCACGACACCCTTCACCAAACTCGATTGATAACCAGTACAGAAATCTGCAGTGCCCACGGCTGGAAGCTTATTAAATGGCGTAGCCTGATCAGATACCGCCATGCCTTGCAGGTAAAGTTTGGTCATCACGTGACAGCTGTGCCGGCCGATCAATAACCTCTTCCACGACATTCTAGTGATACAGTGTACTATGACAGCATGGTGACGTGGTCGAGAAAGTGTAGGAGGCTCGTCAAACAAGTCAGTCCATTTTGGCACGTGCACACTTGTGATATCGATTGCCGCGGGACCATGTATATCGTCGGTCAGTAGATGGAATGCACAATGGTCACAGCTCTGAGGAACACTTATGTAAATACACTTTAACTCATTCTACCCCAGACACACCACAGCAAGATGAAGATCGACCATGATAGTTCAAGGGTGATGCCAGAATAGCTTGGCGCCCATGGGCGCCAAGCTATTCTGGCATCACCCTTGAACTATCATGGTCGATCTGTGTCCTGCACTGCAATGCAGTCTTCAGAGGACAACGGCAAAATTTGAGGATTTCGGTGATGGGGTACAATGAGTTAAAAAACCGTTGGCAAGAGGCATAGATCTATACCTCTTGTGTATCATTGGCACATACGCCTTGCCGTTGCACACCGTTTGACGGACTTTATAAGTTATTGGGCGCAGGGGTTTGCTACACGAACCCTTGTAGGCCTGAGGGAGGTCAAAGGAACCATTGCATCCCGAAGGCCTGAGGGGTACAATGGTTCCTTTGACCTCCCGAAGGCCTACAAGGGTCCGTGCAGCAAACCCTTGCAACCAAAAACGTATTTGTTTTCATTCCTCCACTATTTTCATAAAATAAATCAAGAAGACATCTTCCGACCTGGATCACGCCAGACATGACTGACATTATACATAATAGACTTATGACGTAATTTAAAATATTTCATGACGTTGCCGTTTCCAGTACTGAGTGTTTCGAACAACACTAAGTAATGTTTTACTTTAGAACGTTTTGGTTATCTTTTATAGAGAAAACTCGCATCCAAGATGCGTCACAAAGAGGGCTGCAATAAGTCCGCCATTTGTCGCTACAAGGGTTTTTGTATCACGGTCATGGTACGGTTTCCGCTAAAGAGACTGGTCGAGTGACGTAGAGATGAAAACAATCGCATTTCTCAAACTATACACTCATGACTCGTTACTTACTTACTTACGCCTGTCACCCCTACCCGGGTATAGGCCGTCGACGAGAGACCTCCAGCAACTCCTGTCCTGTGCTTCTCCTTCGATTCTACTCCAGGTGGTTCCCTCCCCCACCCGGGTCTGCCCTGGGGGACTTGGGTGGGGTTAGGTACTTTTTAGTTCCCAGGGTCACCCTGGTCAGCCCCACAGGGTGGGTTTCCTTTCTATTCTGGGGCATGTGTTTCTGTCTACCTTTGGTCCATTCACCTGTATTTGTCTATTTAAAACTCTCCCAACTGTCTGCACTGCCTGTAGCTCTTGATATTGGATGTGTGTTGCTAAATGGTCTTAGCTTTATTTAGGCCCCATGTTGTAGGTTTATTTAACGTATTTGACCGGCTGGCGACATACATTCAATTTTCTGTATAGTTTTTTTTTTCACAAGCAGTGCAGGCACGTCCTGAGAAAGCCTTGTTGCTGTCGGGACGTTAAGCAATGTACAATCAATCAATCCAGGTGGTTCCCAGTCTCTTGATGTCTGCTTGGAGGTCTCGACGCCAGGAGTTTCTCGGCCTACCTCTTTTCCTCTTTCCCTGGGGGTTCCATGACAATGCCTGCCTAGTGATACTGGAAGTTGGCTTTCTCAGACTGTGACCGATCCATCCCCATCTTCTTCGCCCAATTTCATTCTCTGCTGTTATCTGCTCTGTTCTCTCCCAGAGTCTGACGTTGCTGATCTTCTCTGGCCAGTGGATTTTCAAAATTCTTCTAATGCAACTGTTCATGAAGGTCTGTACTCTGTTGACTGTGGTTTTTGTCAATCTCCATGTCTCTGCTCCATATAGGAGAACTGCTTTTACATTGGAGTTGAAAATCCGGACTTTGGTGTGTTGTGACAGCTCTCTGGAACTCCATACTTTTTTCAACTGGAGAAAGGCTGCTCTGGCTTTACGGATTCGTGCTCTGACATCTGCATCAGTGCCGCCTTTTTTGTCTATGATGCTCCCGAGATAGGTGAAGGACTCCACCTCCTCCAACGGGGTGCCAGCAAGCAAGACTGGTTCTTCCCTGGTTGCGTTCAGCCTCATTGTCTTTGTTTTCTGTTTGTGAATGGTGAGGCCCACTTGGGACGAGATGTCAGCAAGCCTCGTGGTCTTCTCCTGCATTTGTTGATGAGTGTGGGACAGTAATGCCAAGTCGTCTGCAAAATCGAGGTCGTCAAGCTGTGTCCACAGTGTCCACTGTATTCCACTTCGTCTGTGCTCTGTGGTCATCTTCATGACCCAGTCTATGGCCAGTAGGAAGAGGAACGGAGACAGCAGACACCCCTGCCTGACACCAGTTCTGACCTGGAGCTCTCTGGTAAACTGCCCTTCGTGGATCACGCGACATGTCATGCCATCATAGCTGCTCTTGATCAGGCGGACGAGCTTTGTGGGTACACCGTAGTGTCGTAGGAGTTTCCACAGAGTCTCTCGGTCCACGCTGTCAAATGCTTTCTCATAATCCACAAAGTTGACGTACAGCGGGGAGCTCCACTCCAGAGACTGTTCCACGATGATGCGGAGAGTGGCGATCTGGTCTGTACATGATCGGTTCTTCCTGAATCCTGCTTGCTGGTCTCTCAGCTGGGGGTCAACGGAGCTGTTCATTCTCTCTAGGATGATCCTGTTGAAGACCTTTCCTGGTACTGACAGCAAGGTGATTCCTCTGTAGTTGGAACACTTGCTGAGGTCGCCTTTCTTGGGAAGCTTGATTAGGTACCCCTCCTTCCAGTCAGCTGGCATCACCTCCTCTTCCCAGATCTTTCCAAACAGTGGGTACAGCATCTCAACTGTTGTCTCTAGGTCTGCTTTCAGAGACTCCGCTGGGATGCCATCTGGCCCTGCTGCTTTGCCATTCTTCAAAAATGCCACTGCTTTTCTGATCTCTTCCCGGCTGGGTCTGTCACAGCTGATGGGTAGGTCGGTCTCTGCCGGCTGGATGTCGGGGGGGTCGGGTGGGCTAGGTCTGTTCAGTAACTCTTCAAAATACTCGGCCCATCTGTCGAGTTGGTCTGCTCTGTCTGCAATAGGCTTGCCTTCTTTGTCTTTTACTGGTCTTTCTGTATGGCCATACTTACCCGACAATCTTCTGGTAATGTCGTAGAGCTGTTTCATGTTGCCGCTGCCTGCTGCCTTTTCTGCCTCTGCTGCCAGGCTGTCTGTGTAGGCCCTCTTGTCTGCCCTGATACTCCTCTTCACCTCGCGGTTGGCTTCCGAGTATTCCCCCTGTGCCCTTACTTTGGCTGCTCTCGTGCGACTGTTGTTGACCGCTGCTTTCTTCTGCTTCCTCGCTTCTATCTTCTTCAAGGTCTGTGCCGACAGCCAGTCCTTGTGGTGGTGTTTCCTGAACCCTACAGTGTCTTTGCAGGTTGAGTTCAGCGCCTCTCTAACTGCCTTCCACTGCTGCTCTGTGGTGACCGCCTCCTCTTCATTTACTAGCTCCTGTAGCGCTTGAAACCGGTTGGACAGCACCAGTTTGAACTCTTCTCTTAACTCCAGTTTCTCTCAGGAGGCCTACATTATAGCGCTGTCTTCTTGTTGTCTCTGTGCGGCTTTTCTTTAGCTTGAGCTTCATTCTTAAGGTAAGCAGATGGTGGTCTGAGGCGACATCTGCTCCCCTCCTCACTCGAACATCTTGAAGGGATCTTCTAAATTTCTTGCTAATGCAGATATGGTCTATTTGGTTCTCTGTTGTATGGTCAGGTGAGACCCAAGTTGCTTTGTGTATTCTTCTGTGTGGGAAGATGCTGCCTCCAATGACAAGTTGGTTTAGAGCACAAAAGTCTACAAACCTCTCCCCGTTCTCACTCATCTCCGAGCCTAGTCCCTGTCTCCCCATCACCTCTTCGTATCCGGTGTTGTCCTCCCCTATTTTGGCATTAAAATCGCCCATGACGATGGTGATGTCTCGCTCCGCACATTTGTCCACGGCACTCTGGAGTCGGTCGTAGAACTCTTGTTTCTCTTCCTCGTCACTGTCATTGGTGGGCGCATAACACTGGATGACGTTCAGCTTGAGCTTTTTCTTGGTTCTAAAGGCTGCTGTTATAATTCTTGGCCCAAGAGGTTCCCAGCCCATCAGCGCTCTCTGTGCCACTGGTGACAGCATGAGTGCTACTCCTTCTGTATGGGGGGCATTCTCCTCTTCGTGACCTGAATACAGAATCATCTCCCCACTTAACAGCCTTTTCTGGCCAGACTGCGTCCATCTGGCTTCACTGATGCCTAGCAGGGAAAGGTTGTACTTTTGCATTTCCGCTGCTATCTGGGCGGCCTTGCCGCTCTGGTACATGGTCTTGACGTTCCATGTGCCCATGGTTGTATCCCTGGATAGAGAGAGGCGGCTCGGTCCTGTGGCTTCCGAAGACTTCCGGCTTTCACCACAGGACGTCATAAGTCTTTTAGTAGAAGAACCCTCCTCCTCCAGGAAAGGAATTACTGTTAGTCTTTTCGTCGGCGTTTTTGTAGCTATTTCCTTTTTTG
>BTPG01000008.1:91807581-91945081 GCA_036245525.1 Semisulcospira habei | reverse complement strand
AATATTTTTAGATATCCTTTAACACATTCTACCCGAGGACCGAAATCCCCAAATTTTGAAGGTGCCCTCTGAAGAGCTGCATTACAGTTCTAGAGACAGATCGAGCATGGTAGTTCAAGGGTGGTGCCAAAATAGCTTGGCGCCTATGGGCGCCAAGCTATTCTGGCACCACCCTCGAACTATCATGCTCGATCCATGTCTTATTGTGGTGTGTCCGGGCTGAATGAGTTAAAAGTGGTCAGTTGGTACTGTTATTGATTGCAATTTTTTATATTACTTCTATCAATAATACCAACACTACTTCAGTCAAGTGATAGTCATAACATGTGTGGTGCTACTAGCGTAAATGCTTTTAAAACGCACTTGATCGGGGTCCTTTTGTTTTCTTCAGAATAACCTATATTATTATCAGTCTGCCGGATGCCCTGAACATCACGCTTTGAGCCTACACAAATGACATATAAAAGGCGCCACATAGTTTGTTGAGAAAATAAAATAAAATACATTAAAACAAAGGATAGACATAGAGAGGCAGAAAGACCGAGAGAAAGACAGAAACAACTTGTCACACAAGCACGAAATATGGCATGCATCAAGCAATCAAGGTTAATATAATGACGAGGAAAAGAAATACGACATTTTTTAATCATCGTCAGTATGGGCGCCAAGCTATTCTGGCACAACCGGCCCTTGAACTATCACGCTCGATCCATGTCTTGCCGTGGCGTCGGTGTCGGAATTAAATGAGTTAATGTATGAGATAGTAATGTCCAGGCCAGTTAATAATAATAATAATAATAATAATAATAATACCGTTATTATATAGTGCTCAGAAGTTTCAACCGCGCAACTGAATTTCAGCGACTGATCTTGTTTTACACTTCGGCAGAAATTCAGTGTAGAACTCCGCAGAGAAATTCTGTGCACTGACGCAGGCTACCTGGCGGGTCCACTTGTTCCGTCAGCGGTCGGCTTCCTGTCGCAAATCGCGGTTTCCGAAGCAGAGCGCCCATGAAATACTCAGCCTGTTTTCGAATCGGTCCGGAAATTCACGCGATAGGCACAACCGGTGAGGTTTTCCAGGAGCCGCGTCAACGGTGAAACTGACGTCATACACGCGGCCGTCAGCATGTCGATTGACGTGGCCTATGATTTTGAACGCTACGCAAAATCATCCATAACTTAAGAAACCTGCCGCACACGACTGATAATGCTAAGACAAGATAGCCATGTGGTTTAAATCGCAAGGCCGGGCAGCACATTTCGACTGACATGTTGAGCGGACAACTTGAAGCCGCCTATGGAGTCGCTTATAGGCCCTTTTAGTCAGTCAATCCGGCAGTATCTCCAAAACATGACCGGTTCTCCGGCCGCAACCGTTGCAGTTGGCCCGCGCACAGCCGTTTCAAGCTTGTGCGTACTGCTCAGAAATATCGGAGATTCTCTTGTTTACATACATACGCGCGCACACACACACACTGACACGGCACCGGAAACACACACTCGGCACACACACACACATAGTACGGGCGGTGCTTCGCGCCAAATGTACGAGTTCAGCAGCGAAGTTAGAGTAACTAGACATGACGTACTTTTTATCGGGCTCAAGTCAAGTTGTTACCAGTGTTGAACTTCGGCCGGGTTGTCAGAGGTTTAGGCCGGCCTGGCCCGTCTTTGATATCATGGACATACCTGCCGCTATTAAATTCGCCCCACCCGCCGGCGAACCATCCTAAAAAGTCCTTCTATAAACTTAAAAAGAACATCTATGCGGCCATGTCGCTCAAGACCGTTGGCCGCCTGAAGGTACATGTATATAATTATGCCAACCACTGAAGCCGAAAAGCCCTTGTAAAGTTGATTGAGTCTCCGGTTAGTCACGTCGGTTCTGCGTCACTTTAACAGGAGCGTCCGGGAAAATCCGTTTTCCGAACGATTCTCGCAGTACGGTGTAAGGGAGACAACCACAAATAACTCTTATCCGCTTGTGTTGCAGTACCCTACCTTTTTACTTTTAAGAAACTTGAACGGCAATGTGTCAGTTTTGGCTGTACTGTCACGTCGTAAAATTTCAGATTTTTGAGTTTTCACTGATGAAATGCCGGACCGGTTTGCTGGTTTTTTTTTTACTCATGCCCTCAATGTGCCCCAGTGTTACGTGGTGAAGTCGTCGTAGTATGACTAATCACACCAGACGCACGCACGTAAGGTTCTTTTAAATAAACTTCATTCAGCTGCAATCCCGCCGTCACAAGTGGCTCAAGGATGTAGACAATACTGGAGCAACAGTTCCAACAATATTCAGTTAATTCAGCGATGCGATCTCCACACAATGCATTCCCAAATGCACCAACACTGATACAACGTCTCTTCTTCAAATGTCAACACTGGCGACACAAAGTGCCTCACACAACGTACACCACTGTTACGCTGCGTCTCTCACAATGTACACCCTATACGGGCCACGTACCTACCGTAAACTGTGTGTCGGAGTCTACAACTGACAATGCAAGACAATGTATATACGTGCTTCCCAGCACCAATCTTTTATAGTACAACCAATTTCCAGAACAATCCAAGAAAATCATACAACGCAACCAATCAGAACGAAACACGTAACTGAAACTCATAAATATTTATAAAGAAAGAATTTTCTAGAAACTACAATAGACTACAAAAATTCGGCTACTAATTTCAGCCCCAAATCACGGTGTGTAATCATATCACACAAAAAAGGCAGTTCACGATCTAGCCGGAATCTTTCCAGAAGTTTCACAATCTTTCAAAAAAACATACCGACTGGCTGCCAACTTCACGCGCACAGAAAGCAACTATGACTATTTGAGCGTCTATAAAACAGTGTAGTGAAATGTTGCCTACACCTCTGACGACACACGTACGCGGCGGTCACTAGACAGCGCGACCTGCTGGTAGGTTCTAATCTATACTCCGCGAATCTATGCAAAACAAAGATCGACCGCTATTCTCCGCGCGACCTTGCTAGAAGCTTCTGGTTAAACTTAGCATATTAACAATTGTGCGAATTCCGCTCTACGCGCGAACGAAAGAAAATAGGCACGCGAATCGTAACCATGATAGCTCAAATAAATATCGGATCGTCTCCTACGATTAACACATGTATGCTCTCACAGGACAACACAACCACAATCATAACACCCAGAAATATTAAACCCAGTATAACCTGAGAACGATCCATTTCCACGTGAACTGACCAAAACTGCGGCAAACAGCGCTGGCATACATGAAGTCTGCATGATTGACCTCGCTTTTGAAATATGCCGGAGCTCAATTTAGGGTATTTAATGGCTTGTTTATATTTTCACTACTTGAAATTTTTACTGTACAGCAAAATCGACAAATCATAGGAATTCAGCAAAAATATGACATATTAGGTCAATTGACACTAAATGATATTTGTTCTTAAAGTGGTACAGAAAAGTGTTTCTTTGCTGAGATACTTGGGGAAAAAAACGATGTGCGCTCCGATGTCAAACGGCCTACAGGACTGACTGGTAATCCAAATTAGCGAAACGATTTCAGGTTTTTGTTTTGTTTTGTTTTTTTCAAAATTCAGTTAGTTCCCTTTTGCATGAATCCAACGGTATGTTAACGTTTTGCTTTTGTTGTTGTTTTGTGGTTGTGTTTGTGTGTGTGTGTGTGTGTGTTGGGGGGGGGGGGGGTGCAAAAGCGAGTGAATATTGACGTTTCGATCATATCTCGACTTACACCTGTTGCTTCATTCCTATACTGACTCAACGAAGTACTGACCAAATGTGCAAAAGGTCATCGGGCCGACGTTGCCACAGCGGCCGTGCGCAGGTCAACGCAGCCCGATGACCTTTTGCTCACTGGGGAACAGCTAGACTGACTGAAGTCCAGCTACCTGCAGGAAACATGATCTGAAGCAAAAAGCAATGCGCTGAAGCCTTTGCGAAAGACCGGCGTTATCAAGTAAACGACCAATTTAAATTCGTATGTGCTGGCCGGCCTGAGATTTCAGTTTGGACCTCAGTTCGCGGGTAGGGCCAAGCTGTGTGTTTGTCACAGTGATGCGGCCATATCAGTTCAGCTCAGTGCTGAAAGCCATTGTCACAGTGTTATCCAAATCTGTCCAGACCGAACAAAAGGTGACTGCTAATTGTGTACACTGCAAAGCCGAACGAACCGACAGAGAGACAAGTCATAGGGACCTGACGATGGTAACTACTGAAAAGCAAATCCGCTGCGCGGCCACCACTGAGGCGCGAGTGGCGCAGCGGATCAGTTTGCATTTAGTCACCATCGTCAGGCCCCTATGAGACAAGTGTATCTCAGTGGTAAAACCCGGTTCATAGTACTTGTACTCGACACGACTGTTTATAGTTACACGTAAACTGAGTTCAGTGCTTGCTAACGCAATCAGTCTACGTGGCTATAGCTGACACAAGCGGATCATAAAAGCTGGTTGGTTGCCGCCGTTGTACATTGCTTAACGTCCCGACAGCAACAAGACTTTCTCAGGACGTGCCTGCACTGCTTGTGAAAAAAAAAAATAATAATAATAAAATAAACAGAATATTGAATGTATGTCGCCAGCCGGTCTAATACGCTAAATAAACCTAAGACCATTTAGTAGCAACACACTGACATCAAGAGCTACAGGCAGCGCAAACAGTAGGATGAGTTTAAAAAAGGAAAATACAGGTGAATGTACCAAGAGTAGACAGAAACACATGCCCCAAAAATCAATAGAGGGAAAAACCCACCCTGTAGGTCTGACCAGGATGACCCTGGGAACTAAAAAGTAGGTAACCCCATCCAAGTCCCCCAGGGCTGACCCGGGAGGGGGGGGGGGGGATAAGAAAGCCTTGATCCCATTGTTTCTTCACTGATGTACATCGACTTATACATAAAATAAACAAACTGTGGTGCTAGGCTACAGCCACCCAAGTGGTGCTGCTACAGCCACCCAAGTGGTGCTAGGCTACAGCCACCCAAGTGGTGCTGCTTCAGCCACCCAAGTGGTGCTAGGCTACAGCACCCAAGTGGTACTGCTACAGCCACCCAAGTGGTGCTAGGCTACAGCCACCCAAGTGGTGCTGCTACAGCCACCCAAGTGGTGCTAGGCCACAGCCACCCAAGTGCTGCTGCTACAGCCACCCAAGTGCTGTTAAGCTACAGCCACCCAAGTGGTGCTAGGCTACGCCACCCAAGTGGTGCTAGGCTACAGCCACCCAAGTGGTGCTAGGCTACAGCCACCAAAGCGGTGCTGCTACAGCCACCCAAGTGGTGCTAGGCTACAGCCACCCAAGTGGTGCTAGGCCACAGCCACCCAAGTGGTGCTAGGCTACAGCCACCCAAGTGGTGCTGCTACAGCCACCCAAGTGGTGCTAGGCTACAGCCACCCAAGTGGTGTTAGGCTACAGTCACCCAAGTGGTGTAGTGGTGCTGCTTCAGCCACCCAAGTGGTGCTAGGCTACAGCCACCCAAGCGGTGCTGCTACAGCCACCCAAGTGGTGCTGCTTCAGCCACCCAAGTGGTGCTAGGCTACAGCCACCCAAGTGGTGCTGCTACAGCCACCCAAGTGGTGCTAGGCTACAGCCACCCAAGTGGTGCTAGGCTACAGTCACCCAAGTGGTGCTGCTACAGCCACCCAAGTGGTGCTAGGCTACAGCCACCCAAGTGGTGCTAGGCTACAGCCACTTAAATGGTGGTCTGTAATGACAGGTGATCTCTCTTAAGGGCAGTCGCTCAAAACAGGTTCTGCTGTAATCTAGTAAGCGAGGTTTCTCTCTCTGTCGTTAACCCATTTAGCCCCAAGTTCCTACAGTAGGAGATTGATTGACCACGAAAATTCGAGAGTATTGCCAGATTAGCTTGGCGCCAAAAAAATCTGGCAATACCCTTCAATTATCATGGTCAATCAATCTCCTGCAACTGGTACATAGTCATTAGGCAACATCTCCAAAATTTGAGAAATGGGACCTTGGGGCTAAAAGGGTTCATTTCGTCAGACTTCTTTGTGTGGTGGTTTTCATGTGCCAATGTACAGGTTTCACGGACGCTTTACAGATCACACGGGAATGTCAACCATACTGCGAATGCAGTGCGGACCGGATTACAGACAAGTATAATTCAGTGTAAAGTCTGTGTTATTTTTTTCAACATCATCTCGGGTTCTGCCCCTCCTTAATATCTGATCTTGTCCAGTTGTATACACCGTTCCGCTCACGGCTACGCTCTCGTGTTTTCCGTATCCCTAGACGTAACAACTTGAGGTCACTCAAGGTCATCGTGCATTTTCGTACTTTGGTCCCATTACATGGAACGCTCTCCCAGCTGATGTGCGTCACTCATCATCTCTCTCCATTTTCAAATACAAGCTTAAAACACACCTTTTCTCTGTTGCATATACTTAAAGACCATTTTGTCTGACGGCTCATCATGTGTGTGTGTGTGTGTTTTGTTCCTTGTAAATCAATGCCATTTTTGTTGTTGTATGGGTTTGTTTTTTGCTTTGTGTTTCATTACTGTGATTGTAAAGCGCCTAGAGCACCTTGGTGATTAGGCGCTATACAAATTACCTTTATTATTATTAATTCATTTGTTAATCCACAGAAACAGGAAGTGGGCCACTTCAGCTGTCTAATCACGCCGCTTACAGTATAGGTCGTTTGACACCGGAGCGCGCTATTTTTTTTCCGCAAATATCTCTGCAAAGAACCACTTTTCCATACCAATCTTAGAACAGATATCATTCAGTGACAGTTGACCTAATACGATTTACTTATAAGAAATTCAAGCAATATGTCAGTTTCGCTGTACAATCATAAAAATTCGCATTTTCTGTCATGAAATGACCGATTTTAAATTCCTAAATGTGCCCCCGCAGATATATTAAGCCCAGTATAAGACAGATCAATCTTGACTTGAACTGGTCAAGTTTTTTTTTTTTTTTCCCAATATATTACTGGTAATTGTTTATATCGACATAAATACTGTACGTGTATGGCGTATGATCATTAGTTTTTTTAGCACTTATGAGCAACATGTGTGTGCGACTGTGTGTGTGTGCGCGCGCACGTGTGCATGTGTGCGCAAGCGTGTGTGTGTGTGTGTGGAGAGAGAGCGAGAGAGAGAGAGAGAGAGAGAGAGAGAAATATGAACCTTCTTTTTCCAGTGGTAAAAATGATTAGTTACAGAGCCAGTTTTCAAACTTGCTTATGCTGCATCTACTACAATGTACATAAATAAAAAATATACATGTATACCAATGAGCAAAAGAAATGCGACATTTTGGAAACAGTTTAGCGTTTCCGACGATTCCAAAAATGTCGCATTTCTTTGCTCGTCAGTCAAGGACTACTCTTGTCGTCAGTATATATGAACAAACATGTAAACAACGTAAAGTATCTCTCTGCACACAACACACACAACTTTGACGAAGACACATACACACGCAGAAACACAAACACAACAGGTTATTATTGTTTTTCTTTTTTGTCTTCCTTTTTTTTTCTTTTTCTTAAGATTTTTTTTTTTGTGTGTGTTTGTTTTCTTTTTTTTCATAAGTGTTTCTTTTTTTTTTTTTTTGGTTGTTGTTTTGAGAAAGCAGTCAAAGTGGGCAACAACTGCCATGTTTAGAAGGATTTTGTCATGTTTTTGTTTTTTCTTTTCTTTGTTTTTTCCTTCTGACATCATAATTATCTAAATGTTATGTTATGACTTTAAAAATAGTAAGCAAAATACAATATCAACATTTTCGGTTTATTTTAATCAGTATATCTAAGTAAATAATAACAGAACACAGCAAAACCTGAAAATATCAATCAAACGAATTTTCATAAACACCTTCTACTCCTTCCGCAAAAAAATAAACAAATAAAATAAAAATGAAAGGGGGGGGGGGGGGAAATGATGACATAACCCCTGTACATCTTCCGACTAGGATTCCCAGGAAAGCAGTACACAACTGTACATCTAAAATTCCAACTCAATACCAAAGTTATTTTTCAAGCTCGCGTTAAATTAAAATTTGTATGAACAAGTACAGCTGACACAAACCTGCTGTGTTCGTTCCAAACCCTTTTATTAGCTCTCACATCAAAGGATAAGGAACAAATGAAAGTAGGTACATTTTTGTGAAAAGCGACATTTTCAGTTTAACAAAATGAATATCCCGCTTTTTCACACAAAAATGGACATACTGTCTTTGTCAAGTACTACTCTATGACAATCACAGGCAAGCACAATGTAGGCATCAGCAGTTCTGTACATTCATAGCAGTCTTGCTCTGAGCGGATCAAGCTGTTCCTCATTCAAAATGTCTTAGTCCTTGCCAAAATCACCTGACGATCGAAAAACGATCGGCGCTTTTATTCAACTACTTTCAAGAAAGAACGGTACAAACCCATCACTGACTGACATCCTGAGGCTGATTTATAAAATTTGCTTATTGTCCCACGAAGGCTACATTACAGATTTGGAGATGGATCAACTGTTTCAGTTCAAGGGTGTTGCCAGAATAGCTTGGCGCCTCAGGCGCCAAGCTATTCTGGCACCACCCTTGAACTATCAGTCAAATGCATTTCAAGCAACGGGGGTATCAGGATGAATAAGGCTAGTGTATTACAAACCGCACCGAGACGCCCAAGGCATATGTCATCTCAAAACTGCCAGGCAAAACAGCCATGAATCAAGCTTCAGAATGCGCAGCGAGTGAAATCTGGTAACAATTAACACGGATGCCATTCCTGGCTGCTGTTGTCATGTGTAGTACACAAGTCAGTTTCAGACCCATTCGCATTCCAAAGCCTGCCTATGACTAAACGCCCTCAGCCAAATTCACAGCCAGTCCTGATTTAGGCGTCCGATCCCAACTGATCAACAAGAGGCAAAAATTCTCTTGAATTCTCATGAGAATCGGTGCCTCTTGCAGGTAACTGCAGAGGGACTGCGAACAAAAGCTACCGCCAAAACTGAACGTGCCCGCTCACGTACAGCCAGCAACCAGACCGAGTGAGTCCGGCGACAACTCATCCGATTAGCGGTTTGTCAGTCAGGGGTCATGTTCAGCTTTGACGACCGATGGACAATGGTGTGTGATCAAGGCCCCGTCGTGACCAATGCTCGATCGCTTAATAAAGCATAGAAGGTCACACTGATAGTTTCAAAATGGCAGACACTTTGAACATTTCACTAGTCTCCCCTGAACCATCGCACCCAACTCCATCCCTGTTCCCGCTCCTGCCATCACTGAAAAATATGTAAATAAAATATGAACAGCAGATGCGGGGGCATGATTACTTGATGAAAGTTAACAGCGACATTAGAAAGGTGGTATCTTGTGAGGAGGAAAGAGACTTCGGTGTTGTTTTTGATAAAGCTCTATCCTTTGACCCCCATATTCAGAACTGTATCAATAAATCCAACAAAATGGTTGGAGTAATTAAGAGAGCCTTTAATTATTTGGATAAGGATATTTTTAGTAAACTGTATAAATCACTAGTCAGACCACATTTAGAATACGCAAACACTGTATGGTACCCAGGTTTAAAGAGACAATCAGTTGCACTCAAAAGGGTACAGAGATGAGCAACAAAGCTGGTTAAAGAATGTAGAAATATGACTTACTTAGACAGACTCAAATACTTTGGACTACACTCCTTACATGGACGTAGAATACGTGGTGACTTAATACAAGTTTTTAAAATTTATAATGGCATCGACGACCTAAATTGGAATGACTTTTTTGCAGCACCAGTTTGTGACAGAACCCGAAACTCTGAAGGTAAAATCTTTGTAAGGCACTGCAACACTAACCTGCGAAAGTTCTGTTTTTCTAACAGAGTTGCCATTGTTTGGAATGAGTTACCAGTTTCATTAAAAAAAAGCACCTAACATAAATTCTTTTAAAAACCAGCTGGACAAATTACCAAAATTTAAAGAGATTTTCTATTCCTATGATGAATGATTTATAGGAAAATTGCATGAATAGCAGACCCATAAAGAAAATAAAGAAAGAAAGGATATTTACAAAGGCCTCACAGCCTATTTTGTCCTCACACTACTACTACTACTAAAATAAGAAACAAAGTAAGTAAGTAGTTAAGTAAATAGATCAACAAAATAAATACATATATAAACATAAATATATAAATACATTAAGAAAAATAATGGATACAGCATTGCATCAGAAAGAGGCACAGACTCTGATATTCATGAGCCCCCGCATCTACTGAATATATATGCCTCTAGCAGTTGGATCGTGTTCGAGTCACTTTCTCTAAACAGAAAAGGGGTAAACAGGTAAGAGACGAGCAAATACATGGAATAATCGCTTTGACAAAGTGGTACACTGATTAATTAAAAACTGCTGAGTGAAATAACATGTCTTGTTCCAACAATGAGAAGAAAAAAATGATAATTGATACATCAAGCCTTAAAGTTAAAGTGTAAGCACTATTGGTACAATCGCCCATAAAACAATTTCCATTCTGTAGTATGGACAACGACCGCAAACAAAACTTTACAAAAGAGAGCGTATGCACATGAAAAATTACAATGCAAGCAGTCATTACTGCACAAGCGGTTAATTTTTTTTTAATTAAAAAAAAAATAAAAAAACAGCAGCGTTAAGTATTAACGTCACCTATTCAGTCACTGTTATTGTACTAAAACTACAACTGTGTGAGTTGGATCGACAGTGACAACTACTGAGCACTGATGCCTAGTTAACCTGGCAACTGCTCGATCTCCCGCGCTTCATACGTGCTGTCTGTTCTCCCAAAAGCATGGTTCACTGGACTGGCAATGCGAGAGCTACACCAGGTCTCCGTTGCTGAATTGAACAAAATGCCGTGACCCAGAGAGCAAAAGGTCCTCGGGCTGACATCAGCAGCGGCTGGCCCGCGCGCCGTGACCGACGTCAGCCCAAGGACCTTTTCCTGGGTAGTCAATCAACCTGTGTGTTTGAGTCAGCCTTGTGACAAACACTGAACATGATGCCGACCAAACATCAGCTCTTCTATAGTCACAAGACTGAGCTCAGTGGAGCAAGTCATAGTAGGTCACCGGCCGGATAGTTCAGTGTAATATGACACTACAGCTAGTGGCGTGTGAACGAAACTTTGTTACGAAATCAGAGACAAGCGAAATGCTGTAGTGTAAGACCACTGAACTATCACCATCAAATTCTGGAATATTAACCCTTTGGCTGTCGGTCGCGCTTTTTGAATCTTGAACTGATCTTGTCGAGGGGATTCCTACGGGAGGCACAGCCAACGGGTTAAACATTACAGCCAAGCTACAGATAAAAAAAAGTTTAACATTATTTTGCGCAGTCCATCCCACTGTACTTTACTCCTTCAGAGCAATGGGAAAGAAGCGTGGGGAACTTAGGTGAGGCGGGGGGAGGTGCCGAATAAATATAAATGTACAAAACAATGCACTGGATGGGTGACTGAAGAGTGCCGGGGGTGGGGGGAGGGGGTGGGAAGGGGATCTTTTACACACGTTGCACGTTGTGGTAAAGAAAGCATCTCTGCCCGAAAAAAGCAACAACACTGCAACTGCACAGGAAAAAACAAAAACGGAAGAATGAATGAATGAATGTATGAATGAATTTAATGCCATCAGATTCGTAAATCTGGCGTCACCGCAGGCATTAAAATGAGATGGCAGAGGAAGGAAGATGGTGGGGAGAAGGGGAGGGGAGGTGGCTGGAAAATGATACAAAATTTGCAACCACTGCTCAGCTATTTGCAACCACTGCTCAGCGCTTTGGACTCGCATATAAATGCTAATTGGTACAAAATGGTTACTGGTTGGCATTATTTGTCTTAGCTTTTAAAACTAGGTATTAAAAAGAGTCAGTTCAAAATACGACTTCCTATCACACACAAGCATCGTGTTCAGCATGCTCTTCAGTACATGTATCATGGGAGACAACCACTGTTATATCGGAGTGGCAACACTTTGGGAGGTCAAATTCCATCACCGTTTCCGACAACGAAAATGACTTGCAACAAATGCATACCACTGAACGGCACGTTTTACTTCGTTTAAAGCCTATAATGACAATGTACCAGTAAAGGGAGACAGTCAACCAAGATAGTTCCAAGGGCTGTGACACATTAGCTTAGAGCATTCACGCGTCAAGCTAATGTGGCACTGCCCTTGAACATCTTGGATGACCATCTCCCTTTACTGGTACATTAGCCAGGCTAATCGGGCACTACCCAAATCATTTCCTACATTTGCCACTAGACGCGAAATAAACAAGTCCTTGTGAAGTTGAACGTTTCTGTGGAGAACTAAATCAGGAACATGTGCACGTACATGTACCTATAAGTGCAGCATTATTCCGTTACAGCATTACCACTTACAGTCATTACATCAGACACAAGTCATTACAGAAACCACGTGACAAAACCAGTGCACTTACTGCTGCACTATATCTGTTAATGAAAATAGACAACAAATAAGATGCACTTTTCATTGTGTGCACATGAAAATGCCTGTCTGAGCCCCCTCCAAAATGAACACAAATTTACAGGAAAAGAATACAAAATGTTTTCACAAAAAAGAAAAAAAAAAATAATGTACTGGTAAAGTGACAAGTAACTTACCAGTAGCACAAGAGGAAGTGTAAACACTTTGCATGTAGAAGGAAAAATATACATTGTTCCCATCACACAAGTGAACAGACCAGTTAAGCTGGTGCATTTTCAGAAAGAAAAAAATCTTTAACCCTTTTAGCCCCATGGGTGCTTTTCCGAAATTTTGAAAGTGTTACTGAACAACTATGTATCAGTTGCAGGAGGTGGATTGACCATGATACGTCAAGGGTAGTGCCAGATTAGCTTGTCGCCTTGACAGTGCCAAGCTAATCTGGCACTACCCTTGAATTATCATGGTCAATCAGTCTCCTGCTGTAGGGTGTTGGGGCTAATTGGGGTAAAGTCTGAAATAATTGTACTGAACTGCATGATGTTCTTTTGACCATTCTTTTCTCAAGGACATTGAATTTTTGCAGCATTTAATGATTTATAAACATCGATGGAAGCTGACCATGTATGTATCAGGCTCTGCCTTATAGCATAGCACTAACCACAAGTTATTTTTGTGAAACTCACATACGCAAGGTACTGCAACAGACTGCTGAGTATATTATATGAAAGGGGGATACATGTCTGTTTAAGAGCATTTGTATCACAGAACTAAATCAGTAATGATAACTACTGCAGGCTGAGTTAGCACAATGTAAATTTCAAGACGGCACACATTTTTTTTAAAAAAAAATCATCTTGATTTAGTGCAGTTTTTTATACAACACAGAAAACAGGAAGTTCCTGATTACACCAAAGCTTAAAATTAAATGCAGTGTTGATAGCTGGAATATGTGAAAAACACACTGTACATAAATAAGTTTGTAAGATATCCTGACTCAGTTTTAGGAATAAGACTTATGTATGATGTTGTGAATCACCAGTACAGTGTAATTTATGTAGGTGCTGGTTATAAAGCACCAAAAGTGATGGAAATATTGTCACACCGTACCTGCTAAAACTTAACCTTTGGCTGTTGGTAGCGGTTTTTGTCAAAATAATTCCTGCAAGAACCATTACTGACAGCCAAAGGGTTAAGAGATTCCCACTGCACATAGCAAAAAAATAGGGCACAAACACAAGAAAAATCTAAACATGGTAATTGTTATTTGTGTGCTGGTCTGCAGTACAGCATGGCTGTGGGCCACAAGGTCTAAAAAAACAGACCAGCACAACATTTTCTGTCTCCAATGATCACTGCATTTGCATTCTGACCAACTCAGTAACTGAGCGTCACAGTGAATGTGCTACTCTACCTGAGCTGAAACCAGGGCAATACATATAGTTGTTGACAGAAAAAAATGCTGGTGTAAACAAATGACAGCTGCTTGTCCATGTGCATGCATTAACAGAGAGCTACATGCATTTTCAGTTTATCCTGAGCTCTCACAAAGAATAAAACCAGGACATGTACCCAGTCAGGGTTCCCCATAACATACTGTAAAATGTAAAAGTTCAGAAATGACGCAGGAAAATGAACTCTATGCGTCAGCATGATGCACACATTTTTGGCTTTTTTTTCTTTTGTTTTGTTGTGCTAAACTATGCGATTCGTCAGCATAGCAGATGACTGTGGAAACGATGAGAACGGGAATGAGATCGCACCATTATGTACAGCACATGCTTCCTGTTTGTAATTGTTTGCAAGATACAGAGTAAGTTGGAGGTTTTTTCAATTCAAAATTAAATTCACATATATTAATTTAAGTTTGATAAATCTGAACATGACCCTCAAAATTAGCTAAATGACCCCCATAATTTTGGGGCAGAGTCGTTAGGAGCCTTTGAATCTGAAAGTATGGGGAACACTGCCAGCTAATGCAGCACATGTACATTACTATGCCTCTCAAGTTTGATTCTGTGTCCCCACTCAAACTCAGAGACAGGCATGGCACATGTTTGTTGCTTAGACTGATTATGCTCATCACAATAATTAAAACTTTAAAACTTTTCTTAACTTTCCCATATAGAAATTGTGCTGAGTGACTGTTGACAAATTTCTGACCAGGACTTAAAGCAAAACCGAGTCAAAAATTTAAATTGTCAAACTTAGCAAAAATTTAACTCATGCGCGACGTTCCGCATTTAGATATGCGCTTGAAGCCGCGTATCCGGATGCAGCATGTCATGAATGTGTTAATCAGTGATGTCATTTTCGTCGGCAAATCGGCCATTCACCGATAAAATTCCAAAATGTCCGAAAGAGTGACGTTCTGATCGGCCCGCTGTCCTAAGGTTTTATGCCTCACTCGGCCACCCTTTGTCCGTTTTTTGTTTGCTCGTCTCATGTCTGTTTCGTTATTATTGCTTCTGGCCATATTAATTTCCTATCGGATAAATAAAGGAGTTATGAGTTACGAGTTATTGTCGAGCATCACGTATCGGAAGCGCCAAGCAGACGACAAATGCATCAGCAGAGAGAGAGAGTAACTCCCCTTGTTGCTAACGGCGTGCTTCCGGCATTACCATTTTCGTTTTCGAAATGCCGCCGAAAGATTTTCAAAATGTCCTAAAGGTTTGTGACTGAATCAGCCAATTGGCCTATGCTGAAAATTTCTAGCAACATCACTGGTTAATGCATCAACATGTGCCAAGCCCCTGTTATGTGATTACACCAAAACATATCACCCTTTGAACAACTACTGAGAGCAGCCAATTAACTGTGACACTCAACCCCCTTGTGCATGCAGCCACAAAATATCGTCTACAACATTAGTGGCCGTATATCAAATAGAGTAAAAGCCTGCCGTACACCATGTAATGGTGAATATACACAGCATTTCCCAGGGAAATCACCATTATATGGTGTACCACAGGTTTTAAGTTTAAGCCAGGAAGGTTCTGACATCAGCCAGAATTGTTCTCTTGCAAATTGGGCAGGCACTGAAGGCCTGTCCGCACTCATAGCAATAGGAGTAGTGCCCGCATGGGAGGAAGGTAATGGACAGTGGTTTAGAGTGACATTGCTTACACATCGACCGCTCCTTCAGGCGTCGGTTTTCAGACTTCAGAACCTTCAGTCTCATTTTCATATTGGCTGCTGAATTATTCTTTTCCATGGCCATGCATTGAACAGCTGGTCCTAGTTCTCTGGATGGCTTATGTGCCATTTCTGACTCACACTGATAAAGGGGCTGACGAAATGAAGATGCAGCCTCCCCGTCAGTCTGAATGTCACCATCATCATCAACATCCATTTTCTGCGGCTCGTCATGATCAATGTTGGGTAGTGACTCATTTTCTTCTCCATCACTGCCCAAATCTTTATGGTGGTGATGCTTCCTTTTGGAGACCGGCGATTGCATGCAGGAAGCCTGGGTTTTACACATCATGAAATCATCAACAGCTTGCTGTAGGTTCTCAGCAGTGAGTCTTTTTCTCTCGGACTTGACTTTCCTGGCAGCCTGCAGCACGATATCAATACTGTAGTTGCCAATAAACATGACAGCTACAACTGCTGTCTCTTCCAGCAATTGCTCATCTTCATCTGCATTGCTGGATGTGCCATGAGCCTTGTCAGACTGCAACATCAATCACTTGCCATGCAATAAACTTGAAAGAACAAAACACATTAAAATGCTGTTAACCCTTTCGCTGTTTCTGGGTGTTTTGTTGAAGTGATCAACAAAAAACCCTAATAGCCAAAGGGTTAATTATATCAGGCTGTTGCATGGTTCTCATGACAATTCAGAAACCAAGAGTTGGATTTGGAACACATAGTACACAGTCATAACCAGCACTATTATATACCATGCTGAAAAGAACAAAATCATATATGAGGAACAGCACAGCTTTCACAATGGATTCTCCTGTGTGAGACCCAACTGCTGGAACTTGTGGATGAAATCTCTGAGGACCTACAAGATGGCTGCCAAGAAGACATCCTGAGGATGGAATTTTCTATGGCGTTTGACCGTGACAGCCATTCCTTACTTATCCACAAGCTCCATCGCTATGAGTATGGGGTCACAGTAAATACCTGGATTAGAAACATTCTACAAACTCGTCGTCAAGCAGTGATAGTCGAGGAGGCCCAGCTGGAATATGTACCAGTTAACGCAGGTGTTCCACAGGGGTCTGTCCTGGGGCCCAGCCTGCTCCTCCTTTACACCAATCACCTCCCCACGGACAGTGTACACAACTCGTACTAAACCATGCAATCTATATGCAGTTGCTTCCCTTGCTCAAAGGATCAATTGCTCTAAATTTAGACTAGTACAAGTAAAATGACATAGCACAAAAACTGACAACTATCAAACAAAATTATATACTATTCCATGAACAATCACGAGCTTCTGCGTGCTGAAAATACTAGAGTCATACAAAATCGATGGCTAAATCAATCCACCTTTGTGGTTACAAAATGGCGCATCCAACAAGCGAAACGGCATAGCCTAGGGAACGGTTTAAGTAAAGATCTTAAAACCTCGATTACGTTCAAAAATCAGAAGTAAAACATACCACACGATGACATGCCGCTGCCATATCTGTGAAATGTATCGTCGGTTTGGGGAATATTTCTACCCACTGGCCGACTAGTTGATTCGTATAACAGATTCAGTCCGTCGTCTCCGACCCCTTGCAGCTGTGCGAATGCTGTGGGACTACAGTCAGCGGAGTGATACATGAAAGTGAATACTATTTTGAGACTGGAGATTCCCGCAGTTCACTCATCTTGAGCTAGGACCCAACAGCTATGGACGGCTGACTGACTCAGCGCGCTAAATAAGTTCACCGACAGCCTCGTTTTCAGCTGCAATCTGTTTTCACTTCCGGTTGCTAACGTTTCAATGACCGATGTCTTTGCTAGTGTTACGCGTCGTTTGAAAATCACGATTTTTGTGTCTTTATTTAGCAATCTGAATTTTTTTCTACGCATACGTCGATAGGAAAATCAGTCGGAGTTTATAACCCTGTGTTTAAATTTTTTGTCAGCCATTTCTGAAACCCCTAATTAATACCAGAGTCAACCACAGTGTGTTCCAAAATGAGTGACATTGACACTAGTAGTGACAGTCCCAGAGCTTCGGTAGTTCCTAAATCAAGAGCAAGGAGGGCGCACAGTACAGGAGATTATTATTATCATATTATTTTCATATTTGTTTTGTAGTATAGGAGCGAAACACACACACACACAGACAAATTGTAGTACAGTGAAATTTTTTTGGACAGATTATTTAGTTTTGGCACAAAAAAAGCTTTTCTTTTGGAATTCTGTTTTGAAAACAGCCTGGGTTTGAGAAGGTTATGCTGATTCTGTAACCAGTGTGGTTGTTCATGTAAAGGCCTAATGTCAAACTGGGGATTTAGTTTTGGGATAGGTGTTTGTGTTATATTTCAAAATATGTGTAGGTAACGAGTATTACAAGTTGTTCTTTCGTAAAGTGTGTGTGTTATATTGTGTGTGTGTGTATGTGCGTGTGTGTTGTATTGTGTGTGTTGTATTGTGTGTGTGTATTTAATCAGTGTTAGGGTATTTTTTTACCTTTATTTATTGTTTTGCTTGGCACTGTATGGTTTTTGAATTGTTTTATTAGAGATATTATTAAGTATAGGTAAACATTGTTTTTATTACCAACATATTACTTTTTATATGTGTGTTAGTACTTAGAACTTTTAACGTTAAGCTACTTTTAAACATTGTTTGTTTATATTTTAGGTTTGTATATAGGTTATTTCTTAATTATGCGTGTGAGTGTGTGTGCTTGTCTGTATTTGTATTTCTTTTAAAACATGTCTTTTCATATATATATAGACTATTTTTTATGATGTTTAACGTATTTTATCTCATAATGTTATCATATTGTTTAAATATTTTATTCTTGTGTGTGTATGCATACGAGCGCTTAGAGCAAGCTATAAGTTTGGTTTTGCGCTTTATAAAATAAATTATTATTATTATGTCCAACTCCAAGTCCAGCAGTTCATCTTCAACCTGAAAATCAAAACAAATGGAAGTCATTTGGACTTCAACACAGCAAATAACACAGCAAAAGCATCGACACTGCTAATGCATCAACACAGCAAATACATCAACACAGCAAACACATCAACACAGCAAATACATCAACACAGCAAATGCATCAACACAGCATAACATAGCAAAAGCATCAACACAGCAAATGCATCAACACAGCAAATAACATAAAAGCATCAAAACACAGAAAAAGCAAATACCATCAACACAATAAGAGCAGATAACACAGAAGCAAATAACACAGCAAAAGCATCAAAACAGCAAGGTGAATAGCATCAACACAGCACACAGTGCTTCGTTTTGTCTGAAGTGGAATGAATATTTTTTTTTTTTAATGCTGTGTGTGGGATACCTGCAAATGTACTTAAGTTCTCACTTGATGGAATAAATCATAACTGTTTGAACAGTTTACTGTTTTGCTTACCATGAGAATTCGCTCAACTGTAGCGTCCATTGCGGTAGCAGACGTACCGGAAGTAACTACAGCGGTCAATCGCTTCGGTCCGGCTTCGCGAGACTCTGTTAGTGGCACAACGCGTGCGCGCTGAGTCAGTCAGCCGTCCATAGCTGTTGGGTCCTAGTCTTGTAGATAGAGAGATCACAGTTCTAACTCAGACTCCGAAAAGCCTTTTGATTAGATGGAATGTGAGCTCGCGCTCTTCTCGGTTTCTGTCCCCTTTTTCCAGCAGAGCGGTTTGTTTATAACTGCTGTCATCGCGTCTAATAGGCACTAACGAAGGCAGTCACTGAATCAGCTCGCGCAGCTTCTTGTATGTAAAGACCAGCATAATGATAGAGGCAGGCAAGAGCCAGGATTCTCATTAGCTTTCCCATCTGCGGGCGTCATGAGGATCTATGTTTATTCCAGACAGGAGGTGTTTATCAGTGAGTGTATCTCGGACAGTGTGATAGTGGTCCTTTCTACAGATGAGAAAAGGCATAGATCCTCAAGGGTACGCCATGCAAGTTACAGGACCGTAATGACCCACGAGAATCTGTGCCTAAGTTTTGCTTTTTCATTTAACACAATTTTAATTTCCAGGCTGAGTGGGGGAAAGGGAGGGAGATGCGTTATTGTGGTTTGCAGTGAGTTTAAGCCGGGTTTCTTTTGTTTTTCAGTAACCGTACATCAATGATGACCATATAAATGAACACACTTTTCACCCCTCTTTTGTTCTGGTCACTACGGATTAAATTTGAATCCGGCTGCTGAGGCACATATACTTCTGAAAACTCAGACATTTAAAAGCCAGGTTACAAATTTATACTGTCATGGGCTTGGACTGGGCTGTTCTTTGGTTGAGGGTTTGGAGCCCGCAGTACAAGGCTAAAGCCAGCGGCCTTGAAGGCCGCTTTCAGCGGAACTGCCGTCGGTTCTCTGTTCTGTCTGATGTGCACAGAGACAAATGAACCTGTCAAGAAACATTCATTCCACCGTTACCTCATACTTTCAGATGATAAATATATTCTTGTTTTTACATCAGACGGATGGCATTCACTGTTTAGCAATGTTCGCCTATAACCATAGACAAAATTCCCCAAGAGGCATAGACATAATCTTCGTGAGTTTCGCGCAGAGTGCGGGGGCTTGTGAGAAGATAAATGTATTTTTGAGTCGAATTATCTTCATGCTGCTATGTTTACGTAGTTTAATCGGGTTGTGGTGATGAAAAGACCACAGGCAAAACGTCGACAGCTGCAAGAGTCACATACTATGCTCTAGGAGTAGGCGCGGTCATAAGGTGAGGCTACATTTTGTGTGACGCAGGGTGTATAAGTCAAAACCCGCGTGCGCAGGTCAGTCTCAGTTTGACTGTTCTGCGCAAGACTGAAAGGCTGTCCTTTCAAAATCCGTAGCTGTTTGTGAAAAAACGCAAACTGAAGTGGTATGGGCATGTCACCCGATCAGCAGGGCTTGCCAAGACATTCCTGCAAGGCACTGTGCAAGGAGGGCGAAGGAGTGAGGAAGACAGAGAAAAAGATGTGAGGACAATATCTCAGAGTGGACAGGACTGAAGCTGAGCGACACACTAAAAATGGCAGAGAACAGAGTGGAATGGAGGGAGCTGGTTGCCAAGTCATCAGTGGTGCCTCAACGGTCGGCAAGACTACGGGATAGATAGATAGATAGATAGATAGATAGATAGATAGATAGATAGATAGATAGATAGATAGATAGATAGATAGATAGACAGATAGATAGATAGATAGATAGATAGATAGATAGATAGATAGATAGATAGATAGATAGATAGATAGATAGATAGCTGTTTGTAACCCTTCAAACACACACTTGCAACACAGACAAGACAGACTATTTTGCTAAAACCCCAAAATACTAATCTATACTCATGCTTTTTAAACGGTAATAACGAGCGGGATGGGCTTTGTGTCATAGTGAAGGGCTGGGACCCTAGGGAACATTAAGAAGTCATTCCTAAAGCTTTTTCATGGGTTTGAAATCACAGTGATATCACCTTAAAAAGAGCCCAGCATCAGTTACACATGCACGCACGCGCGCGCGCGCGCGCGCACACACACACACACACACACACACACACACACACACACACACACACACAAACACAAATACGCACAAATACACACACACACATGCATACACACACACATACACAAACACGCGCACACACACACACACACTCACACACACTCAAGCATAACAAAATATATAATGTGCGTTAGGATAGGCTTGTATTGAAACCTTAGTTTTGGCTGACAAATTTCAAGGCACATATACAAAAGTAAACACGACAGAACCGATTCTGAAAACAAAAATACGTGCACAAAATGTTGTTCCCAACAAAAAAAAAGTGAAAAAGTGGCCATAGCTTATATGCGCCCAGTGCGCAAAGGCCATCGGCCCGTCGTCGGCCCGATGGCCTTTTTGCTCATTGGGATATGCGTATTTGACAGAACTATGATATGGGGCAATTAGTCTAGGGAATGATTAAACAGGACAACAGGACGGGCATATGTGAGGTAACGGGACTTTGTGTAATTGAGCTGGCGAATGCCATAACAAAATAAGCAAAATATAATCTCTTGTCAAACCGGTGTCGGTAACAAAAAGTGCGCAACTGAAATTAAGCCGTGAGATGCCAAAGCTACGCCCACACGTTCACGCAGACTGACGAACACACTTGACATATGCTCTGTAAAACAATCCTGTCAGAAACTGCGCATATTTAACCCCTTTACTACCGAGGAAAAAGTGACACAATCCAGCTTAAAGAGACATAGATCTTCATGAGCCCCCGCGACTGCGGGGGCTCATGAAGATCTATGCCTCTTGCTGAAACCAATTTGTATCCATGTTCCTTGGAGGGTGTTGGCTTTTGGTACGAGATTTCAGAAACAAAAATGAACGTAACGAGTACGTGCAGTGGCAGAGAAGGGGTTAATTCTAAGGTTGAACTGCATTGTCACACTGGTTGTCTGCCTCGATTGCTGCGCTGAATCGAGGGAGACAACCCGTGTGCTGAATTGCAAAACGTGGTTGTTGTCCTCTAAAGCTCTAACCCCTTGGGTGTCAGTAGCGGGAATCACCTAGACAAAACCCGCTACCGACAGCCAAAGGGTTAAGCTGCAGGAGACAGATCGACCATGACAGTTCAAGGGTACTGACGAAATAGCATGGCGTCATTCCGGCCGGCAATGGTGATGTCAAAATAACTTGGTGCCTAGAGGCGTCATGCTGTTCTGATACCACCCTTCAAATATCATGGTCGATCCACATCCTCTTGCAGTTTGTTAGGGTCGAATCGGTTATAACGCATTTGCAATGCCCGAGAACCACCTGTTTGTGAATATTTTTTTTAAAAAAAAGAGTGAAAGGTCTTTGCATCTTTGAAAGGCAGTCTTCTAATTAAACCTTTGGCTCTCATCGGGTAACGGTTTTTGGTCGCGATGATTCCTGTACAGGAAAAAGTTCAACATGTAGAAAGCAGCCGAACAATTACGGGTCTCTTGTCCTCCCATACGTAATATTGCAATACTACGACATCCATCTCACAAAATGAGGCCTTCAATGTAAATGCGCATGTGGCAAGGGTAAACTACTCAGCTTCTTTTACGTCGGACCCGCCACTTCAGAGGGGCACTAAATGGCCGGTTTCAAAAACCGTCAGAGGGAACCAAGTGGGTTACAAAAACTGTCGAAAACTCTGAATTTGCTGCTCTTACGGGGCAGTGCGCAAAGGCCATCGGGCCGACATCAGCAGCCGTTGGCCCGCGAACGGCCGTGCGCGGGCCAACGTCAGCCGCCGTTGGCCCGATGGTCTTTTGCGCATAAAGTACCTGGCTGCTCCAAAGGCCGTGTAGACAACATTCATTCTCGTGAGTGTAGTCGGGTATAAATGTCAGTCAACACTTTCTCTGAATGAGGTGTATCAAAACTTTCCTTCCAAATAAATAATTACGGAAGAATGCAGTTCATGAGCAACGCAAACGCATAATAAAACAGCACCTGACGGGTTTTTTTCCTAACAAATATATCCATTGAGCATGATTTACTTTACCTGTGTGGAAAAAATCAAATATTTAAAGTACGACTAATACGAACAAACCACTGCAAACTCCTATCATATACCTTAATGCCTAAGTTCTAAAGTTTAAAAAACAATGGCTACTGCTACTGCTATTGTCACAGCGTTTTCAGTCCATATAACGGACAGCAAAACTGAAGAATTCCATGTAAACCATCGGGAAAGGACTTTCATCCCATAAAATTTATGAATTTAATTACAATGACTACAAAAATTATTTTCCTGCAAGAATTTACCTCCAAAGTGACAAAAGTTCTGCCGGTGTAACAGGCCAAAATAACTCTCAGGTCAGATCGACCCGGAGTCACTTTACCGGAAGCCAAAGTCACTCCGGGGTCGATCTGGCGTGAAAGCCATTTTGGCGTGTTCTTCCTTTCTCTACCTGCAAAACAGGCACGCCAAAGTGATTCAAGGTAGATCTTGCATACGCTACAAGACGCCGTGTCGACCTGGTGTAGTCAGAATGTCACAATTTATTTTAATCATTATGCAGTATTTTCTTTCGTGGAGAACTTTCGTTCTTTGTTGTGTGTTGCGGTTATGGCATGTACTTTTTAGTGACGTCAAGAACATATGACGTAAGATGTGTGTTTGGAACATGTGACGTAGGATGTTGGTTTGAAGAGTTACGTCACTGTGAATCGTTTGGAAGACAGTCAGTCAGGAGAGATTTTGCTCTCGAGTAAAAGTTGTTTTTTTGTGAGGTGTAGTGGGCAGAGAAATGCCGTGTTATGGTCTATGGTAGAATAGACGATTGAGAGCAGAATGCTCAGTACAGTGGTACGTAAAATTTTGTAGTTTAAGAACTACGATCGACTGATTAGAGTAACGAGTACCGGACCTTGTCCAGCGGCCAAGATGGGCAGACAGGCCTGAAACAGTCGAAGGTTTACTTCACGCATCTTTGGGTATGTATTTGTTTATTATATAGCTGATTCGCGTTTGTTAAGTAGTAGATTCGGAAAATGTATTAGTTGTTCGGCTCTAGATCTGAGATTGTATGATATTCGGCGCGCATCGGCGAGTTTGCGGTGTCGTCTGGCGATCGGCGCGCGGGATTGAATGGAATGATCGAAACATTTTGTAGAGCCTGTTGATTTTGAAATGAATAATTCGTATCGTGGTGAGAGGTTATGTGTTGTGCGGAAATATGTCGTATTCGTGTGTGTGCATGATATTTCGAATTGACTGTTATTACAATATTTATTCGATGTCGGAAACGATCGGGAATCGGCGACAACGTCCGGAAGCCGTTAGCGGTCGTCATCGTTACAGTGTCGTCATTCCGGCGGAAGTAACTTTTTAGCAATTGCGGATTTCTTATGGAGAGATACGTTTTGTATGTGTTATAGATGCTTCCATCCCCTATCACCAGCTGAGAAGTTGGATTTGTGTATGCTTCATGTGGGAATGTAATTAATCAACGTGGTGTACGAGATAACAAGTTGATCCTGACGGTGTGCGTGTGGAGCTTCGACGTGTCATCGCGAGAGACAGTGCGATTATTCGACCAGTGGTGTGGCCGAATCAACAGCAGCGACGCTACATTCATCTTTATCCCAACAAGCAGCGACGCTACATTCATCTTTATCCACGGTCGGAGTAATCAAACTGTTTGATCGTTCGAGGATCTAAGCATTAATTAGTGTCAGTTATTATCGACAGACATTGCGGAGATGTGACATCGTAGTGGAACAATAAGTGTAGGATGTGTGGTTAGTGCTGTGAACATTGTGTGAATGGTTGAGGGTGTGCGTATTTTACAGATGCATGTATGAATTGAGTGAATATTGCGTAGGTTTGTATACGTCTTGTCTATTGTGGTCGTGCGAATGAGAAGATCAAATCATTAAAATCGAACAAATATCCAAATATTCCGAGTGGTATATATTCTTCCTCCCTGGTGTGACACAGAACAGGTTCAGCATAGTAACCGCTTCGAGCATTACCAGTGGATATGAATTATACATGTACATCTGAGATCACCGCAGGCTGATAACCCGCTAAACGTTCTGTGTGTGGAAAACACACATCTGAATGGATCCTTCAAGAAGTATAGATCTACATAAGCCCCAGCAATTGTGGGGCCTCGTGTAGGTCTATGCTTCTTGCAGTTGGGTGGTGCTCGTCATGTCACGGTGTAACACGCGACAATGACCCATACACCAGATCGGTCCTGACCAACCCCGGGGTCAGAATGACGTACGCCGTGTGGGCACTGTGTCATATCAGCGTACATGATATCGACTCGGGGTCATTGTGCCCTGTTAACTCATTCTACCCCAACACCGAAATCCCAACATTTTGCCGTTGTCCTCTGAAGACTGCATTGCAGTGCAGGACACAGATCGACCATGATAGTTCAAGGGTGATGCCAGAATAGCTTGGCGCCTATGGGCGCCAAGCTATTCTGGCATCACCCTTGAACTATCATGGTCGATCCTTATGTTGCTGTGGTGTGTCTGGGGTAGAATGAGTTAAGTATAGAGAAGAGAAGAACGGCGTGGCTGAGAAACTGGTTATGGTACATAATCATATTCTGCCCGCTGAGAATCGGCCAAGTTCGCGTGAACTCTGGTTACTGTGGCTTTTCTCTCTGTAATATTCCTCTCTCGCCACGCCAGAGTGACCCAGAGTCGATCTGGTGCGTCTCACAAGCAGTGATGAAGTTATGGAATTGCTTCTTTTCTTTTTCTTCTTTTTCAATTTTTTATTTATTTATTTATTTATTTTTTTGATTTTCGGACTTTGGCTGTTGGAAGCGCTTTCAGTCGACTAAAAGCTCTAATGACAGCCAAAAGCTTAAAGCATCTACCAAGGGTGAAATGAAGTCGAAGTCTTTGACTTCATCCTAAAGTTCCAGACCACAAATCTTTTTGTGTCCGCGCTTCCAGGCCTTTTTCTGGCACTGAGTGGAACAGTACCACGCCTGCTTGCACCGGCTGCATTTGGGAAGCGGCTTGTCGTCGGCTGCCGTTTTGCCGCATTCTGTGCACCGTTCCGGGCCGTCACCCTCGAACTGGCAGCGCAGACAATTGCACCAGAAGTGGTAAGATCGGTAGAGCAGGTACTGGCGCTCTCGCCGGCCTACGGTGACGTCAATGTACTGGTTCAACACCTGAAACAATAGCAGCCTTTGAAACGTAGAAAACAATACTGTCGGACTAGGCCTCAGTTTTCACTTACTATAACCAGGCCTCAGTTGCATGAGCGAGCTTAAATCGTGCGCATGCTACTAAGCAAGGTTCTTCGTGCACCTTGCAAAGTGGCTTGTGCAGGATTAAGCTCATGCACACATGCAACTGGCGCAAGCACACAGATGCTGTTAGGCCCATTCACTGTCTACGTTCATGCTTTAACCAAAGACCTTATATATGAATTTACATACACTATCTCGGTGTTATTGAGTATGTGTTGGGGGGGGGGGGGGGAATGGGGGGGGGGGGGGGGGGGCACAGTAGGAACCGTGGGCTCTTTAACTATTTTGAAGCTATTACTATTGAACTGTTTTGAAGATATTACTATTGAACTGTTTTGAAGCTATTATTATTAAACTATTTTTGAAGATATTACTCACGTAAAATGCAATTCTAAAATACCTCTCTTTCAAAACCTATACAGACTTCGCAGTGTTTGTTTTAACTGAGATCATCACAGATTGACCGCCTTTTCCTTAATGTAAACAGAGCAATAACAGGCTTAGATTATCTTGAGGTTAACAGGGCAAGCAGGGCGCACAGATTCTCCTGTGGAAACAGGACAAGCAAGAGGCATAGATTCTCATGAGCCCCCGCTTCACGGGGGCTCATACGAATCTATGCCTCTTGCAACTGCTTGCCTTTAGCTGTATCTCAAACATTCCGGCTGACAACCCACCTCTTCCCCTACAGAGATGTCCCTTTTGGCTTTGACGTGGCACCCAGGCTTTCCCATGGCTGTCTTCCCGTCACTGACGAAGGCGTTGTTGATACAGGAGTGGTTCAGACAGGCGTGCACGGGGAAGAGGCCTGCAAAGTCCCCCTCGTGGTCTTTACTGCGGCAGTAGTCCAGCAGCAGACACAGGTGAGGATCCTTGTGAATCCCTCGACAGAAGTGGGCCATGGGGTTGTCCGCATCCGAGAAAGACTGCACGTTGCAGGCCATCTGGTAGAGACAGAAAGACGCGTCGCATTCAAATGTCTTGATTGTCACAAACAGCAAACTAGAAAATTTGACATGTTGCAAATTCATTCTGAAATCATTGTGAGCTTAGCACCAAGAAACCCCCAACCGTCCAAGGAACATAGATAAACAATAGACAAGAGGCGTACGACCGCACTAAACCTGTTACACCCCAAGCTGTGGCACGCCCCAGCATGTGCACCAGAACCTTTCCGGTCTCGAGTAGTCTCGTAATGGAGGCATGTCCCTTGGTGATTGGTTGGTCATTTGAGACGGCGCCATTTACAAACTGACTTGTACAGATCTTGATCTAGATCTGGAAAATTAAGTGACGTTTTAATGGATCTTAGTTACAGAAAGCTGTCTCAATGGCATTAAGCAGTGAAAAATCCACAAAAGGCGCATATTCTGAAAGTCCGACTAAAATGACTTCATAACGACAAAACTGACATTACGTGGGCATCTTTCTGCTTATTTCAAACAAACTGATCTTTAAAACGGTCAAATGTGCACCATATGTTTAAAAAAATTTTTTTTTATGTATTTCCACTGGTCACATGATGAATTCGAGACCGGAAGACCTTTTGTGCACGGGCTGGGGCGTGCCACAGCTTGGGGCGTAACAAAACCCCGCTTACCATTTGTTCCCAGAACATGCCGCACATCTTTTAAAGCACATACTTCAGACAGTAAAGGGTTAATAGTTCGCAAAATCTCCTTTATAAATGCTCGTGGTGTGTCTTACAATAATGCTGGACAAAAGAGCTAACTTAAATTATGAAGTTTGAATGACTCACATAGATCGTAGAAGAAGGGTAACAAGTCTTAGTTGATGCAAGACAACATTGATAACTCGTTGTATCGGCGAATTTTACCAATCAAAGCCCACTATGGACCAGATCGTTTCAGCAACAACAATAACAAAAACAACGACGACAACAGCAGCAGCAACAACAACAACACACGCGGTCTTAAACCGCAGCCAACCCTTCACCAACTGGCTCCTGCATTTCGCCTCTAGTTCACAGACATTTATATACAGAAAAGAGGTGTGCTGTCAACCTGGCTGTTTGAAAGACGACCAAAAGCAACCAACCAACTGCAAGTGGCATAGATTCTCATGAGCCCCCACAAAGCGGGGGCTCATGAGAATCGATGCCTCTTGCTTCCCTTACTTATATCAGCATTTCTCAGGTAGAGGAGTTCACCAATGTACAATTGCATCAGGACTAGTCCAGCACCTCCCTGAGTGTCGGTCCTTACCTGAAGGTATCTGCCACAAAACTCGCCGCTGGTGATAGGGTAACTCAAACCGTCCCCCAGGTCTTTAAAAATGTCCTCAAACAGCTCGTGCATTTTAGGGATGGTCTGGGCGTCTGTTCCCGCGCCATACGCGATAAACCTGAGCACAGACAGATAGTGTTAAATATTGTTTCATTGTCTTCCAGGACAAGACGGCTAACTTCTAGGTCATGTGTAATTATGCAACTTTAATGTCTTGTATAATTACATACCTATCTTTGCAGCAATGCGCGCGCATTTATTATCTACTGAACAATGTGGGTAGGCTACATATTAACAGGAAAACAGGTAAAACAAACCGTGAAATGTTAATTCCGGTTTTACATGTTTCTTTGTTTTTGTGTGCACATGACCAACGTTTAATTTCAGGTCTGTTTCATCACGGCCGTTTCATTCATCATGCCATCCCGTACTGCTTCTATTGCAGATGGACCCTCTCGGGAAGTACACCCCAAGTACACTTCTACTTAACCCGCTCAGTGCCAGCTTACGCAGATTGTGTTTCTGCAGTCTTTGTTACTTCAACACCAAAATGTCCTAGCCTTCCCAAGGACACGGATTCAAAGTGTGAGGTCAGCAAGAGACATAGATCCTCATGAGCCCCCGCGATTGCGGGGGCTCATGAGGATCTATACCTCTTGCAGCTGAGTGGTGTCGTTCAGATTTTCTCGGCACTGGACGGGTTAAATGAGACGCTCCATAAAGGGAACTGAATACAAAGTATTAACAGGCCGCAGGACGCGACGAAATGCCACACAAAATGGCAGACAGTATCGGTCTTATGTTGTGTTATCAATGCGCAATACTAGATATCCTACTGCTGAGCTATGCATGAAAAATATCCCCTTTTTGTGGAAACAAATGAGATACAAATAGACATGCGCACATACGCGCGCGTACAAGTGTACTCAAAGACACACATGCGCGAACGTGCGCCAGATTAACACACAACACACACACACACACAAAGACCATGTTGGTCTCAGTACGTCAACTGACAAGCACAGTCGTAAAACCGATACATGGAGTGAGTACCAACGCACAACAGTTAGCAAAGTTAAAATGGGAAACAGCAAGCACGCACAAGTACATAAGTACATTTATTAAACTTCTGAAACTACTACTTCTAAAAACACAAATAAATAAATAAACAAACATATAAAAAATAAATAAATAAATAAATAAATAAATGAAACAAGCAGAAACGTACGATATTTCACAGGGACTGAAATAAAACAGGAGAACATTTCTCATCAGAGTCAAAAGGCCCGCCACACTTGCCGGTTGTGCCCCGATTTTGAAGCCGATTCCGATCCGATTGCGATCGGATGACGTCATATATCCGATCCGATCGCAATCGGCTGGGAATCGGGTGTTTAGAAACTGCTCTATTTTTCCGATCCGAATCGGCCCCGATTGTAAACTTCAACCAATCAGAGCACGTCTCGCAAAGCACGTCGTTTCAGTTTGCAAATGGCGGAAGATCAGTCAACCACCTTCGTTGCCGATGTTTCGCCTGCCTCAGTCTTCCCGAATATGATGTAAAACTGCTGATAATGCAAGCACATCATCATCACTGTCCAAACTAGCAGCTATTTCGCTGAACAGGTACGACCTTGATCTTCGATTCAAACCGGTCGGCTAAATAAAGTCGGGGAATGTGTGGCAGTGCACACGTTTTTGCAGTCCGGTCCGATCACACTCCGATTCGAAACTGCTCAAGAATCGGCCTCAAAATCGGGCATGTGTGGCAGGGCCTAAACACAGAGAATTAACCCTTTGTGCATGCAGCTCTTGACACTGTCACCAGTGCTGGTGTCTGCATGCACAAGAGGGTTAAAGGAATCGGGAAGGAAATGAACAAATGAAAGGTTTTATTAATTGATGATCAATAATTATTTGGTGGAAGGAAGGATGGACAACCTGAAAAAGGGGAGGACGGGGCAACAGGCGTCAGTCAATCAGAATGGGTAGACCGGGGTAGTAGTCAGACCCAAGGAGAAACAGGTGAAATCACCGGCGGAAGGGCGCCCTCGCCAACGCCCAGTCGTGAGCAGTCGGAGCTCTATTGCCGTTGTCCGCGGCAAGCTGCTGTGCTCGGCAGACTATGGACGACCACAGTTTAGCCATCAACAAGGGGCTGAACGACGCGTTCCACCAGCCCTGCCAAGATTTCACAGCATAGTTTTAACAGAAGGACGTAAAGCGATAGGTATGCTTGTTTGCCTCTGCGCGGAAAACAATGCAGAAAATGATGACGATTTAAATAAGCGGCATATCCCAAGTTTCAACCCCCTGACTGCCGAGACACAGCCAGACATAACTGCAAGAAGCATATAGAACCTCATGAGCCCCGCAGTCGCGGGGCTCATGAGGTTCTATGCTTCTTGCTTGCCTTTGTTTGCCGTGTGTCCATGTTCGTTGGACGGTTTGAGTTTTTATGCTTTGAATTTACGATTGTTTTTGTAGCGGTTTTAAAGAGCGTGACTGTACTAAGCCTGAAACTGACTACTCAAGCGCGCACACACGCGCGTACACACACACACACACACACACACACACACAAAACGCGCGTACACACACACACACACACAAACACACACGCGTACACACACACACACACACACACACACACACACACACACATACACACACACACACACACACACACACACACACACACACACACACACACACGTACACACACACACGCCACCACCACCACCAGCAGCGCGTATACACACACACGCACACACCGAACACACACACACACCATCACCACTACCACCACCACCACAACACCACCACAACCACAACCACTACCAGCGCGTACACACACACACACACACACACACACACACACACACACACACACACACACACACACACCACCACCACCACCACCACCACCACCACCACCACCACCACAACCACACCACCACAGCACCATTACCTTGTGATCACATTTGCCCTGTTTGTGCAAAGACCACCAGTCCAAAATCTGAGGCTGCGGCAACAGCTCCAGTGAATATACTGTATTTCATGTTCCTATATTGCTTTATTACTGAGGCTGGCTACACTAACGTTTTCCACAAATCAGAAGTATATAAGTAAAAAGAATGCACGAATTTGACACCTTCAGTGGATGAAAATGGCGGGCAAACATGCCAGATCGCATGTCTGCGCGCGTTAAAATATTAATCCATTCACTGTTAGTGAACGCAGGCTGTGTTTTGGAAAATCATGAGTTCAAATCGACGTCAAAAACCCACAGGCGTCGAAGGAACGTGGATCTATACAAAGCAGTTTCCACAAGAGGCATAGATCCTCATGAGCCCCCGCATTCGCGGGGGCTCATGAGGATCTATACCTCTTGCAGCAGTTATCCGGGTGTTCGCGGTATTTCTCGGCAGCAGTAAAGGGCCGGTTAATCACTGACCTGGTACGCCGATACGTCGCTGGAAGTAAGCTGATCGTACGTGTCAAGCACTTGGTACAGCTTCTGTACTGCCGGGTTCTTCTCCGGACAGATCAGGCGGTGCTCGCTGTCCCACGCCTCCTGCCGACACTGCTCACTGCAGTACACCTCTTTCTTGCACGTGCAATACACGCGCGCTCGGACAGGCCAGTACTTCTTGAAGGCCTTCTGCAGGGTTGGCTTCTGGAGCTCCTCATTACCTGTGGCATTCGATAGTTTTGCGCTATCATTGCGATGGTTATCACTATCGAGCAACACCCACTTGTTTTTCGACCTTTAGCTGTCGGTAGCGCTTTAAGTCCAGGTGATTCCTGCCTTGTCGTGGGCAGCCCTAATTAACTCATTCGAGACGAATGGCATTCGGATACGCGGAGTTAAGGAAGGGGAAAACAAAAGGGACACATCTACGAATTGTTTTGTAATACACTGAGACCAAGAAGATGACTGCCGAAGAAAATCCCAGCATAAAGAAACGCGCTTAGAAAAGGGCAAACACAGCACGACTTGTGTTGCATGCTTTATGGAATCATCGGAAACACTAATATGTTTCCGATAATTTCAAAAACGTCGCAATTATATTGCTCGTTAGACTGAACTTCTCATTTCTGTCCCATTTGTGTTTCTTTCTTTGTTAGGATTTTTTTTTTTTTTAATACGAATTGTTCGTGTACGTGTTTGTCCCGGAGCCCTTTTGCACGAAGCCACCGGTACAGGTTTTTGTGTACGCAGCCATACTCGGAGAACACTGACTGAATGTGTGAATTTATTATTGCAGTCACAAGGGGGCTAACAGACCTTGTTCGCAACTGAAATCCGAAGTATGCCAAAAGGGATTAAAAGCCCAGATAAACATGCGACGAAAACGGTGGATTAAAAAGCCCGGACAAACATGCATGTTAGTCCTGGCTTTTAATCCACTGTTTTTCTCAAAACACGTGCGATCTTGACATCATGAAAACGTCTATTGGTTGGTACACTCACTGAAAACGTCTTCAGGCGTGATGAGACTGGTGACACAGTGTGAGCAGCATGGAAACTTGCGGGACGGTAACGTCTGTGCGTGCAGGAGCGCTCTGTCGGCAAAAATCACTTCGCCTTTCTTGATGGCGCGCGTCGTCCTGACGGCACGACCTTGGTTTGTGAAGGTCACCTCTACGGGCATGTCGTGGGTGAGGGGTTCGTACAGTCGTTTGGCGCGGATACGCTGTAACAGAACACTGATTGATTGCCTGATTGCGTTACTTTGTAAGTATACTAAAGAAATAAAGTTAAGATTAAGAAGCAGCAAGAAATATGCCACATTACATGATATATCTTGTGATTTTCTATTACGTGCCTTTGAAAAAAAAACTAACTCTGTATGGGAAAGGTTTGCCGAAGACAACAAGCTATATCTGAATAAAGATAAAACAAGATAAAACAAGAGCGCGGTAGCCAGGACTGGCTTATGGAGTAATATTTGAGTTTGTTTGGCAGCTTATCAGCATTCGTCCTTCGTGGGTTTGGCTGTTTCAGCCTCCGATAAATATAAATTTAGGAATTGGCATGAAGTTTGAGTATCATATGTAACAAACGGTGTACAGTACAAATAAGCTGTAAGAGACTACCCAATGCGCAGAAGGCTATCCGGGACCGAAATCGGCCGCCGTTGGCCCGCGCACGGCCGTGCGGGGGCCAACGGCGGCCGATTTCGGGCCGATGGCGGCCTTTTGCGCATTGGGTAGTGACCTGGAAGAGGATGGCTGCGCTGTTGTCTCTATTGTCAGCCAGCTTGGTGGCGTTCCGAAGCCAGGCCTCGGCTGTCACAGGCAGGCCCAGCTTGTCCAGAACCGATCCTGTGAGACAGAAAACGACAGCGTCATGTCTAGTTACGCTAACTTCGCTGTAGAACGTACTTTGGGCGGGAAACGCTGTGTGTGTGTGTGTGTGTGTGTGTGTGTGTGTGTGTGTGTGTGTGTGTGTGTGTGTGTGTGTGTCGGTGTGTGTGTGTGTCGGTGTGTGTGTGCGTGTGTGTGTGTGTGTGTGTGTGTGTGTGTGTGTGTGTGTGTGTGTGTGTGTGTGTGTGTGTGTGTGTGTGTGTGTGTGTGTGTGTGTAAGCGTATGTATGTAAACACGAGAATCTCCGACGTTTGTGTACTTGCCACTTGGGGAAGTGCTTTGTCCAAGAAGTAACTAGGAGTGCCTCCGAGCATATTAAAAGTGGGTCTCTCACTAAAGGGATAAAAGATCGTTGATAGAAAGTCGGTTGTACCGCATTAGAGTCCATAATTTTTGTCATATTCACTTGAAATTTTGGATATAGCCAGATTGGAGAAAGACAATAGATGAATTCGTTAACCAGCTTTGTACCCTTTCAACTTCTTCAGTAAATATTAATTCTTTTATCCCAAAAAATTAAAACAGAAAAATAAACCTTGAAAGTCAGACAGTGGCGGTGACGTAAAAGAAGCAGCTCCGTCACCACGCAGACACTGATGACGTAATTCTCTCTCTCTCTCTCTCTCTCTCTCTCTCCAACGGCAGATTTGAAAAATGGCATTGCCTCTGGCATTGTTAATATCTTTACCGTTGTAAACTAAAGATTCATTGATTCATTGATTCTCTCTGTCACTTCCAATCAGCGTGACTTCACAGTTCGCCATATAAACATAATACTGCTGATAACACGTAAACGTCAAACATTTTCTCTTTTTCCATACATTTGCTAAATGAACATCTATTGTAATTTGTATCGGTCGGTGTCGCTATACGCGATTGATGCGGCTGATTCTATACTGAACACTGTCTTATAATAATAATAATACCTAGTTCTTGTATAGCGCTGTTCTCCAGGAAAACACTGGACTCACTGCGCATGCACAAAAGCACACCCTCTCTCTCAGACACACGCACGATTATACACTACTTTAAACCACCCCATCTCTTCCCAACACTATACATTCACTTCCGCAAGGATCAGAATAAAAGGCAGTCAACAGTTAGCTAAAGATGAGCTAAGTGTTAAATGCCCGACAGAAAAGAAAAGTCTTTAAATGCGCTTTGAACTGTGACAATGTGGGCAGATTCCGCATTTCAGTTGGCAGGGAGTTCCACACACTTGGGACTAAAAAGGTGAAAGAACGCTCCCCGACAGTTTTCATGTTAAGTTTTGGGATTTTAAAAAGTTTTACACTAGAGGAACGGAGGGTGCGTGATGGCTGATAAACAGACAGCTTGGCAGAAAGGTACGGCGGGAGAGATCCGTCAAAATGCCGATAGGTGAAAATTGCAATTTTGTACTGGCAGCGGAATTTTACGGGCAACCAGTGCAGCTGCTTCAGTAGAGGCGTAACTCGTGGTCTCTCTTTCGTTTCTTCAAGATGAGACGCGCCGTATTGTTTTGAATCATCTGCAAGCGTGAAATCTGATCTGCCGGTAAACCTGCCAGTACAGAATTGCAATAATCGAGCCTGGACGTAATGAATGCATTTACAAGTCTTGACGCCGCACTTTCTGTGAGATACGGTCTGAGGGAAGAAATTCTGCGCAGCTCAAGGAAACCAGCTCGGCAGACGCTACTGATATGATAATGCATGGAGAGCGTCGAATCAATGGAAGGGAACGCTGCAGCCACCAATGTTTGCGAACTCGCCGTTAATCAGACTAAGGCGAGACTGAGAGCCAACAGGCATGACTTCGGTTTTGTCGGTGTTAAGCTTAAAGTTTGTTGCTTGTCATCCAGGACAGGACCTAATCTATACAACACTGTACGCTCAATTTAGCAGAGCTGAAATGGCTAGGCGCGCTACTTCTTGACAATTCAGTATCGTCAGCATACTTGTGAAAATCACACTCATGGGCGGCAATTACATCAGACAAAGGTTGTGAATATAGAGTGAACAAAACAGGCCCTAATACGGAGCCCTGAGGGACTCCACACAACAAAAGACTAGAAGCAGATAGCTGGCCATTAACAATAACAGCCTGAGAACGATCCTTAACGTATGAAGTGAACCAGGCCAGGGCAGTACCACGGATGCCAAAGGTCACCTCTAACCTCTTCAGCAAAACAGAATGATCGAGCGTGTCGAATGCTGCACTGAGGTCCAGCAGAGCAATGAGAGAGACAAGTCTCTTGTCTGCCTTCACTAGCAGACCATCCAGGACGCTCAGCACAGCAGTCTCCGTGCTGTGATCCTTTCTGTATGCCGACTGATGCATTTCTAACAGACCGTTACCAGACAAATGGCTTTGTAGCTGTTTCAAAACAACCTTCTCCAAAATCTTTGAAATAAATGGAAGGTTAGAAACAGGTCTAAAATTCTTCAAGTCGTTTGGGTCCAGTCCAGGCTTTTTCAAGAGTGGTGTCACAACAGCATGTTGAAACTGAGTAGGCACAGCACCTGTAGAGAGAGAGGCATTAACTATGGTGGTAATCAGTGGGAGGACATCATCGATGCACTGTTTTATGAGGGACGTGGGCAAGGGATCAAGCACACAGCTCTTTGTTGGTGACTTCATAATAAGTTCGTGGATCTCCTGCTCAGTCACTGGCTCAAAACGAGACAATGAAGGGCTATTATACACACCAAAAGTAGGGGGATCACATGAACACGAGTCTAGTTGAGAGCGGATGTGCTTAATCTTATCTGAGAAAAAGTCACAGAAACGTTGAGGAAGGACAAGGCTCGACACATCCGTCGGAAGGGGCGTGGTACGGGGCTTGCCCTGCAGCTCACTGAAGACTGAGAAGAGTTGCTTGGACGACGATCTGGAGTCGATCCTGTCCTGGTAGAACTGTCTCCTGGCAGACTGTATGACCGCTGTTACTTCGGTCCTCACTTTCACGTAGATCTGTCTGTGGACAGTCAGGCCAGTCCGTCTCCAATGACGCTCCGCGCGTCTCCGTCGGCGGCGAGCTTCTCTGACGTCATCGGATAACCACGGGGCGGATGGTCGGTCCCTCACCAGCCTGGTGACAGAGGGGGCGTGTCGGTCGAGCACCTGTCGAAGCCAGTCACAGTGTTGTAAGCGTCCACGAGCTGCTCAGGCTCCAATGTAGGTGACTGACACAAATCTGTAGCTGCTGCCATCTCCTTTACCTGGGCCTGAAACTCAGCTGACGAAATATTGCGAATGTTTCGTGACGTCACGAGTCGTTTACGGGGGCGAGGTCTGGTAACTGCAATAGTGCAAGCGATGACACTGTGGTCAGAAAGACCAGGATAGTCCTGCACTGCTTTAAGGGACAACATGCTGCTCTCGCTACGGACCACCGCCCAGTCGAGTGTGTGGCCGCGCTTATGTGTAGGGACGCCAATAAGCTGTGCCAAATTGTGATCGCTCAGCATGGTCTTCAGACGGCTCACCTGGCAGTCAGTACTGTCATCAAAATGGAAGTTAAAGTCGCCTAGGATGGAGAAATCGCAACTCAAGTTCACGTATCGGGACAACAGCTCCGGGAATTCCCGAAGAAAAATGGAATCAGTCAGTTTATTGTGCCTACTCGGTGGCGGCCGGTAGAGACACACAAGGGTGATGGAGGTAAGGCTTACTGAAAGTTTAAGCTCAACAGCCTCCATCGATGTAAATTCAAGTGGTCTTAAAGAAACGTTGCAAGAAAGAGCTGACCTGATGACAAAACCGATGCCACCTCCTCTCGATCCAGTGCGGGGAAACGATCGGAAATCGTATCCCGCCGGGGTTAGAGTAGATGAGTATAATATTTGCCCTATGCACTAATTTATTCCCCTTGCTCAGTTTTGCATCGGTGGAAGTTACAAATTCTCCAATGCCATTTTTTTCTCCTTTAAATAATTTCACCTATTGTGTAAATAATTCACCTATTGTGCTCGTTAATTTCCCCCCCCCCCCCCCCCCCCGTGATTTTTGTTTTTGTTTTGTATGCTGTGTTTGTTTTCCTGGTATGTTCTGTTTTGTTTACAGGACAGCTTGTAAGACAGGCATTGAGTTGCCTAATAGCTTTATCCTGAATAAAAGATTCATCATCATCATCATCATCTCTCTCTCTCTCTCTCTCTCTCTCTCTCTCTCTCTCTCTCTCTCTCTCTCTCTCTCTCTCTCTCTCTCTCTCTCTCTCTCTCACACACACACACACACACACACACACACACACACACACACACACACACACACACATGCGCGCACTTCCAAGAGGCTTAGATCAATGCGGATCAATGCTTCTTTGAGATGCTTGGAACGCGCGCGCATGCACACGCACACACATCGACGCGCTTTCAGAAGAACATGCAGGTGTACTTAGTGTATCATGTATCTAGGCAAAGTCAACCTGATTTCACACAAATTATAGCATGACTGAAAATGTACCCTGAAATGCTATTTTTCTCACCATTTTTCTGAAGTCTTCAACCGAAAGTCAGTGTAACTCATTTTACGTAAACCATAAAATTACGTAACAAAATATTTAAAAAAAAATACGTCATGACAAATGACGTTTGACAAACCAATGACGCGTACGCACTGCGCCCCTTAAAGAGCTCACTAAAACATTGTCAGATCTGCGAGTTTTTTTTTTTTTTTTTTCTTTCAATAGGAGATAATTATTTCAACATGAGAAACAGGTCAAAGACAAAGGTAGAGACCCTTAACAGCGAGGACAGCTTTCAAATAGAAGAGACTTTGTGGGTTATGAACTTATGGTTCATCCCATCTTGTTAGATCTTACGCCGCAAGGTCCAAAGCAATAGTTCAGCAAATCATTGGCCTATTGAGTCAGTGTATTAATGTCAGTTTCTGTTTCAGTTTGGCTTTCGTCATTGACGTCAATCTTACAAGGATGACAAAACGGGCACATTGAAGTTCTGCCTGCAAGGAGTGTAAAAGTTAGCGGGCCCCTGCCCCGAGCTAGTTGGAATCAGTCCAATCTTGCTGTCGGAATGAGTTGACGTTTGGCCCGGAATGGCGTCCTTGTGCGCACTCATTCAGTCATGAATAGCCAGGTTTACGTGGGTATATTTCCAGTAACACTCCCAAATCAGTGATTCACATAAATATTTGAATAGACCATTCACCACACAAGAGGTGAATGGTCTATTCAAATATTTACCATTCACCACACAAGAAGAACACACTGACACGCACACGCACGCACACACACCCTCACACACACACACGGCACACACACACACCTACACACACACACACACACCCTGACACTGACACACACACAAACATCCTGACTAACACACACACACACACACACACACACACACACACACACACACACACACACACACACACACACACACACACACACACACACACACACACACACACAAAGAATGACGCACGAGTTCTTCAACACGTACGGGAATTCCCCCCTAAACTGACGTAAAAGGTAGACATCCTCGAAGAACTTGAAAAGTAGGCTTGATCATTCATCTCTGAACTAAGGTGTATTCTGTTTTTCTCATTCGGCTAGTCTTCGGTTAGAGCTTTATCGACCGTAGTATTTCATGAGATTTCATGCCTGCACTGCGGCCTAGCTAACCCGCGTGCACTACTCCAGGCTTTGATCTTACCTGGTCGGTCAGATCGGAAATACATTGTGATTATACTGTTTGGAAATATAGACCCTAAAACATCTTTTTCCACACAAAGGTCGTCGGGCCCACGACGGCCGCAGTGGGTCCGCGCACAGCCGTGCGCGGGCCCACTGCGACCGTCGTGGGCCCGAACACGTTTGTAGATACTGGATAATGTACTATGGAAACTCTCTCGAAGACAGAAAATAAATAAATATATATATATATATATATATATATATATATATATATATATATATATATATATATATATATATATATATATATATATATATATATATATATATATATATATATATATATATATATTGCATACATTGCAGATATTGCCAGTATTTTAAAACTGCAACTTCTGCTTATTGCATCCACAACTGCCATGTTCCTAGAACAAACAAACAAACAAATAACAAACAAACAATCGAACGGACGGATTGATCAAAGAAGCAAACAAGCAACGGTATAGTGACGATACATTTGAATTCAGCTTTCTTTATTCGTGGCCCTTATAACGTCATGCTGACTTGCAAACTTCAAGTGCAAAATCATAATGCATACACATAATATGTGTGTGTTTATTACGGTTATACGAGACCTCAGTCAGACAAAAGCCAAGTGAGGACTAAGCTCACATATCGATTCCATATTGCTAGACTCGAAAACGTAACTGCAGCGCTCTGATCAGCAACGAGATTAGGCCTACATCATCATGTGAAATCATCATGATAAGGTCACAGTACGCAAAACTAAATATTTGCGTGCTGAACAGTGATTCTGGACAGACTGACCAGCGCACGTTCCAAAACGTTGACGTTTTCTGAGTATTACGCATTGCGAACCAGAACTTCTTTCTTAGCGGACAGGCACATCATAAAGGTCGGTGGTAAAACGGCGTATATAATGAGCAGACCTTCTGCACCCGGATTTTTATTTGCCACGGTCTGCTGGTCCGTGAGTTTGGTCATTACGACACTAGAATGTAAGACCGGTTACATACCACATACCTCCTAACAGACATTTTGAGCTTAGGCCTGTGTTGATCAATCGGTTATCTCACGGACAGTATCACTGAAGTCACAAACGTAAATAGCTGCGCGGGAAGCCGTGTCGCGGTATAGCGTTGCCGCCAGGCAACGTTATACGACACTTACGCAGCTATTGTTGCGGGCTCCTTAACGTAGGCCTAAATCAACACTTTGTAGCACACTTTGAGTGTAACTGTGAAAGTGGTCTAGTTTCGCACTACAAAATAAATCTTTAACTCATTGGACACGCCGGAACGGCATCCGGACACACGGTTAAAGCCGCGTATCCGGATGCCGTTCGTCTCGAATGAGTTAAGCAGGCAAAAATAAAAGTGAACAAAGTTAAAACAAATGCAAAAGAAAATGTACGTTCTTTGCGGGGGATTATGTAATATCCGGTATGTTTTCGTTTCCAATCAGTACTGAGGTTCTTTTATTATGCAGACATATTAAATACGCCTACGATTTTCTAGTTGGCGAAGGGTAAAATTATGACATAAAAATTCCGTGGTTAATGTAGTAACGTCGCTCGCTGCGTTAAAGGCCGTACTAAAATCACACCGGCACATAAGACTGTCCAAGTAAACGTTACACGATTGCGAAACCAGAAATACCCCAGCCGACAAAGGCGCCAAATCCGAGTGAGCTAATCTGCCATACACGATCCCGCTTTTCCCACACGCGTTTTTCAGCACTGACTGATACAGTTAACCCATTTAACTCCACAAGCACATTTCCCATACTTCAGAAGTGTTTTTTTAACGACTGTGTACCAGTTGCAGGAGATGAACTGACCATGATAATTCAAGGGTAGTGCCAGATTAGCTTGGCGCCTGAAGGGCTAATTGGGTTAACCCATTTAGCCCTGACGCACGACAGCAGGACTGAGATGGGTCGATCATGATAATTCAAGGGTAGTGCCAGATTAGCTTGGCGCCTTCAGGCGCCAAGCTAATCTGACACTACCCTTGAATTATCATGATCGATCCATCTCCTGCAACAGGTGCATAGTCGTTAGACGACGCCTCCAAAATTTGGGAAATACGTGCGTCGGGTTGAATGAGTTTATCACTCACCATGCAGCTTCCTGGCGAAACGCTTGACAAATCATCAAGGAAACGCTGCGCGCTTTCTGACGTGTTGCTATTGTATGCTCAGGACTATGGCAAGCATTACGTGTCTACATTTCTGTTTTGCCCCAGCTGTTTGGCCCTCTAAGCACGTATCTGCAAGAGGCATAGATTTACACGAGCCCCTACAGTCGCTGCGTTGGAGTCGCAGGGGCTCATGAAAATCTATATTTCTTGTTGCCACAATTCATCCGGCATCAGTATAACATTTCGGTCAGTTTTGCTAGCTAGTCGTAGCCCACGGTACGACACTGAGGTTGTGACACTTCGCGTGGCATGCGTGTGCAATTTCGTACAGCTTGAATGATTGGTTAGTTCGGGTTTAACGTCCACAGCACCGAGGTGATCATGGACGGCCCTGACGGGGCGGGTTATGGGGGACAGGGAAATCTATTGCCTGAACACTGATCAACTCAGGCGCACTCCAACTGTGCCACTTTGATTTACCAGGACCTTTCAACGGACATGCTATTGAACAAATCCGTTTTCCCCCTGGATTGTGAGTCCAGCTACCGGAGCCGGGACGGGATTCGAACCCACGACCCGGCGATTCCCTTCTCTCTCCTGCTCCGACGTTTAACCGCCTGAATTATTTCGGACTCTCGGAGCTTGAATGCTTCTCAGTCGGATGCAGAAATAGAAAGCGTGAACTCCGCCATGTCACTAAACAGCCGGGTCGAGGGTTCGAATCACGGTCCTGGGGCCAGTTGCATGAGCCACGAGCTTAGTCCTGCACCAACCACTAGCCACCAGCCCAAAGCGGCGCACCTTGCTTCAGAAGTGGCTGGTGCAGGACTAAGCTCGCTCATGCAACTGGCCCCTGGTCCCGGTATTTGAGGTCGAAGTCCATGGAAAAAGGGGCTTGTTCTGTACAGTGAATACGTGTATAAAACCTTTCCGAGACCACTTTTACATAGGAACACACCAACACCAATATGTCCTCGTCTTACCGCGCTACGCTTTCTGTGTTATCATGCTGAACATGCAGCCAGTTCCCAAAATGGAGTGTGCCGTGTGATTGTTTGCCAAAAAAAAACCCAAACATATTCCACATTTAAATTGCTAAAGCTCACTTTCTACACTTAGAAAGGCCACGCACAATCCAAAAATATACTCATTTTTCCATTTCGAAACTGAGAAGTTTAGATCGCGCAGAGCAGGTAAGAGGTTTACACACCGAAATACCACAAGAATGCAAGAAATACCACAAGAATGTAGGAATGCTAGTAACACGGGAAACAGCTTCACATTTGCATTGTAATGTAGATTTCAGTTTACTGAGTTCAAAATAGTTTCATTTTATTGCACTTTGTTGTTTTTGTTGTTGTGCAGAATGGACATTTATTTTTAAACGGATTTTATTTGTTGATTCAACCGTGCTGAGATGGGTTTATTGCCGGTGTATTACTCAGTTACAAAAATAAATGTGTCGCTCCTGTTCAAAAGATGTTTTCGACCTATTCAGTGGTTGTGAAAGGTTCTATAAAACATAGAAGTGGAGTGTTCGTATACTCTCATTTCTAGACAGAACTCGCGGCTGACACTTCTGCAACTGTTTGATCCAGTCACCGAGCGCGTTCCGCGCTCGGTGACTGGATCAAACAGTTGCAGAAGTGCCAGCCAAATGATAGTATAAGAACACTTCACTTCTATGCTATAATAGTATGTCCGTTGACGTTTTTAAGTAGATCAAAACAGTACAGTTGCAGTGCTCCTAAATTGATCACTGTTCAGATTGTACAAATTAATAAAATAAAAATCGGATATAACCACTTTTTCAGTCAGAGGTCCCAACTGCACCCCCCCCCCCCCCAAAAAAAAAAAAATAAATAAATAAATAAATAAATAAATAAAATAAAATAAAATACAAAATAAATAAATAAAATAAAATAAAAAATAAAAAATAAACAAATAAAAAAATATAAAAAATAAATAAATAAATAAATAAATACATAATAAAATAAATAAATAAATAAAATAATTTTTAACAAATTACACTGTAATGTATTTGGGTCCACAGGCTTTTCACTCAGTTTCTTCCGTCAAGTCACTGAAGTCAGTGGTGAAATTAGCGCTGATATTCAGTATCGCCATACTGACTCATTGCGTTAGAGGCATACTAGGCTGAGCCCAGCATTTCCAGGAGCTCACAGCCTCTTGCAAACAAAACGGACTAAGCAAAGGGATGAGCCCAGTGAGTCAGTCACTTGTACACATGTGATACGCCTACACAGTGGAAACACGCATTCACTTCAGACTGTAAGTATATATACCCGGCTAAGCTGAACACGCAATAGGACTATAGGCGGGGTTGTCGTTTGTCGGGTAGAAGAAACGGCGAGGCAGGCTGTGCTGGGACATGAGGACATTTCAAGCAAATTGTAGGATCATGGTCGATATCTCATGTGTGTCTCCCGCTGTGTATGAGATATATCAAATTCAAATTCCAAAACCTTTATTTATCCCTTAAAGGGCAATTACAGTTTGTGGACGGGAGGGAACAAAAAATATTATTATAAAACATTATAAAAACTTAAACAGCATTAATAACAACACATTTACGTCTTACTATCCACTTACACCCTCTACAACCGTCCATCCAGGCCAGCGATACCCACGCGAAACAGCTGTGTAAATCACACACACACACACACACACACACACACACACACACACACACACACACGCACGCACGCACACACACACACACACACACACACACACACACACGGCACACACACACACACACACACACACACACACACACGGCACACACACACACACACACACACACACACACACACACACACACACACACACACACACACACACACACACTCACACACTCTTTTAAAGCCTGTGTAGATTTTCGGCGGCAAATTATTGAAGAGTCAGACGGCGGCAACAGAGATGAAAGACAGTTTCCTACGGTTGGTTTTACATGATGGTTGACTGTATTGGCGGCCAGAAGGGAACAATTCAAATAGGTCTTTCATCACGTGAGCATCACTAGCCAGGATGGATGTAGCTTTTCTTACAACTGACGATCGCAGAACACGGCAAAACTTTTCTGTTCTTCTCCAATGATCTTTGAACTGAGACGAACAACTCTGAAGACTGTTTTTGTTTTTAACATTAAGATTTGGGAACCAGCAAATGAACGAAAAAGTCAGGACGCTTTCTAAGAAAGATTTGTAAAACAAAGATAAAATGGTCCTGTCAACCGAGAAAGAGTTCAGCTTTCTCAGAAAATACAATCTCTGCTGGCCTTTCTTACAACAGTTTCAGTATTGTCATCCAAATTCAGTTTATCATTGAAGATGGTGCCTAAGTATTTATACTTCTGGACAATGACAACTTCCTTATCATGTATAATAGTCTTACTGTGATCCTGCTTATTCTTCCTAAAATACAACAATAAGGTCACATGTCTTACCCACGTGTGGTGACTTTATCACGGAAGTTCATAAGCCCAATCAGGTACCGTGTCAGCACCCTAGCATTTTTTTGTCCAAAACCTAACCTGCAAGGCAGCAGGGGACTCGTCGAGGGCGGGGTCGTCTATGTCCCGTGCAGATGTGAACATCTGCCCACTGCCCAGAGTCTTGCTCAATAACAATAGAAGAGCCATCGTGTGTCAGTGACTGCTTCAGATCAGCTACAGCAGACGAAAAATCGCGTGTTTCGAAACGGGTAAAAAAAGAAATAAAAAGCATCAGGCAACGTATCCTCGCTTTAAGCCCGCAGAACAGATCTTCGATTTTCGTGTCCTCAGCATTGTCGACAGCAGACATAATCTTTATGCCTTGCCAAGCATATCAGTCGACTGAGCAACTTTTTCTCCTTCGGTTCACTTCTTGAAAGGGGAGAGGGGGCATTTGCGGGGAAGGGGGGGGGGGGGGCTTACTACCACGGATTCACAATGATATATATATATTGCAATTCCCACAAACCAGATAGGTGAGGCTAGCGCTGGCAGAATTGTATACAAACCAAGGGGAATCACTCAGCGCTGGACAGACAAACAGTTAGATCCCCTACCCCCGCCTATCAGGCACCCATTCGCCAGCCCACAGAGAAATACGCAGGTATAGAACAAGACGATTATCTACATCCCTTAAATGTATCAGGATTGGTTTGTTTGCAATTCCCGAATTACGAATACCTGAAAAACAGCATTCACGCTACTCGACGGAAAAGGACAGTGAAAAGAGATCAAAACTGAGAGAAGGCCTACCGCTTTCATAACATCTTTCACTGGCCGAAAAGTCTAACAAAGTGTGTGTGTGTGTGTGTGTGGGGGGGGGGGGTGTCAGAGGTTCCGGTCCCCCCTCCGCGCCGCCGACCCAAAAATCTTTCAAACTTCACGCACGCTTCCACCCCCCCCCCCCCCCCCCCCCTGAAAGCAAGGCCTGGCATCGGGGAAGCCTTATCAGGGTGAAGGTCCACCCCCCCCCCCCCCCAAAAAAAAAAAAAAAAAAAAAAAAAAGTTGGAACCCCCTCCCCTCTTTGAGGTAACTGATACGCCCCTGGTGTGTGTGTGTGTGTGTGTGTGTGTGTGTGTGTGTGTGTGTGTGTGTGTGTGTGTGTTTTCACAGTGGGACTCCGCGTTGTAAAACTGAGCCAGTGAAATCCAGTGCAAACTGCGCCTTATCTCCGCTTACTCAGTCTACCACATGCACGTGACCTACTCACCCTCCGGCGCTAACTTCAAGACTGAGACATAAATAGATTCGCGTTAGTGTTTCGGGGTAGATGTGCAATGTACACGTAGGTCTACTTATCTGCAACCTGGATATCCGATATGTATATGTATTAAACTCCAGCAATATGTCAAGAGGGAAAGATCCTCATGAGCCGCCGCAAGCTCAGGGAGCATACTGAGGTTTATTCCCCTTGCGGCTGGACATTTTTTCTCACCAGTCCGTGATTTCCAGGTGGAGCTGGGCTTTTAATCCATATCATCCTGAGGCTAAAAGCTTCAAATGTGTACACTGCCATATGCAAGCTACATTATAGTACTTACAGATAAGGATATAAACCAGTGGCTTTAGTTCAAGGGTAGTGCCAGAATAGCTTGGCGCCTAGAGGCGCCAAGCTATTCTGGCACTACCCTTGAACTATTTTAGTCAAACTTATTTCACACACTTGTGTATTCCGAATGATAAGGGTTAAAGGGGGCGAACTAATACAGGCATTAGTATGTGTATTCCGAATGATAAGGGTTAAAGGGGGCGAACTAATACAGGCATTAGTATGTGTATTCCGAATGATAAGGGTTAAAGGGGGCGAACTAATACAGGCATTAGTATGTGTATTCCGAATGATAAGGGTTAAAGGGGGCGAACTAATACAGGCATTAGTAGAAATACGTGAGTTTTTTTTAACTGTCTGTTAACCCACTTAACCCTAGGACCGCAATTCCCAAAATTACATCTGGAGGTGTCATTAACGACTATGTACCAGCTGCAGGAGATGTATCGAAGGCACCAAGCTAATCTGGCACTACCCTTGAATTATCATGCTCGACCCATCTCCTGCTGTAGTGCGTTGGGGCTAAATGGGTCAATGCACAACATACAGTAGCTTCCAACAGAAACGCAACCATTAACACACTGGAATTCCAACGTAATTTTTGGTGTAAAGTTCCCTCATGATGTGTTTTTCAAAAGTGTTTACTTGTCGAACAGAAAAAAATTTTCTGACAACGCATTTTCTGCTGCTTATCGTATGGTGTAAGAAGACCTATAAAAAGGGGCTATAAAAACAACTACAAACATTAGGAACAAAAACCAAAATTGCACGTTAGTGCACGTGTCTCAATAACTCATGACAAAAAAAGCTGATTCGGCAAAAATAAGTGCTTGAATTTTACTTAAAAGTACAGATTTATTTCGAGCAATTGCCTACACCTGAATTCATAACAGATCCATAAACTTTAAGTTTGTTGTATCAGGGTTTTTTCTCAAAACTGTTTGAAGTGACTGCTACCAAAAATAACAGTGCGTCCTTTCACCTGAAAAACACAATAAAACAATGTTGATGAAATTATTATAATATATTTGGTGCTACAAGCTGGGAGATTTTGGTTCTGATAATTATGCGGCATTCAGATGCAAAACAAGATATCGAAACAAGTGGATTAAGTACACATTTGGCAATTATTTGCTGAATCAGCGTTTTTCATCAAGAGTTAGTCCCCCCCACCCCCCACCCCCCAACCCCCTTCCCCCTTCGTGAAAACGCATTTCACTATATACACCGTACGTTGTGAGGTTTAGTTTGCAATTAACGACTACCAACAACGAACGAGAGCAAAGTCGCGGCAGATAACCTGTTTCTACCATAAGCATAGATAACACTCCAAAAACATCTCCAAGAGGCATACATCCTCATGAGCCCTCCGGGCTCATGAGGATGTATGCCTCCTGGAGATGTTCTGAGTGCTGTCAATTCTTACGGGCACTCGCTGGCTGTCCGCCGCTACTTCGCTCAGTCTCCGCGTTCGTTCAGTTGTTGTCAGTCCGGCGGTTGTTGCAAAAACACTGCGGGAAGACGGTAAACCGACAGAATAAAAGGTCATCCGGTTGACGCTGACTTGACTATGTGTCTCAATCCCAACGCTGACCTCAGTCAGCCCTGACACACATGTATGCGATGATGATTGTCATTACACTCTCATTCTGATGGGACGTTCACGACTACTAGATGATAACACACGTGATATGATGACCTCTTCCACACTGGGTCTTTCCCGTCCACGGCATGGATTTCAAGTCTTATCTCTGATCAGCTGAGTGTGCCATGGCACAGATGGTGATCAGCATGACGCTGTCAGTCACCTGATCAATCAAAGGTTGTGATCACAACACGCGTGATCATGCGATAAACTTTTTTTTTTTTTAAATGAGTACTCATCTTATAAAGTCGTCATCTATTAGTCACGATCAAATGTTATGACAGTTACTTAGTTATCAGGGTTTAAAATCCCTTAATAGAAATATTTCCGTCAGCCCCGCTGACATGATATTGGTTGTCATGTCACGGCGGAAATGTTATGACGATAGGAATCACAGCCCCGGTTTGTCAACTTCCTTTTTATTTCGAAAGCATTCCTGCAGTACACGTAAACCGCCTATTCGTGGGCTGGTCTGTAATTTTCACAGACCAGCACAGACAAAGAGGCTGGAATTAGCTTCCACGCCGCCCGCTCACCACAGACTACAAAGCTCACGTTTATTTTAGACTCCAAAATTAATTCAGTTCTACTCAATGCGTGCCGAGGCTGTTGACCACGGCTGAGCTAATGAAACGGCCAATGTGTCATAACCTGCAATACAAGTGGCTGACGGTCATTTCCTTCTTCTTCTTTAACCCTTTAACTGTCGGGGCAAGGCCGAACTCCACGCAGCTGTAAGTGACTTAAATCCTTATGTGCCCCCGCAGTCGCGACTGCGGGGGCTCATGAGGATTTATGTTTTTTGTTGGTCTGTTTGTTCCTTATGCCCATTTTTTGTCTCATGTAAATCCGTTTCTTCTGACCGCGAATGTCGGTCAGAGTGCGGTAGTCGGTTTCTGACGCGATATTCAAGTCGTGATCACTGGCAGCGAAGCATAGGGGCCCGGAGTGGGTTGCATGTAGCGTGCTTAAATATAGTGTGTTAAGCTCGCTGACTTAAGGTCTTTCTTGCTTAGTAAAGCTCTTGCTTAGTGCGCGAGTGTTTTCTGTTGCATGGAGCGACTTAGCGATGTGCGTAGCTCCGAACGAGTTCTTAGCGAGCGGGGATAGGTTATTTATAGCTTATGGTGGGGTTCTCCCCTACGTCATCATAGATTGTAGAAATCGGCCAATAAAAACGCACGGTTTTCGCTTCTTCTGACCTAACGGAAACGAAGTAGACAAAACGCCGGTGAAATGGCGGCGATGGAAAACAAGAAGTCAAGAGAGAAAGAATGGCAAATTTTTCGTGCAGGCAACCCTGCTTGTCAATCTAATGTAGACGTACATTAGTTAAGGAGTACCGTGTAGGCTCCCATAGTATGAGGATCTATGTCTCAAGTCTAATGTGGATGTACATTAGTTAAGGACTACCGTGTAGTAGGCTCCCATAGTATGAGGATCTATGTTTCTCTGACAACGGCTGGTGTTGGGTTATACCCATCGGTGTGCAGGGTCAGTTGAATTAGTTATGCAGACTCCTCACCGACAATTCCCAGATGTCCGTGAGATGAGGCTGGGTGGGGGGTCCGTGCGTTCCCACGTACATTTCGTGTTCCTCCTTCTCTATCCTAGATGGAAGGCTGTTTCTGCCACAAGGTTTAAGAGAGTGAATTCACATTTCCGTTCTCGCGTTAACACGGCAGCTAAGAACTCTTCCTCAGCTAAGCACGCCGCTACGCACGGGGGGGACCGTCCTTAGAATTAAGCACGCCACTAAGCTCGCTCCAGCAGATAAGCACGCTCATGCAACGCACATTTTCAGCTAAGCTTGTGAACTTAGCGCTAAGCAAGAAATTTGCGCGCTAAGCAAGCATATGCAACCCACCCCCGATGAATAGTAGCTTTGACTAATGCAAATCCGCTGCGCCACCGCGTGCGCGCCAACGCCTACTAAGCTCAAGACAGAATACAAGGGAGGAAACACAAAGCAGCGAAACACTGTGATTCCAGAGCAGTTTTCAACCCTCAAAGCAATAGTGCATAAGCTAGGAAGGTCTACCGTGCACACACCCCCTCCCCCCAGTACTCAATAAGATGGGTTTCAAAGTGTTCCTTAGTATGTCCTGAGATGTTTAAGCCATGTTCCCCGAAAATCCTTAGGAACACACCAGAGATATAGCCGATGGCGCAAGGGTACCCCCGTTCACGCTCTTCGCAGGTGCTAAAATGAGGTTGAGAAACATTTTCCTCTAAATAAATCAGAATTCATTCCAGAAGCCCAAATCAGGCAATATTATGTTAAGGCACACGTTCTGCAGCCTCTGCAAAAAAACAGAATGAAAAAATATTGAATCTCTGGCTCACAGTGAAGGTATTTGTGCACCCAGCAAACGCCCATTTCCGCGAAATCGCAAAAAAAAAAAAAAAAAAAAAAAAAAAAAGACAAAAATAATGTGTCAGATGCCTTCAGACATTTTCTATAGCGCTGGCAGTCCATTTTCAGGCTTACATCATTAAAACAGGATGTCACAATTATTATAAACTTGACTAGGTGATGCTGTGATCACTGTGAGTGCCACACTGGTTGATTTTGTATCCCTACCCCCAAGTTGTAAAAATACACAAAATTAATTAGAAAAAATTACTAAAGTTATTCCATTTCATTTTGACCTCTCTTTACCTATTAAGTTTCAATAATGTGAGCACAAAGTGCAAGAAAATAAGGAAAGTCGGCATCCTTTACGGTACATTCGTGGTGAATGATAGCTTTTTCCCATTTAAAATTGCCGAATTGGGAAACGTACGTTGTTTCCGATGCCCTCAGAAATTTTGTATAAAACCGATAGGTTTTTGTTAGGTTTTATTGGTTAGGATAGAGTACCACAGTTACTCCCAACCTGATTTTGTGATGCTGTGATGCATTTAGGGGCCACAGTGGCTGAATCTGAAAGCCAGGTTACAAATTAAAAATATATACTAAAATGGGCTTGGATAGGGCTATTATTTGGTTGAGGGCTGGGGACAGTACAAGGCTTTTCCAGCCTTGAAGGCCGCTTTCATCGGAACTGCCGTCAGATGGTACGGCAGAAGGTTCTCTGTTCCGTCTGATGTGCACATAGACAAATGAACCTATCAAGAAACATTCATTCCACCGTTACCGCATACTTTCACGAGGATAAATATATTCTTGTTTTTACATCAGACGGATGGCATTCACTGCCTAGCAATGTTCGCCCATAACCAAAGACAAAACTCCCCAAGAGGCATAGATCTTCATGCGTTCCGCGCAGAGTGCGGGGGCTTGTGAGAAGCTAAATGTACTGCCGGTATGTATCTTGGTGGCTAGTGTTGCCTCTGTGCTGCTATGTTTACGCAGCCGGATGAAATCGCAACCACCGAGCCCAAAACAAAACACCCATGGCTGTCATCACGTGCGATTCGACGACCGTCCCGGCACTGCGGCGTAGAATAGCCGTAGAATAGCGCGATGCTCATGCTCCCAATTAGGTTCACGGCAGTGCAAACTCGAGTTTGGAGACTAACTGACCCATGGCTGTCAACACGCACGATTCGACGACCGTCCCAGCTCTGCCGCGTAGAATAGCGCGATGCTCATGCTCCCTTAGGTTCACGGCAGTGCAAACTCGAGTCTGGAGACTAACTGTGCAGTCCCTTTTCAGGCTTACATCATTAAAACAGGATGTCACAATTATTATAAACTTGACTAGGTGATGCTGTGATTACTGTGAGTGCCATAGTGGTTGATTTTGTATCCCAACCCCCGAGTTAAAATACACAAAATTAATTAGAAAAAATTACAAAAGTTATTCCGTTTCATTTTGACCTCTCTTTACTTATTAAGTTGCAATAATGTGAGCATAAAGTGCAAGAAAATGCGGAAAGTCGGCATCCTTTACGATACGTGCGTGGTGAATGATAGCTTTTTCCTATTTAAAATTGCCAAATTGGAAAAACTACGTTGTCTCCGATGCCCTCAGAAATATTGTATACAACTGATAGGTCTTTTATTTTAGGTTTTAATGGTTAGGATAGAGTACCAGAGTTACTCCCAACCTGATTTTAGGATGCTGTGATTCATTTATGGGCCACAGTGGCTGAATCTGCTGCCCTACCCCCATTTTCCAAGTACGCAAAGGAACACAAAACGATCATCAAAATTGATTACGGCATACTCCTCTGTTTAAATATTTTTGTTGCCAGCCTTTCTTAAGAAATATGATTCAGCCACTGTGGCCACTAAATGCATCACAGCGTCATAAAATCAGCTTGGGAGTAACTGTGGTACTCTATCCTAACCATTAAAACCTTTAAAAAAAAAGACCTATCAGTTGTATACAATATTTCTGAGGGCATCCGAAACAACGTACGTTTCCTAATTTGGCAGTTTTAAATGGGAAAAAGTTATCAATCACCACGAATGTATCGTACAGGATGCCGACTTTCCTCATTTTCTTGCACTTTATGCTCACGTTATTGAAACTTAATAGGTAAAGAGAGGTCAAACTGAAATGGAATAACTTTAGTAATTTTTTCTAATTAATTTTGTGTATTTTTACAACTTGGGGGTAGGGATACAAAATCAACCACTGTGGCACTCACAGTGATCGCAGCATCACCTAGTCAAGTTTATAATAATTGTGACATCATGTTTTAATAATGTAAGCCTGAAAATGGACTGGCAGTGCTATAGAAAATTTCTGAAGTCTGACACATTATTTTTGTCTTGTTTGCGATTTTGCGGAAATGGCTGTTTACTGGGTGCACAAATACCTTCTCTGTGAGTCACAGATTTAATATTTTTTTCCTTCTGTTTTTTTTTTTTTTTTTTTTTAAGAGGACGCAGAAGGTGTGCCTTAAAGTAATATTTCCTGATTTGGGCTTCTGGAATGAATTCAGATTTTATTTAGAGGAAAATGTTTCTCAAGCTCATTTTAGGATCCGCGAAGAGCGTAAATGGGGGTACTCTTGCGCAATCGGCTCTATCTCTGGGGTGTTCCTAAGGATTTTAGGGGAACATGGCTTAACATCGCAGGACATACTAAGGTACACTTTGAAACCCATCTTATTGAGTACTGGAGTACTGGGAGGGAAGGGGGTGGTGCACGCCGGGAAGCCAGGACTGGCTTATGGCGTATTGTTTCCCCTAGCCGGAAAAGGTCTACTTTAAATGGCGCCTGGTTTAAACACTGCTCAGTTCAGTGTCAAAATCTTTTCAAGTAATTCTCTTCGACTTTAGAGTAAACACGCCAGAAAACAATGTTGGCACTGCAGTGCAGAGTGGCCTCTTTCACGGCACTCTACTAAAGGGTTTAACGTTGGACTCTAGATGTTGAGAAAGAGGTCCGTGCATGCTGGGATACTTCCGGCCACATCTAAAATTTCGCGGGTGTCTTCGTTTCTTCCCATGTATTCTGTCTTGAGCTTCAGTAGTAGGCGATGGCGCGCACGCGGTGGCGCAGTGGATTTGCACTAGTCAAAGCTACTATCATTGGGCCCCTATGCAGCGAAGGGGTGAAGATTGGACTGAAATAACACTGAAGTCAGGCTGGCGACTGAAATAACACTGAAGTCAGGCTGGCAGGTAAGTGACACAATTGTAGGATGTTGTGTGCAGCTTTCTCAGTAGAGATAACAAAACTGACAGAAACTGATTAAGGAGTCCATCCGGCGGCGGCCTAGAGTCATTACGTTCTTTATTCTGTCCCGCGCGGCCCTGACACATAAAACGACACGCAGCTTGTAGTCTGCGCTGCTTTGGTGTTTAGTTATATACTTCTTGCTCCGGTTTTCAGTGCGGCGGAATCATTACAAAAATAACTACACCGTCAAATAGTATGACGTAGGCCTACACACGCTTTCTCATAGCCGGAAGAAGATACAGCCCCGTCATGAGCACAAAGTAACTCAGACTGACTCAAAACGGGGTTTAAACCCATCGCCAAATCTCTTCCTGAACTGTTCTTGTCAGTCTTTCTTTTACTTTAACTGCTTTTAACCCTTTTCATCCTGAGGCTGATTTGTGTGTTGTTTGTTTTTTGTCATTTAAAGCTTCATGTCCCCTGAAGGCTACATCATGTAGTTACAGATAGCCTGAGATAGATTCATTTATGTTAGTTCAAGGGTGATGCCAGTATTGCTTGGCGCCTCAGGCCAAGCTATTCTGGCCCCACCCTCGAACTATCATACTTACATTAATTTCATCAGGATGAAAGGGGTTAATATTAGAATATTCTCGGCTCATAGTCTACTCGGCCGTTGCCCTTCAGTCGTGGCTTTGGATTTATCATAGTTACGATCATGAGAATATGCGTCAGTTCCTACTTGCAACGGGAAAACTAAACTTCGCGGAGTTGAACTGTTGAGGCTAGGATACTATCTATGACACGGGATAGTTGCCGGCAGAAGTTTGGGATTGGTTTTGCTAACGGTTTTGCACCGGCTGAACCAGGAGATACGTTATCTCTGTCGCGAACTTGACAAGACAATAATTTTTTTTTTTAATTTAAAAAAGGCAAAATAGTATTCACCAAGTCGTAATTTATCAAATTGTCATTTGACGTGACTATGAGACATAGAGGCCGAGCTGAATCAGCGGCCTGGGACGGCCCGGTTGGCCACTGAGTCAAGCGGGGTAGTGCCCGAATAGCCTGGCTTGGCGCCTTTCCAGGCGCCAAGCCAATCAGGCACTACCCTTAGTGACTGATTCATTTTGCTTAAGTCAGTGACGCGGCTAGTAGTGAAAGTGTTGTCTTGAGAACGCATCCGTCCGGGAACACCGCAAATAAACACAGTGCCTTTCTGTCCGAGCGGGGTTTTCAGGCTGACATGTAAGGGAAGTTACCGTTTAGTAACGCAAACAAGCAAGCCGACACCAGTATTTTCGCTTTGGTGCGACGCATATCGCTCTGCCAAACGCACTTGGCAGATTCAGCCCCACAGTCTCTCAACCGCCACCGCCAACGAAGTCCCTGAAATTTCACCGAAATCCAATACCCCCTGAACGCGGGGTGAGGTCAGAAAACTCATCAAGATGTAGCGGAGCTGCCCAATGTTTATCTTGTGCAGTTGACCGTTATCGACGCACAATGACACTGACTTCCCCTTCCTTTTCTGCCCCCCCCCCCCCCCCCCCCCCACTTCAATTTTGGCTGGAAACAGTGTCTTAGTCAGAACAGTATAACTGCAGTTGACATAGATCATTATGAACCCCCCGATATTGAATCGGCTGATGGGGATCTGTGTATTTTGCAGGCTCACATTATATCCTTATTAGATCCCCCAGATGAGTTAGCCACTGCGGACTTATTTCGTTTATCCAGGGCCTTCCATCCACAAGAAGCATAGATTTTCATGTGCCCATACATGTTGTAAAGGCTGCTGAGAATCAAAGGGCTCTTTTTGTTATTCTTTTACATAGATTGGGCTCGTTTGCATCCTAAAGTTGAGGGTGTTATTATTGGTTAAAGCGTAGAGTGGACTAGAAGAAGCAGAGTTGCACATACGATATGAACCTGTGTGGACATATAATTGTGCACTTCTGATACGTATGTAGTGTACATCAGTATTAAATCCACGATCTCTGAAATTAATTGTTTCGAAATATTATTTTGAAATTCAGTTTCGAAATTTGGTGTCACATTGTGTTCCGTAGTCATCGAATCTATCGGTTCACTTAAAATATATATATATTAGTTCAGAAATCTCAGCGATTGTGCATCACTACCTGCGTTTCGTCATGTCAGTAATAGCGAAAGATAAAAGAGGCTCTCAGGGGCAGACAACGCCGGCGATGGAAAACTCGCTGACCGCTGCTGGTGCTAAAGAGGGAAAGAAAAGGGTCCTGAAATACAATGCCGTCATCAGGCGCTGGACCAGAAATTAGTTCATTTAGACAGCTTGACCCTCACCCACCCACCACCTTACCACAACCCTCTCCCTCCCCTTGGCGTTCGACTGACCTAAAGTAAGACTGATGTAGAATCAACTGACTTTCATCTGTACCTTTCTTAAGATTCTCAGCTTGCACTTTTAACGCAAGCCAGTGTGGAATATGCATGTGTCAGTCATGACAGCTCAGGGTTGTACCTGGTCACGTTGGCGCCTATCCCAGCGGGAGCTCTTTCCTCAGTTGATGACAATTCCACCGATTCAGTCGCCAAAACTAACAGGTTATATTTTCCAATGACGGCGGCCTCACTGAATGCCTCACTTGATGAAGTGCCAACATCCAAGTGCAACTCACGACGGGAGTTAACCATTTCGCTGCCGGTGGATGTAGATATATTTAGAAGCTCCATATTAGGTTGATATGATAACAGTGTTCTAACATATATAACAAATAAGTTTGGTGTGTCAGTATTAGCATAGTTCTTAATTCTGCGTGCATGGGTGCCTGTGAGCCTGAATGTGTGTGTGTGTGTGTGTGTGTGTGTGTGTGTGTGTGTGTGTGTGTGTGTGTGTGTGTGTGTGTGTGTGTGCACATGCCTGGGACTGCTTTTGTTTTTTTCCTTTTCCTTTTTTTTTTTTTTTTTTTTTTTACACAGTCTGTCTTATCCATTTTTACTTTCAGCTGATATATTTATACGCTCCCGTTCAAACTGGAATTGCCCCTTCGTGGGATAAATAAAGTTGTTTTACTTGACTTTGCCTTGGCTTGTGTCACAGACGGTTGTGAAAATATTAGTTCATCGCCAAAGACTTTCAGTCGTCAAAGGAACATGGACACAAAGTGGTTTCAGCAAGAGTTACAGATCCTCATGAGCCCCCGCAACTGCGGGGGCTCATGCGGATCTATACCTCTTGCTTTTGGGTGGTGTTCTGTTTTCTCGGCAGTGACGCTTAAGGGGTTAACGATGTCGGCATTAGCCATCACGGTACATGTCTTTTGATTACATGCTGGCCGCGTAGCAGCCTCAGTACCCAGTGTGCAAAACGAGTAATCAGGCCGATTTCGGCCGGTGTTGACCTGCGCACAGCCGTCTATATAATAAGATAGATGCCTCTTAAAACCATGCTTGCATATGGCAATGGCTGGTTTTGGGTCGGAAGTGTACTAATGAGAAGCAGGGGCGGATCTGGGTAAGGGGGTTCCGGGACGGCCCCGCCCTCCTCGATCTTCGATTTTCGGCCAGAGGTCTGGCCTTTGGCTTGTTTTCTCAGTTTGAGGTCCCAAACAAAAAGTTGGACCCCCTCCCCCACCCCCTTGGGAATTAACCGATTCGCCCCTAAAAAGGATCCAGTAAGATTAGCTTCTTCCTCAATATCAGTAGCTACAGCCCACTGAGCTCCAACCCAGCGCGCAAAAGGCCATCAGGCCGACGTCGGCCGCCGTTGGCCCGCGCACAGCTCATTGGGAAATTGCTATTTCAATTATAAGTGTAGTGCAGAGTTTTGTCAGTCTGCGATCCGGAGGCGCAGGACATGCAACAGAAGACACAACAGTTGACACAGTCAGCAAGCTCCATAGGTCTCGGGGTCAACATTAGGAAGACTCATGAGGAAGAACACCATAGTGGGCGACCCAATCACCATCAATGACCAACCTCTGCAAGAGGTGGACGAGTTCACGTACCTGGGCAGCAAGGTTACCACAGATGGAGACTGCACAAGGGAGATCACCACAAGAATCAGCAAAGCCAACCAAGCCTTCGCAATGCTGAAACCCATCTGGAGGACCACAAGCCTGAGCATCCACACCAAGCTCCGTATTTTTAAGAGCAACGTGCTGAGTGTCCTTCTATATGGATCAGAATGCTGGAAATCCACTACCGCTACGGAACGCAAGCTGGATGTCTTCCAGAACAAGTGCCTGCGACGGATCATGAAGGTCTTCTGGCCAAACATGATTACAAACGAGGAACTACGGAAGAGAGCAGGCGCAGACAGCATCGCTGAAACCATCGCCACACGGAGATGGAGATGGCTAGGCCACGTTTGCAGAATGTCACCTGACTCATTACCAAGGGTGGCACTGAGATGGACACCACAGGGGAAGAGAAACCGTGGGCGACCAAAGGAGACGTGGCGCCGAACCGTGGAGCGAGAGCTCAAGAACAGAGGCCTTACTCTGCAAACAGCACCCAAAATAGCAGCTGACAGACAAAAGTGGCGCTCCCTTGCCGTCGCCTCAAGCACCAGACGGCGCAGAGAGGACTGAATGAATGAATGATCCGGAGGCGCAGTGAAGACTGAAAACTGAGTCTTGTCTTCATGACTTCAATGTAAACCTCAGAGTAACAGACCCGCAATTCCGAAAATCAGAAACAGACCAAAATGGCACATGCTACGACAAAAAACAAGGGATTAAAGCCCGGCCGGACACATATGAAATATCGCATTGCGTTTGTCCGGGTTTTTAGTCCACTGTTTTTGTACAATCTTGACCTGGGTATTCCCGAGCAAAATATCTTCGGCAGTTTGACTCAAGTTGAAGGGTGCATCCTAGATGCGCAATGTCCGTTCCATCTCCCGTAATCTGAACGAACTGCCGGCACGGCGTCATACCCGACACTCATACGAATTTGTTATCTGCGAGCGGCATTTGGCTCTGCACTCTAAAAGGCTAATGGCTTCTTAACCTTATGACCTTTCACCTTTCACATCCACAACACTCATCCGGTACTTTTCCTGCAAAGCAGTCGCACACTCACCAGAAAAATAGCACCCAGATAGCGAGGAAAAGACTAGAGCGCTCATCTACATCCATCCACAAGAGGCATAGATTCTCATGAGCCCCTGCGGATGCAGGGGCTCATGAGAATCTATGTCTCTTGCAGACGGACGGGGTAGACTGACAGGGGGGGTGCAGGCAGGCCATACCGCACCTAGCTGCTGCATCTGAAACAACAGGCGCGTTATTTATTCTAATCGGCTCACGTCAGAGCGCCTGCAGAAGTATCGCTTTCCACGTTGTGTACCTGACGCTTGTTTAGCACTTTGATGTGCGAAAGGTGTAGCCTGGTTAACCCCTTCACTGTCAGTGTTCGCAGCAAACTGACTGTCTTACCGTTGAGAGTCAGTCATTCAACGCCAAATGCAGAACCCCAGCCGCCTTGAAGGAACATCGGCAGTGATCACAAAAGTGGTAGTGTCAGCAAGAGGTATAGATCCTCATGAGCCCCCGCAACTGCGGGGGCTCATGAGGATCTATACCTCTTGCGGCCGGAAGCTGGGTGGCTCGGCGGTAGAGCGCCGTGCGACTCTCGTCCGAAAGGTCAATCCAGGGTTCGAATCCAGCTGGGGTCAAAATTTGTTCAGATCCTATTCGGTGCCTCGTCTTGAAATCACCATCGTGGTGGACAAACGAGTTTAACGTTTTCTGTGCCTCTTGCAGTTGGATCGGGGTTAACAAAGTTCACTTTTCCCGAAATTGAAGGACAGAGTTAACCCTTATCATTCGGAATACACCAGTGTGTGAAATAAGTATGACTAAACTAGTTCAAGGGTAGGCGCCAAGAGGCTATTCTGGCACCACCCTTGAACCAAATCCATTGGTCTGTATCCTTATTTGTAAGTACTATAATGTAGCTTGCATATGGCAGTGTACAAATTTGAAGCTTGTAGCCTCAGTATGATATGGGTTAAATCCACACAGACCTGACACTGACATAACAGGGCCACAGCCGCCAAGCTATCTTATGTTCTGGCACCGCTCTTGAAGTACACCTACCACGCATGGGCGACCTGTTCCCTGCACGATGCGATGCTCACGGCTGTCTGCACCGATAGGACAACACCCAAATACAGGTATGAATTTCGACAGCAGGGCTGATCAAGTAGCATCAACTGGCCATGAGCCAGTTAGAGGCAGGCCGGCATTGATACTCAAGAGGACCAGGCACAACAGAGCCACGGGAGACAAAACGGCGACCATGATAGTTCAAGTGTCGTGCCAGGATCCGAGACGATTTCAGTGCCCCCTGAACTGCGATTGTAAATTTCTGGGGACAACTCCCAAATTTAGGTATGGAATTTGACAGGTGGTAGGGTCGTTGAGTAGCTTCAACTTCAACTGACCTCGAGCCAGTACTGAAGAGGCATGAATTCTAATGAACCCCTCGCGGGTTACACGGGCTCATGAGGATCTATGTCTCTTGCGGGTTGACGGAGTTCGCTGCAACGACTGAAACTGGCATGCTTTACCTTGGCACAATTTCTGCCGTGTTTACCTACATAATCAAGCGCGTCGGCAGTCTTCCAGTATGTTAATGGCTCAGTATTCCAGTGACGCCACCAGGTATCGTCTGATTAACTTTTCGCCTGCTGAGAAAGAATAACAACGACCCAACTGCAAGAGACATAGATCCTCATGAGCCCCCGCAATGCGGGGGCTCATGAGGATCTATGCCTCTTGCTGACACCAATTCGTATCCATTTAGCTTGGACTCTTTTGTTTAATTATCTGCCGTCCACTAACAGTGAAGGGGGTAAAAGCATGTTGTTTTTTTAAACAGGGAGTCTGCAAAAAGCATCACTCAGTGACAGATTTCGACAGCCTTCCTGGCAGTCTAAACGTCGCACCCTGTCTGCTTTCTGTTAACCCTTTGCGTGTCGGTTTTTATTTTTTATTATTTTTTATTTATTTATTTTTTGGTCGCGATGCCGGGTTCCTGTAGGATTCATCCCAACAACTTGAAAAACCAATACCGACACGCCGCAGGGGTTAAGGAGCAGGTCTATTCTATCATCAGTGTACATTTAAACCTATTTATTATAATTTCAGACAACTTTTCCGGCTTCAGGTGATCAACTGTGTCATTTAGTGAAATAACTTTGATCTTTTCATGTTCAGATTCAAACATTACAAGCGAACCTCAGTATCTGAGCTGACCCTTCGCACTACGTGAATGTCTTGTGTTTGTCAGTCTTGTACTGTTTGTCTACAGGAGTACCACCGACATGGTCTTTGTGCTGAGACAGCTACAGGAGAAGTGCCGCGAGCAGAACAAAGGGCTGTACGTAACGTTTGTCGACCTAACAAAAGCGTTTGACACTGTGAGCAGGCAAGGTATGTGGCAGATCCTGGAGCGACTAGGTTGTCCCCCAAAGTTCCTCAACATGATCGTCCAGCTCCACGAGGACCAGCAAGGCCAGGTCAGACTAAACAGTGTCCTCTCAGAACCATTCCCCATTCGCAACGGCGTGAAGCAAGGCTGCGTGCTGGCACCGACCCTCTTCACCATCTTCTTCAGCATGATGTTGAAGCAGGCCACAGTGGACCTCGACGATGACAACGCAGTGTACATCAGGTATCGTCTCGATGGCAGCCTGTTCAACCTCAGACGACTGCAGGCCCACACCAAAACCCTAGACCAACTGATTCGTGAGCTGCTCTTCGCTGATGACGCTGCCCTCGTTGCACACACAGAGAGAGCCTTGCAGCGCATTACGTCCTGCTTCGCAGATGCTGCCCAGCTCTTTGGACTTGAGGTCAGTCTGAAAAAGACAGAGGTCCTTCATCAGCCGGCACCCAAGGAAGAGCATCGCCCTCCCCACATCACCATCGGCGAGTCCGAACTGAAGTCTGTACACCAGTTTACCTACCTTGGCTGCATCATCACGTCAGACGCCAAGCTGGACAAGGAGCTGGACAACAGGCTGGCAAAAGCGAACAGTGCTTTCGGGCGACTATTCAAGCGGGTGTGGCACAATCAACAGCTGAAAAAAGGCACCAAGATCAGCGTGTACAGAGCTGTCGTCCTCACCACCCTGCTGTACGGTTCCGAGTCCTGGGCCCTCTACCGCAGCCAACTACGACTCCTCGAACGCTTTCACCAGCGCTGCCTGCGTACCATCCTCAGCATTCACTGGAGTGACTATGTCACCAACGTCGAGGTCCTTGAACAGGCGGAAACTGTGAGCATCGAGGCTTTGCTGCTGCGGACACAGCTTCGCTGGGTGGGGCACGTCTCCAGGATGGAGGATCATCGCCTACCCAAGATCACTCTGTTCGGCGAGCTCGCCACTGGACACCGAGACAGAGGGGCACCAAAGAAGAGATACAAAGACGGTCTCAAGAAGTCACTTAGTGCCTGCCAAATCGACCACCGCCAGTGGTCTTCGCTTGCTGCGGACCGTGACACCTGGCGCTCCACCATTCACAAGGCAGCCGTCTCCTTTGAGGACTCTCGCAGAGCTAACCTTAAGGACAAGCGGCTCAGAAGAAAAAACAGAGTTGTCGTAACTCAGAACCCTGACCAGACCTTCCCCTGCAGCCACTGCGGTCGAACCTGCCTGTCCCGGATTGGCCTCCGCAGCCACGAAAATGCCTGCAGACGACGTGGGCAAGCCCTATAGAATCTTCGTTCGCGAAGTCAAGCCAAGAGAGAGAAGACTGTTTGTCTTCAGAGTGAATGCGTGTCAGTGTCACGTGAGCGTACGTGTTGGGTTCAGTTCGCGGCGCTTTTGAGCCGATTCGAAGAATTGGCTAAAGCGCGTATATAATAACCGTTATTATTATTATTATTATTATTATTATTATTCAGATTTCAGATTATTTTTATGCATTCTTTCCGCAACATCACTTTGTCATCCCCATGTCGACACCCGGCTCCATCGTTTAGTTTATTCATGTATTGGCGAACTTGAACGCTGCCAAGGTAGTCACAGATAAAAAATAAATGCCACTTGTCTTTTTGAGAAAAAAATCGATAGTTACATTAATATATTCTAATACGCTCTCATATGAGATAAATTTGACCATGATAGTTCAAGGGTGGTGCCAGAACAGGTTGGCGCCCAGGGGCGCCAAGCTGTCCTGGCACCACCCTTGAACTGTCATGGTCAGTCTATCGTGGGAACTAAAATGTAGCCTTCCATAGAGCAACTCACTAACCTGAGTAATCAGCCTCAGGGTGCAATGGGTTAATTAATCATTACGGTGTAACTGCGTTACTTACCTCCCATTTTCCACAGATCAGCACTCCTGACAGGAGGGGGCAGGGCACAGCAGCTTCTAAACGCCTCCCTGATGTCGCCGATAGCGATGAGGACTGTCGCCCGCTGTAACCACAAGGCTGCGTTCAGACTGTCACTCTCCAGGGCCATGTCTATGAAGCCGAGGGCGTCGCACTGCTCTCCTTCAGCTAGCGCCTTCCGCGCTAAAATCAAGTTCCTCTGGGCTTCTTTGGCGTTGTCAGGTCTTGGAATGATGTCCGGCTTTTGGTCCAGTTTCCACTTGACCATGATTTCCTTTTCCAGCCTTTCCAGTTCGTCGTCACCTGGATAGGAGTTCTGAGAGCACAGGCCTACCGTGTCGTTCTCAGTTCCTGGTTTAGTTGCCATGATGATCTTTCAATACTTTTTGTCTTTTATCTGAAAACTTGGCTGACCCGCTGAGCAAACGTTCCTCAAGGCGACGCCGTTGACCTTCGTCGGCGGAGCTGTACACGGGCTAGGCGTGAAGGCCGACGTCGGCTGACAATTTTGCTGCCGAGAGTCTGTAACTCTTGCAATGTCTACACTGAACTTTAGAAACTTTAGCCGGCCTTTGGCTGTGGGTAGCGCTTTGGTCGCGGTGATTCCTGCATGAATCACCGTGACCAAAAGTGCTACACTGAACAGCCAAAGGATTAAAATGATTGACGCTCACAGCTCAATTATAGTCGACCATGGTCAGTCCGAGGCGGGCAGAACGGACGGACAAGGCGGCAAACAACTCGGGCCAATGCGCCAAAGGCCATCGGGCCGACGTCGGCCACCATTGGCCCGTGTGCGGGCCAACGGTGGCCCATTGGCCTTTGGCGCATTGGGAAGATATTCAAGTATCAAGTTTCATCTTGATTTATTTTGCCGGGTCGCGATAATCCTACCGCGGCGTCAATGTAGTGCTGTCTGGGCTGAGTTTCTTGCAGACAATTATACGTTTTGATTGGTGTGTCTGTTTAACTAACCCCTTCACTGCCGATAAAAATTAAACACAAAACATTTGCAAGACATAGATCTTCATGAGCCCCCGCAGTTGCGGGGGCTCATGAGGATCTATGCCTCTTGCTGACACCACTTCGTATCCATCTTCCTTGGATGGCCGAGTCTCGTTGGCGTTGAATTATGACAGCTGGATTTCATGAAATCAATCTGCGCCCACTGGCAGTGAAGGAGTTAATATTTCGATACGCACTATTCTTTCTTTTTTTTTATCATGTAACCCCTTCATTCCCGAGAAAATATCACGATTCAGAGGCTACACATTTGCGGGGGCTCATCAGTGAGTGAGGAGACTTTGCCTCTTGGCGACACCACTTTCAGTGTATAAAATGCATGTCCCCGGCTTGGAAGGCCGGGCCCTCTCTGGAGTTGAATCAATAAATATTACAGCCGGAAAATCAGGCTGAAGAGGAACTCTCCCACCTGAACACCATTCAATCTGCCATCAGTGCAACCATTAGACACTAGCTAAGTCATACCCAAAGTGACACCATTGAATGTTGCTGCATCTTTATGTTATGGCTCATTATGTGAAGCGCGTTGTTGTGGCATTCACTGTGCTGTTGATGTCTTGGATCATGCATATCTGATGCCATGAAAAACAGACTAGATATGCTCAGAATGCCTCCAAAATTGGCATGTACATCAAGTAACATATCTGATTTTCAGAAATGTTGCATTTGAGACACAGGCACATAAAAGTTTCTTTTTTCATATTTTTCCATTACCTACCCCCCTACTTTTTCTGTTTTTCCAAGTTTACACACACATGCAATACAGTCAAACTGACTTCTGGTGGGCTGGACAACTGAACAAAGTTACCATGACACTGACATTGATGAAAAATGAGCTTTCAGACCCAAGGCCATTTCCTTGTGTATCTCAGGGCACCCCAAAAGACAATGCCAGGCATTCTCATTGACCCTGTTGTCTGGAGACAACAAGCAGAAAGAGGCCTGTAATCAGCTGCCATGCCCTACATGCTGCTTGCAATCTTTTCCTCAGGCAAAGGGATCGTGAAACAGTTCTGCAATTTAAACAATAAGTCTACTGAGCTATTACTTACTTACTTACTTACGCCTGTCACCCCTACCCGGGTATAGGCCGTCGACGAGAGACCTCCAGCAACTCCTGTCCTGTGCTTCTCCTTCGATTCTACTCCAGGTGGTTCCCAGTCTCTTGATGTCTGCTTGGAGGTCTCGACGCCAGCTACTGAGCTATCCCACAGACAAAAGACTACATAAAACAGGCAAAACTATGCTACGCGGGACACACCGCATACCCAAACAAGTGTCTGGAGTGCTTATTTAGGAGGCAGCAGAGAAAAATGATTATGTACAGTTCATTTTTACATAAAACACACTTGTCACAGTCTCAAAACACCTCAACTCATCTTGCAAATGCAGCAGGCATGCGTGTGCCAAACATGTGAATACTCCTGTAAAATCCTGTACTGGTCACTGCAACTGCTGGTCCCATAACAATGCACTCAAATGAGCTTTACGCAGTATAAAAGTGCTCGTGTTTGGCTCAGAATAGACACCAGAGACATCCCTCATGACAATTACAGCAGAATAACACATCAGATGCACCCAGTGTAGCAGGATTATGCAAAATAACACTTCTGCATGTCACATTATTTTGGCGGCTTATTTCACTCTGAGGTCAGCTGTCTGATGAAATGCACATGCTGACACTGTTTCATTGTAGTTTTCATCTTAACCTTTGATCTTAACACCCCCCCCACCCACCCACCCACCCTCCCCCCTGCCTACCCCCCACCTCCAACCCAACCCCCCACCCCACCCCAACCTACCCCACCACACCCCACAACTTCAATAACTGAAAAAGTGCATTATTTTTAACGCATTTATCAAACTGAATGCCCCAAACCCCACCCCTTTCAAGGTCAAGGTCGAAGGTCAGACTCATGACTACCTGTAAGACAAAAAATAAATGAACAAACACACTAAACATTGCTCACAGTGCAGGAAAACAGGGTGTTGAGACCCATAAAACTGCAAATGCAGCGATTTTTTGGCAAAATTGCAAATTTTTCATGATTTTCTCAGTTTTCCAACTGCAAAAGTACAGATATGGTTACGTTAAACCAGTTTCTGGTCTATGTCACATATGGCATGTGGTGACCTGACAGGTCACGGACCGCAGTGCCGTTTCCGTACTGTCCAGTCTCTTAGCCTTAGTCAGTCCCAGTCATCCCCTAATTTTTCAATTCCCTAAAAAACACTACCGCCCACCAGCTGCACATTTGCCAAGCACAAAATACAAAAAAAAACAGCACATCACCCGTCTCATTTCTTGGCTATGAGACTGGTTCCTTACCAACCCCACACCCAAGCACAGCTGAAATCAGCGTGCCCCTCAAATCACTACGTCAATGGCAACACAACATAGGCCCACAATTGTCCACTGGATAAGCTCAGGATAGTATGAATCAAAGCACCAAACATGTCTCCTCTCAGCTAACCAGAAATTTACAGCAAATTCCAACATTCAGCCCTACTACTACAAATTTTCAAACAAGACAAAAATTATTTTTAAAAACACCGGTCCTTGCACTGCCTCAACTGGCCAAATTTGACTGTATAATGTGACCTGAAACCGGCACTGGCAGTTTAAATTTAAGGCCCGTTATATACCGCATCTAGATATCAGCATCCCTTTTCAAATCAGTGCCTGTAGACAATCAACTGGCCCGCAGACTGAATTATGAGCAAGGCCACACACAATTCAGTCCTACGTCCAACCCAGTCAGTGGCAGTAGATGCTCGGGACGATGTACAACCGTGTTCTTACTGTGAACGCACGTAGTAGTAGACGTCTTAGTACATAAGTTCGCTTCCGGTCACATCGAAATATCTGGTGATTTTAAAAAGAAGGAACGGTCCCGGCATCAGCATATGACTCAATCTTCCGGCTGTTGAGATATCTCACGATGGTTTGAAACAACTCGAGTTGCCTGAAGCAAAACACGGCTTTCCGGCCTCCACGACGAAATGCTTCCACTTCTGGTGCTAATAGATTTCCACACACAAAAAAAATGTTCGTCATGTACCTGCATGTGAGATAAACAAGACACGCAGTCTGGCCTTGTTGTGAGCCCGCCAGAAACGAACTATCGGCCACGCTGGAGCCGCACTATCCGACAAGACCTAGCCGGGGGCAACTGCATGGGCGTTTAGCAAATGAGACCAACATCTTGCAGCAAGAGGCATAGATTCTCATGAGCCCCTGCTGTCGCAGGGGCTCATGAGAATCCATGCCTCTTGTCATATGTTGGCTACACTGGAGTCCTCTTACTGTCAGAGCTCAGCCGCTAGGAGTAGGTCTCAGCCCTACAGCTTTTTCCGCTGGAGGTGGAGGGATATCAGCAAATGAACTAGATGCAAATACTTACAGCCGCCGCAGGGGTTTATGAGAACCTACGCCTCTCACAGACGGGGAGTTTGCCTGGGGAGCATGTTCCAGACAGCAGAACCGCGGACCATCGGGTAAGTAAAGACTTCTACAGTAAATCATTCCTTCCTGTGATAGGCACAGATCTTCGTGTCCTACTATCCCCTCAGGGGTGGTGCCATTTAAATCTGCCTCAAAAACAGCGGAGAGCACTTGCTGATCTCAGCGTGGGACTGTACGTGTACCGAAGTGATGCCCCCAGAGGAAGAAATGGGAGATTTGGAAGAAGGATGGGAAGGGGAAGGGAGGCATACGCGGATAAGTGAAGAGGTAACAAGAGAACTGATCTACTGCCGCGGTATAGGGGCAACTTGTTCCCACTGTGAAAGCACTCCGGCAGAGGTGTGTGCCCAGTGGGCAAAGGCCATCGGGCCGATGTCGGCCGCTGTTGGCCCGCGCACGGCCGTAAGCGGGCCAACGGCGGCCGGGGTCGGCCCGATGGCCTTTTGCGCATTGGGTGCCGACAGAAAGACTGACAGGCTAAACCCAGACCAAAAAGGTTACTGCAAAGCGTGAACAATAATATTTTTAAAAACAAACAAACAAAAAACAACAACAAATAAACAAACAAACAAATACGCCTAAGAAGGCCAAGTACAACACAGTCGTGTTTTGTGGTGTGTTTCTGGCAAGAGACATAAACCCTCGAGTCATGAGCCCAACTTGTTAGTCCTGCGCCGTTCTGTTAGTGCCCGATTGCCGGTTTGGTTCTATTCAGGTCTGTGTTTTTCACGCGAATGTCGGCCACAGTTAAGTGTTTCAGACGCGCAATTCGTGATCATTGGCAGCGAAAGGGTCAATGAGCGTTAAGGTCACTGAAGTTATTTCCGTCTGGAAGCTGGATTAACCTATTCAGCCCTGACGCACTACAGCAGGAGATGAGTCGACCGTGATAATTCAAGGGCAGTGCCAGATTAGCTTGGCGCCGACAGACCATGATAATTCAAGGGTAGTGCCAGATGATTAGCTTGGCGCCTCTAGGCGCCAAGCTAATCTGGCACTGACTGTCCTTAAATTATCATGGTCTATCCATCTCCTGCAACTGGTGCATAGTCGTTAGATGACGCCTCCAAAATTTGGAAAATATAGTTGTCGGATTGAATGAGTTAAAATGGTTCGTGACAGGGGTTCTGTGTTCGCCTTCTTGGTGACCCCATCTTCGTCCTCATCATGTGTTTGTATTACTCGCAGAGAGGCTGAAATAGCTTTTATCGTAAATTCCCAGTGCACAAAGGCCTTCGGGCCGACCGGCGCGGCCGCCGTTGTCCGCACCGCCCGCGGTATCAGCTTAGCCACTTCAGTGACGTTAACTCTTTGGCTGTTAGCTCTTTTTGTCGATGTTATTCCTGCACTCAGGAAATGAACCTCGACAAAAAAAAAAAAAAAGCACTCCCCGGCCGGACAGCCAAAGGGCCAGCACAGCCGATGATTGTACCTCGGACGAAACGGCAGCGTAGGCTTATCGTGCAGGTCAAAGAGTATATAGAGGCCGCTACGCTTCTCTTTGTGCAGGTGACCGGAAATAGACTGGATTCATGACGGGTTGTCTATCTCATCACTCGGTGACGGGCTCTGCGTCCGTCACAGGACTGGGCCATTGCAACCCAATGCGCAAAAGGCCATCGGGCCGACATCGGCCCAATTGGCTTTCGCGCACTGGGAACTGAGGTCCTCAGGCCGATGTTGGTCTTATCATCGGGCATTGAGTTGGCCTTACATGTCAGCCAAGGGTCCGTCGATTATATGATAGTTTCCTCTGGTGCCGGGTAACTGTAGGGGCATCAGACAAGTCTAGATCCATTCCGCTAATTAGTAGCAGAGAAAATGATCAGCCCGGCTCCCCCCCCCCCCCCGGCCCCCACTGCCCATGGCGGCCTGCCTAACCATGGCCCACCATAACACCACAGATAGTGAACACGACTAAGAATCTTTATTCTTGCCGGTTAACCCGTTCGGCAGCCCTGACGCACCAGCTACAGCAGGAGATGGGTCGACCAGCTACAGCAGGAGATGGGTCGACCAGCTACAGCAGGAGATGGGTCGACCAGCTACAGCAAGAGATGGATCGACCATGATAATTCAAGCGTCGGCGTCAAGCTAATCTGGCACTGCCCTTGAATTATCATGGTCGATCCATCTCCTGCAACTGGTGCATAGTCATTAGATGACGCCTCCAAAAGTGGAAAACCGGCTAGTACGGCCGTCGGGCTGAATGAGTTAAGTGGTTCGTCAGCCCTGTAGGAATCGGCCATTGCTTATCGGCAGAACTTTTGTTTTGGCATCACTGATCTACCATAATAACTGTACACTGCGGTACCGTGCTGGGCCTTGTCGGATTCGGTTATACACAGGTTTGCGGAAAGCTTGCGATACCCGTACCAAATTCAGCACACTAAAAGTGACAAAGACTAGTATGCAAAGGTCCGCCTCGGGCCCACGACGGCCGCACTGAGTGGACCCGCGCACGACTATGCGCCGGCGGGCCCAGCGGGCGGCTGCGTCCGTCGTGGGCCGGCCGAAAACGATTCACGTTGCTACTCAGGGCCTTTTCAAGGATATGAGGAACATTACAACAACCCACACCGGTTCCACAGAAAGTGGCCCGCCTAATATAACCAGACCCTTCAGGCACGCTTCACCTGCTGTTTCGCTCACTGGCGCGCGTCAGTGAAACGCACTCCTTCCGCACATGCCGGTAGTCATAGCAACGGGTACATGACTGCACGTGAAATGACTTAATCAGCGTGCGTCTTCTGACGCACGAAACAGCGCGACAAACATGCGATATCGCATGTTTTGTCTTAGTGGGCTTTTGATCCCTTGCATCAATTGAAACACGTGCATTTTTCACTTACTTTTGATTTAGTGTAAATTTGAGAAGACACTTTTTTAATTTTTTATTTAGCTGTATCCCTTCTGAAGTCAGTCCGTCGCCGTGTTCACGCAGTGAAGGTGAGCGTATAATTGGCGGATCAGCGGCGTGACGGACAAAGGCGTGTATTGTGATATCGCCACTTCAGTATGTGCTGGAGATAAGTACGACCTTGATAGTTCAAGTGTAGTGCCGAATTACTGAGTTTGGTGACATTGTTCAAGGACAGTGCTGGATTAGTTTGGCACCGTAGGCATCAAACTAAACCTACACCAGGCTAACCCGGCTTGAACTGACTATCGTGCTCTTTGGGAACCAGTGACTGAATTGCACCCCGCTGTCGGGAGTCAGGCCTGATTTGGTTAGATTTTGGCCGACTGAGGTAGGAACACATCTCTTACTCTTTAAAAAATATAAAAAAATTTTTTAAAAAGACCGTTAGCGCCTTCACTACTGCCGAGAAAAAATCAAACGCGATCTAACTGCAAGAGGCATAGATCCTCATGAGGCCCCCGCATCAGCGGGGGCCTCATGAGGATCTATGCCTCTTGCTGAGACCACTTTCTGTCAGTCCGCATGTAATTTGGACAGTTGTGGCTTTGCCGGGTTCAGTGAACACAGATTTCAGAGACTGACAAAACGGATGCACGTGCTTTGCAGGGAGGGGGTTAATACAAAAGTGCGTCAGTCAGTGTCTGTCGTGCCGAGGCAGGGTGCAGCTGGGGAGATCTATCAAACAAGACAGTTTAGCGAAAGTGGAGCGGACCACAACACTGTGAGGTGGCAGCAAATCAGTCACTCCCCGCTTATTGGCCGGAAAGTTTTCAGTTCACAACGGTAGAACTTACAGAAAACTGAATAGCGTCTGACGAAGAACGCGAAGAATGTAGGAAGGAAGCAGGACCTGTGGCGCCAAGAACTTGAGATGATAACAATGACTGATGTTGCGGCACAAGCCACACTCTCAAGCACTGACTAAATAAGCTATACTAGGCCTTATGGAGGTAACGTGATATGGTTACTACAGACAACACGGCACACACACACACACACACACACACACACACACACACACACACACACACACACACACACACACACACACACACACCACCACCACCACCACCACCACCACACGGCACCATAGAGCTCTATGCTCGGCACACTCTCTCTCTCTCTCTCTCTCTCTCTCTCTCTCTGAAAACAGGTCTGCGCACCTATTCTTTTATCCTTGGAAAATAAAGTTTCATTCATTCATTCATTCATTCTCTCTCTCTCTTAGGCCGTCAGATAGGATGTTAACACCTCCACCCCCCCCCCCCCCCTGCGGGGGATTGGAGACCACATTTTTTTCGGAAGCCTATTACACTCACCTATGAAGATGAGCCGTAGGTGTTTGCCCAAAATAAATACCGTATTGAATATAGGAGGACATGTACTATGATCATATTTTCCTTCGTTGGGCCCTATATTTTGCTTTTGGGGTAGGGTTGGTTTTAACGCTGCAGTTCCCGTAAAGACGCTCACAGAACTAAATGACTGGTATCTTTGGAAACAGAATACATTTACCTACCATTTCCAATGATTCAATGTCTAAAAAGAAAAATGGTGACGTCATCGCGGCGCCATCTTGTTACCATTCATTATCCGCGAAATAGCCTTCTGGCCAGAAGAATAGGTGTCCAATCTTTGACATACTATGATGAAAATATACCAATGTTATAATATAGCCTCAGTGGAAACGTAAACGATTCAATGTTTTCGACTGGTGACCTTGAAAGGAGTTATTTAAAGTTCAAGGTCACCTAAAATTGTAATTTATGGAAAAAAACCAACATATTTTTGAAAAAGTGATAAAAAAATCTTTAAAAAAGTGGTAACATGTAATGAATTGCTATGAATAGTTGATAAACGATCAGACGTGACCTTCACGAAGGTCAAGGTCGCAGTTTTCGAAGAGTTCGTAAGGATATTCAGTTTAAAATAGGGGCCAAACATTTGCTCTGATTTTAGGAATATTTGTGTGTGTGTGTGTGTGTGAACTTCACGGTACAATTTCAGTCTTGCTATAATTTGTGTGAAAGCAGGTTGACTTTACCTAGCTACATGATATACTAAGTACACAGGTCACCTGCATGCTCTTCTGAAAGCGCGTCGATGTGTGTGTGCGTGTTAGTGCGTGCGCGCGCGCGCGCTCCAAACATCTCAAAGCAGCATAAACCCTCATGCGCCTGCAGTGCGCATGAGGATCTATTCCTCCTGGAGATGGGCGCATGTTTGTGTGTTAGAGAGAGAGAGAGCCGCGCGCGAGGGAGAGAATGGCGTCATATTTAGAGTATTATGTCAGTGTCTGCGTGGTGACGGAGTTGCCTCTTTTACGTCAGTCACCGCCACTGTCTGACTTTTCCTAGAAGTATAGGTTTTTTTTAGTGTTTTAATTCTTTTCTGAAAAGAATTAATTTTTACTAAAGAAGTTGAAAGGATACAAAGCTGGCTAACGAACTCATCCAATGTCTTTCTCCAAACTAGCGCTATATGCAAAGTTCAAATAAATATGACAAAAATTACGGACTCTAATCTGCGTCAGCCGACTTCCTATAAACGGTTGTTTATGTCTTCAATGAGACATTCAATTACAATATGCTCAGAGGCTCTCGTAGCCACTCACTTAAATAACTATTTCGCCAAGTTTCAAGCTTGTGTGTACAGAAATATCGGAGATTCTCTTGTTTACATACACACACACATACATACGCATATACATACATACATACGCACATACGGCACTTCGCGCCAAATGTAGGTTCAGCAGCGAGGTTAGCGTAACTAGACATGACGTAATTTTTATCTTGTTACTTCAATTGTTAGAGGTTTAGTCTGCCCGCCTTTGACCTCATGGACATGCTATTAAATTCGCCCCACCGCGACCCGTCATAAAAAGTCCCATTCTATAAATAGAAGGGACTTAAAACTTTAGTTGTAAAAAATCATATTCTGGAAACGTAATGAAAATCCATCCACTTTAAGCAATCCAGACCAAAAAAGTGACTGCCAAGCGTGTAATATGCAAAGAAGTACCCAACGGAGAAAGAAACAGGCTTAGAAAAGACGGGTACAACACAATTTATTAATATTTCGGGTAAATACCCTTTGTCAAAATAGACAAACAGAGAGATTAGCCGCTACTTATCTTCATTGGCAGAAGGAATGTGGCAACTGAGTTGCCACATTCCTTCTGCCAATGAAGATAAGTAGCGGCTAATCTCTCTGTTTGTTTGTTTGTCTATTTTGACAAAGGGTATTTACCCGAAATATTAATAAATTGTGTTGTACCCGTCTTTTATAAGCGTGTTTCTTTCTCCGTTGGGTACTTCTTCTCATCCACTTTAAGCTCATGGTACTATCATATGACATCACCAAATTTTACAAACTGCGTAATATGAAGTGCACATATATTACTGGAAGTACTTTGGCATATAATCAAAGTATTTTGTGTGCCTCTAATTCCATTAATCATGGAAAAGTGCATCAGAACACCGCACCTAAAAAAATGGTGCCATATTCTTAGGGTCCAATTATGGAATGCTGTGACGTCATCGTGTATAGAAAGAAGAATATAATAAAGTTTATTATTTTCTGAATGCCCGATAAAGGACGAACACACTGATACCAAATAATAAGTATTTTTTTGTAGTTATCATAGCTTTACTGTCCATCTAGTACCCTACCCCCCAAAATTATGACTCCTTCGGGGGGGGGGGGGGGGGGGGGGTATGGTCAAACTCTGTGGTATCTTCGATACGGTGTTTATTTTTGGCAAACACGGCTAGGAACCTACGTGGTTTTGGATAGACTTTCAGAAAAACAGTCTCCGATCCCCAGAAGGGGGGGGGGGGGGAGGGGGACTTTGGAGGGCCAAAGGTCTATCTCTCGCTCCTTCCCCCCCCCCCCCCGCCCCCCACCAATGCGCAAAATGCCATCAGGCCGACGTCAGCCGCGTTGGCCCTCGCACGTCCGTGCGCGGGCCAACGGCGGCCGGACGTCGGCCCTATGGCCTTTGCGCACTGCATTATTATCTTCTTTTTTTTTAAAATTGTATTTGTGTCGTTACCTTTTCTGACGTTATATTTAAAATTTAATGTTATTAAGGACAACATGTAAAAAGGCCTGTGTCATTCCCTACTGTCTTCATCCTTACAAAATAAAGTTTCAGTTCAGTTCAGTCTCTCTCTCTCTCTCTCTCTCTCTCTCTCTCTCTCTCTCTCTCTCTCTCTCCTCTCTCTCTCTCTCTCTCTCTCTCACACACACACACACACACACACACACGCACACAGTCACTCGCTCACACACACACACACACACACTGACACGCACACACTGACTCGGCATGCTATTTGAATTTATTTCTTTTCTGATTAATCACAATCCAGTGGCCTAGCAAAATATTTTCAATGAGTCAAACAACGGGACTGAGCAGCGGGGTGGGTGAAACAATTTTGCCGCTTTTGAAAGTTCAAGCTTAGCAATCAGAATTTTCTGATACAATCTACCCAAATCTTACAACTCAGTTTACACACACATTCTACCCCAGGACCGAAATCCCCAAATTTGGAAGTTGCCCTCTCAACTGAGTGACTGTATTACAATGCTGGAGACAGTTGACCATGATAGTTCAAGGGTGGTGCCAGAATAGCTTGGCGCCTATGGGCGCCAAGCTATTCTGGTACCACCCTTGAACTATCATGCTCGATCCATGTCTTGCTGTGGTGTGTCGGGGCTGAACGAGTTAATATTTTGGGTACTGAAACGCCCTTTTTCTAATACACAAGTCTATAACTCGTTACTTATCTTGTCAGTGCGTAGAGAAAGTGACACTCGGGATGGGCCTTCTTCTGACGGAGAGGATTTCCAGGAATTACACTTTTTGTTTCAATAGTATTCAAGATTTTTTTTCTGAAAGTGTTAAAATATGTTCTCCTTTGGTTGTCGGTAGCGCTTTTTGCCGACAAAATGCACTACCGACCGCCCAAATTTAAATCTCTTTTCACCAGATCATAGTTACAAGCTCACCAACAACATAGTAGTTCTGAAATTACACAGACCAACGACTGATCCATCAACAGCAAGTATTACTCAAGAGTCTAAAAAAGAAAATAAAAGTTTTGAAAAAAACAAAGACACCCGTCACGTTGATGTACATTTTTGTTTACTCGCGAAAACGTCTCAGACAGTAAGCCGTAAGGAAGGCGCGACGATTGATGCCGGAGAGGAAAGTGCAAAACCGTACATCAGCGGGGTGCTCCTTTGTATCCCCCCCCCCACCCACCCACCCAACTGCAAGAGACATAGATCCACATGAGCCCCCGCAGGTGCGGGGGCTCATGAGGATCTATGTCTCTTGTGTGTCTTCTGATCATGACGCGGTTCTCAGGTGGCGAAGTCCTTGCAGAGGTCCAGGAATTCACGGCCTGAAATAACAATATACAGTTTTTTTAATCGCAATAACCCTTCCACAATATTATTAGCAAGTGATTGCTGAGAAAAATGATTACATTTAAGTTTAGCCCATCTCCTGGGCCGTGTTCGTATTGCTTGAAAAACACGACTCCTAAAATGTGAACCATATGGCTTGAGGTAGTATACACTAAATAACCCTGACAAAAATTAAAAAATAATGAAAATTACAACAACAACAAAATTATGAACCAAAACATAAATCCATCCATCCATCAGCTGATCCACCCACCCATCAATCCATCCATCTGTCTATCCATCCATCACCCACCCACCCACCAACCCACCCACCCAACAACCCACCCACCCACCCACCAATCCAGCCAGCCAGCCACCCACGCACCCACCCACCCAACAATCCATCCATCAAGCCACCCACCCACCAATCCATCCATCCAGCCACCCACGCACCCACCCAAGCACCCATCCATCAATTCATCCCGCCACCCACGCACCCACCCACCCACCAATCCATCCAGCCACCCACCCACCCAAAAATAAATAATTCATTCATTCATTCATTCAGCCAGCCAGTCTATCAATCAGTCACAGGAAAACAAAAGCCTACTCAAGGACGGCCCGTGGCGAAGACTTCCAGTGCTTTCTTGGTGGCCCCTCCGCACGTCTTTGCTGGATCCCCCTTGCACGGCTCGTTACATGGCTCCGCAGCCCCCCCGTACCTGCCGTAGGTGTTACTGCACGCGCATATCTTGCCCACCTGAAGGCCGGCGTACTTGTAGCCACGCTTGTAACACCTGAGTGAAACACAGGTGACACTACAAGATATGGACCGACCATGATAGTTCAAGTGTGGCGGCAGAATAGCTCGGCGCCTCAGGTGCCAAGCTATTATGCCACCACCCTTAACTATCATGGTCTGGAGTCGGAGGTGCAAATAGAGGCGCCAAGCCTATGCGGGCACTATCCTATGGCCAATTTTTCTTCAGACTGTTATCCAGTTTTCAGAACCAAACTCCTGACGTTGGGAATTTCGTTATCGCTCTTTCTAGGCTTTCCCTTGTTTAAGTTTTTCTAGCTCGCATAGTATTTTTGCGCCCGTAGTTGTTATATGCGTCCAAAGACTTGACAAGAAAACACGTATATCAAAGATGAACAGGTTCGAGTATCGCACTAACAGGAATTAATTAAACGTCAGCTGAGATTCGGCTGAGTTGACACTACTTATTTGCAAATTCATTTCATTCTGTTTCCTTGTGTTCTTCTTCTTTTCTTCTGATTCTTCTTGCAAATCCTTTTTATTATTAAAAAAAATAGTTTTGTGAACGCTTTAGCTTGGCACTGGACTCATTACCTGTCAATGCAGAAGTTCTGGGTCATAGAGTTCGGGAGAATCTGGAGGAATTCGGGCATGTCTGGTTCCACCCATGCCTTGTCTTTGTAACATCCCTTTCGTGCTGGCGTCAGGCGACCTGCACGTGATAAACAACGACACACTACTGTATGTTACAGGAGATAAGGAAACAACCACGTTAGAAAGGAAGACTGTCCGTGAAACACGACGGGCTTGTTCGGATAGAATGTCCGTTAACATTTCTGGTAAATCAAAGTGGCACAGTTGCAATGCGGCCAAATTAGTTGATCAGTGTTCAGGTCGTATCCCATAGGCAACAGCTGACCCTGTCCCCCATGCCCCGTCCGCTAGGGCCGTCCATTATCACTTCGTTGCCGTGGACGTTAAAACTCGAACTAACCAGAAACGAAGACGCTTGTGCGGCATGAGACACTTTACTGTTCTGTCCTAGTACGTCCGCTATCTAGCGGAGTACCTTGCTCAGTGGCTGGCGCGGGACTAATGCAGCTGGACCCAGATGGAAATAACATTCACAGCTGTCAATTAAAAAAAAAAAAAAAAAAAAAAAAAAAAAAAAAAACGTAGTCACAACGATTATAAGTGAGATTACGATTACGCCAAACGACTCCAATCAACAAACGAGAGCGAAGTACGGCGGATAACCTGCTTCATTCATAGCATAGACAACACTCCAAACATCTCCAAGAGGCATAGATCCTCAGGGCTCATGAGGATCTATGCCTCTTGGAGATGTTTGGAGTGTTGTCTATGCTTATGGTACAAGCTGGTTCTCATCCACTATTTCGCTATCGTTCGATGTCGGCAGCCTTTCGTTACGAACGAAATCTCTCTTTTACCCGATCTGTCTCCGCCCCCTCCCAACACTGAAAACAAATACAGGTGCGTGGTGTTAAACTTCACCGCGGCGGCGGGAAAGGCAAACATTAACTCATTCGAGACGTGCTGCATTTGGATACGCGGCTTAACAGCCGCGTGTCCGGATCAGTGCAGCACGTCTCGACTGAAAGATACAAATGCTCTTTTTTATTAAAAATTCTTATTGACATTATAAGTAAGACGTCACAGTGTGAGATGACTAGTGCACGTACCCGTTTCAGGACCAAAGGTACGGCAAGAAATCAGCACAGGATCGGACGTCACGATTTCTGCAGGATTCACAGCCCCCAGACCCTGCAACGTTGCAGCAGGATTGTAATTCGTTTAGCCTTGACGTACCACAGCAGGAGATGGATCGACCATGATAATTCAAGGGTAGTGCCAGATTAGCTTGGCGCCGTTAGGCGCCAAGCTAATCTGGCACTACCCTCGAATTATCATGGTCGAGTTAGTTAATTAGGGTTTAACCGACTCCATCTCACGGCAGCTATCATGGTCGATGCATCTCCTGCAATTAGTAAATAGTTGTCAGATGCCACCTCTATAATTTGGGAAATGCGGCCTTGGGGGTTTAATGGGTTAATAATAAAGTAGTGTTTGTAGAGGTATACGTGATAACGGGCCAGTTTTACCCCACGGGTGTGATAGAAGGAAACCACGAACGTGTACCCCAAACTGGAGTCTTAAAGGCCGTTATTGTTAGGATAGACAGGAAACGGAAGTCAAAATAGAAAGTATTCTTACTTCACAAGTGGACTGACGATAAAAGTAGAGAGAGGGAAGGTGAACAACACGATCTATCCTGTGAAGGCAAAAGACATTAACTCATTCAGCCCGACGGCCGTATTTCCCAAATTTTGGAGGCTATGCACCAGTTGCAGAAGATGGATCAGTCGATCATGATAATTCAAGGGCATTGCCAGATTAGCTTGGCGCCGACAGGCTAATCTGACAATACCCTTGAATTATCATGGTCGACCCATCTCCTGCTGTATTGCGTCAGGGCTAAATGGGTTAAGTCCATTTTTGTAAAAAGCGAGATTTGTATTGTAATACAATAAAAAAAAAGTCTTGCTTTTCCTGAAAAATGGACTTGCCGTCTTTCCTTCACAGGCCGGCAGATTAGCATAGATATCCAATGTGCATTTGATAGCAGAGGCATGGGGAGGTGAGACTTCGACTAACCTCGGCTGATGGTGGAACAGCTGGACATGGCTTCGGTACTGGGACGGTGGGTGTTGGCTGCTGATGAAAAAAAGACCAGTTCTCATTTGTCAATGACTGAAGACATTTCTGCCCTCGAAAGTAAAATACACGGCAGTAAGTTCATTTTGTAAAAAGCGAGATTTTCAATGTATCACCATGCAAATCTCGCTTTTCGCAAGAATCGTCTTGCTAACATGCGACTCTACCGGGCATAGTTTCTGTAAACTTGCTGTAATCATTAGGACCAGGGTCACATCATGACTCCGTCAAAGGCCGGTACCGGTTTTGTAAAATCATCCGATTAACACTGAATACTGTCTGAGATGGATCGACCATATAACTCAAGGGTAGTGCCTGATTAGCTCGGCGCCCAGAAGGGTGCCGAGCTAATCAGACACTACCATTGGGCTACCACGGTTGATCTATTTTCGGAATTCATGCAAAAAGTGGCTGGTATTGAAAGACAGGCTCTGTCAAGAGAAACTGTCAGTTGAAGGTCAAATAGTGTCACCTGAAACTAAAGGGCATTATTTAATTTGGTTGCATCCACTTAAATGATGGTCTTGAATGACAGGTCATCTCTCATGAGGGAGGTCGCTCAATACAGGTTCTTCTGTATGACGGTCAGATACTTCCAGCTTTGCTGTCCCGACAGTCCGGCGGACAGATCTAGGGATTTGCTGCCATTCAAACGCCCCCCCCCCCCCCCCCCCCCTGCATCCCCCTCCCCCCCCCCCCCCCGGCACCCCTCCCCAAGAAAAGTCAAGGGAGCTGTTTGTTTGGCCTGTTGGTCCGGCGTTGATGATTCCACTTGGTTTGTATCATTCAGTTTCTGTAACGGCATAACTACAGGCACATGATGATCGTCTCAAAAATCGACCACCTCAATTACACGGGTAGTAGTAAATTATTACTATCCCTGTGGCAGAGGTGGACGGATTTCGCAAAGATCATCCCATGCCTGTCTGGGGGGGATGGGAGGGGGTGGGGTGGGGGGGGGGGTCTAAGCCCTCGATTTTAATCCTTCACTACAAACAAACGATGAACATGATCAACTGCAAGAGACATAGATCTTCATGAGCCCCCGCGACTGCGGGGGCTCATGAGGATCTATGTCTCTTGCTTAAACCAACCATGTATTCATGATCCTTGGGCGGTGGTGGCTTTGGTTGGATTTCAGCACGGATCTCAGGAACAAACTACAGTGATACACGTCCGACAGAGGCAAGGAAGGGACACTACTGATTTCACTTACAGAGTTGTCCACGTAAGGACGTGTCGGGAAACCGCTGCAGTCTACAGGCTCATTGTCACCGTCCAGGCGGAAGATTTCCAGTCTGTAGCACAACCCCCCGGCACAATCCTCGCTCTCATTCTGACGGACCCGGTCTGTGATTAACTTGAAGTACAGCAACCTGGATGACACAGGACACAAAACTATGTGCTGGTCTGTCAGTGCTCTTGGACTGAGCTTATCGTACTGTTAAATATAAGTCGTTTGACTGACATCGACGTGCACAACGTTTTTTCGCAAATATAGCGGCCGCAAAGAACCACGTTTCTATGCCAGTCTTAGAACAAATATCATTCAGTGACAGTTGACCTAATACGATTTACTTTTAAGAAACTCGAACAATGTGTCATTTTCCTGTCGTAAAAATTCGGATTTTTTTCTTCTTCATAAAATGGCTGATTTTACACCCCTAAATGTGCCCCAGATATATTACGTCCAGTATCAGAAAGATCCATTTTCACGTGAATTGGCCAAGTTTTCAAACCTGAAACAGCGCAGGCATACATACAGTCTGCATGCTTGACCTCGATGTTGAAATGTGCCGGGGCTCTACTTGGGGTATTGAAATGGCTTGTTTTGGTCTTTTCACAATTTATTTTACGACTGTAGAGCCGAAAGTCGACAAATCACAGGAGTTCAGAAAAAAATATTCGTAGGTCAATTGCCAGTAAATGATACGTGTTCTTAATGTGGTGAAAAAAAGTCTTTCTTTGCGGAAATATTTGGCATCAACGTTGTCCGCTCTGATGTCAAACGGCCTAAACATGATAAGTACCTAAAACTGTGCAGGTCAATAACAAACATTCTCGCGGGCAGGAGGCATATATTCTCTTGTTTTCCTCCCTACGTCACACGACCAGTCACTTAAGCGCAAACCGTACCATGTGACCGTGATATATAAAAAAAAAAAACTGTAGCGAAAAATGGCCGACGTTTTGTAGCCCTCTCGATGACGCATCTTGGATGCCAGTTTTGTTCTATAAAAGATCGCCAAACGTTCTAATGTACAAAGTTACTTAGTGCTGTTCGAAATAACAAGCACACCCAGTACTGGAGACGGCAACGTCATGACATATTTTAAATTACGTCATAAGTTTATTATGTATAAATGTATATTCCTTTGACGTCAGTCATGTCTGGCGTGATCCAGGTCGCAAGATGTCTTCTTGATTCCTTTTACGAAAATAGTGGAGGAATGAAAACAAATACGTTATTGGTCGGAGTGGTTCGCTGCACGGACCCTTGTAGGCCTTCGGGAGGTCAAAGGAATCATTGTACCCCTCAGGCCTTCGGCCTTCGGGGTACAATGATTCCTTTGACCTCCCTCAGGCCTACAAAGGTCCGTGTAGCGAACCCCTCCGACCAATAACTTATAATATTCCACTGCACTCACAGGGGCTCACAAGAATCATCTGTACGCGCCTCTTGAGGATGGAGCAGGACTGGAAGAATACACAAAAAGTCTGCGCAACTTTTAACCTTTCTCTGACGTATGCCGGGATAGCCTCTCTTTTACATGGTATGAGCCATGTCTCGGACCTTACCCGTTGGTGTTGTCCCAGAAGAGCATGTTGCCCACGGTGTCGCTGTCCAGCTGAGCCAGAGAGGCGGCCCACACCGGACCGTCAGTGCTGGTGATCACGGGGTACTCGTTGCTGATCTTGAACTGCGTCGTGCTTTTCGGGAGGCACAGCGCTATTCGTACCACGTCGCCCCTGCAGAAAGCAAGTCCATTAACCCTGTGGCTGTCCGTAGCGACTTTTGTCCTGATGATTCCTGCAGGAATCATCGCGACAAAAACCGCTCCTGACAGCCACAGGGTTAACCCCTTTCGCGTGCAGCCGCCGGCACTGTTTACAGGCTGCGCACACGATGAGGTTAATTCCAGCGACAACTGTTAGAGATGGGTCAGCCATGGGTCCACTTTTAATTGTACACTTTAAGATTTTTTTTTTTTCACAAAAAGTAGCATTCGTTCGACTGAATCGAACTGTATCCACATGAAAGACGACGTTAAGCATATGCTTGTTCATAAACGAACAAACAAGAAGTTGTATGGAGGCCAGAAAGGTAGACTAGTTAACCCTTTGCGTGTCGGACGCGGTTTTCGTCGCGATGATTCCTGTAGGAATCATCGCGACAAAAACCGCGTCCGACACGCAAAGGGTTAAAGAGAAGCACCCGCAAAGAAAGAGACGAAGCATGAAACAAAGAAAACTGAGAAAGAAAGAAAGAAAGAAACAAACAAACAAACGAAAGAGCCGAGCGGACGGTTGAACGAACAAACGGACACAAAAAGCAACAATTCTTTTCTAAAATGGTACTGTCCGGATACATACGCCTCCAGTCCATAAGCGCTGATCATGACGTATGAGGGCACGGGGCCCAGGGTCTTGTTAAAACAGATGGTGTAGGACTTGTGGGTGCGCATAATGTAGATGTTCCTCTTGGTGCCTGAAACACAATAGTTAATTTTTAACCCAATCAGCCCTGACGCACTACAGTACGAGATGGATCGACCATGATATTTCAAGGTAGTGCCAGATTAGCTTGGTGCCGACAGGCGCCAAGCTAATCTGGCACTACCCTTTAAATTATCATCGTCGATCCATCTCCTGCAACTGGTGCATAGTCGTTAGATGACGCCTGCAAAATTTGGGAAATACGTGCGTGGGTAATATTACTTTCCACTCATAAACTAATCATCCCTAACACACACAACACATGAAATTTACAGAGTGGTACCAGCGTAGTTTTTTTTCCTTGGACTAACGCAAGTCCAGTCCAATAACAGTACGTCATTTCTTTAGTTATTTATACACAAACCAAGGGGAATCACTCAGCGCTGGACAGACAAACAGTTAGATCCCCTGCCCCCGCCTATCAGGCACCCATTCGCCAGCCCACAGAGAAATTCGCAGGTATAGAACAAGACGATCATCTACATCCCTTTAGAAGTTATTTAGTTACTACTCACCTGAATGAAAAAGATTACAAGTTACATAATGTCCAACTCTATCCGAACGTCTATTTTGAAAATGAGTTTCCACCCTTTGCGTGTCGGTAGCGGCTTTCGTCGCGATCAGTCATTCGGCCAGCAGGAATCGTCGCGACAAAAACCGCAACCGACACGCGAAGGGTCAACTACCTGAAACTTGAATGAATCATGTCGTGCTTGTCCTCTCAAAGCGAGCTTCTTTGTTTGTTGGGTATAGACGATGTTCAGAAATCAGAACCAGGTCAAAATTGTACGCGTTTCATTCGAGGGGGGGGAAAAAAAAGTGGATTAAAAGGCCGAACAAACATGCGATATTCGGGCTTTCAATGTACTGTTTCCGTGGCCGGAAACGCTGCCATGCTGACCTATTTCTGATTTCCGGAATTAGTCATTTAGGCTACTTGGCATGCACAGAAAGGAGCGCACCTGCAATAATGAAAGGGTCGTCTGGCACGTCGTCTCTCCGCACTATCAGCGGGAACTTCTTACGCCGTGATGTGTCCAGTACCCCGTTATTGCCCCACACCTCCACCTACAATACACAATTCACAGATTATGTGTCCCATTCGAGACGTGCCGCATCCGGATACGCGGCACACCTCGAATGATTTAATTAGTCCTATTTTTTTTTTTTTTTTTTTTTTTTTTGGGGGGGGGGGGAGGTGAGTAGGGGGGGGGGGGAGGGGGTGGTGATATTGCTGCACGAGGGGAAGTATTTGGCCGCCTTCCCTGGGGAATTCGCGTCGCACGCAGAGCAGCGTCAACAGACCTACCCAGCTCTTTAGAAATAAAATTGACCAATAATTATTGAGAGATGTTCTCTAAAGAATGCATAACCAGTGACAGATCGACCATGATAGTTCAAGAGTGGTGCCAGAATAGCTCGACACCACCAGTTCGTGAGTCAGATCGGGCATGATTGTTCAAGTGTGTTGTCTGAAGAGTTCTGCGCCTGGTGGCACCACCACCCCGCAGTTATATTTCCTCCAGTTGAAGATTTTCAATGCACCAATGAGAAAGTGAACGCAGTTTTCTTCTTTTATAAAATGCGACATCCATTTTGGGTTAGTGGCCTGCAGTGACGTGAAACTCAACATAACGTCATACCACAGTGTGAGAGTCCCAAACCGAAAGCGAGACTTCCTGAGACATTCGCCTCATGAATGTTCCAGAGAATCGCGAATTGTCGCTCTCACTGACTTAACTCATTCTATCCCAGACACACCACAGCAAGATAAGGATCGAACATGACAGTTCAAGGGTGATGCCAGAATAGCTTGGCGCCTATGGGCGCCAAGCTATTCTGGCATCACCCTTGAACTATCATGGTCGATCTGTGTCCTGCACAGCAATGCAATCTTCAGAGGACAACGGCAGAATTTGGGGGATTTCGGTCTTGGGGCACAATGAGTAAAATGAACCTTATCTTGAAGGCAGGAGGTCAGACTATAAAGCTATAAAGCGACAACAAAAAGGCCCTCGCCTCCCCCCCCCCCCCCCACCCCCCCAAAAAAAAAATAATAATAATAATAAAAATAAAATAAAATAAACCTCTTTGCTAACCTGTTAGAAAGAAACAACGTCCAAGACTGAAATCCTTTAACCCGTTTACTGCCGGCTGACGCAGACAGTGTTTCTGCAATCTTTGATCAACTCCAAAAGAAAACGTACATTTTCCAGGACCATGGATTCAAAGTGATGTCAGCAAGAGGCATAGATCCTCGTGAGACCCCGCAACCGCGGGGGCTCATCAGGATCTATACCTCTTGCAGTTGGGTGGTGTTCACATGTTCTCGGCACTGAACGGATTAATTAATTCGTTTTATTGAGTGGGATCATGCAAACAAGATACCGAGATGACGTGAGTACCTGCACATATCTGTAGGGACAAGCCGCCATGGCCCAGTTAGCATGGTAGCGACACTCCGGGCCGGTGTAGAAAGGTCTGTTGAGGACGAGCTGCGTGCCCGCCTGCCCAGTCAGAGAGCCGTCTGCATCCTTTACCGTAGGCATCTGGGTCGGGTCAGTATCTGGCCACTGGAACAAGCTGCTGTTACCCATAAAGGCCCAGTTAGCACCGTCGACCTGAGAGGGAAAAAAAAATCATTGTGCTGGTCTGTGATTTTGGACATAACGGCTTTTAGCCGTAAGGTCCAAAATCACAGACCAGCACACATCTCTACCATCAGACTTGGAGATTTGGAAATATTCACGTGTCAACGGTGGCCATCAAAGAGGAACCTAGTTAGTGTTGGATCCCTTTAGGTTTTTTTTTTAAATTACTATTATCATTACTATGAATAGCTTAGATTCATGGTCTGTCAATATCTTGTAAGAGTTTCAAAATGCCCATCCTTTGTTAGTGTGGGCAGGTTGCCAGTACAAATTTTATTAGGTTTTCATTGTGAGTTGGCTTAGGAAGTTATGTACCTGCGAACCCTTTTTTATCTTGAGCTTTTTCATAATTTTACCTGCACGTTACTTTTCTATGTAACCTTTGGTTGTATTGTTTTGAGTTCTAGCGGCCTTACAAGTTTGTTGTGAGTTGTTTTTTTGTCTTTTGTTTTGTTTGTTGTTGTTTTTCCTTCTCTTTCTTATGCCCCCAGGGGGCCAGAAATAAACGACTTGAAACTTGACCCTGCACTGTATTAATCCTTAACATTCCAACACAAAACTGGCCACAACAGCAACAAAAGCAACAATATCGTCAACGCACATCGTCGCAAAAGCCGAATTTCAGACCCCTGACGGTAGAGAAGGGTGTGGTCGGGTACAGGGCGGGCCTGTGCCAGGAGATGGCGCCTCCCGGGGTGACGCCGCGGACGCCATACTGCTCTATCCACCCGTTAGCCCACCAGTCGTGCCTGTAGCGGGCAAAGTGACAGTTCTCCACAAACATGGGGCCCTGGTCGAACTGCACGCCGGTGATCGAGTCATACCTGTCGGTGTGATGAAAAGGGTGTTCAGTGCTGGAGCACAAGGCACAAGGCCAAAATGCAAGAGGCATAGATCCCCATGAGCCCCCGCGTATGCGGGGGCTCATGGGGATCTATGCCTCTTGTGTATATATAGCTCCCTCGTGGGGATCTATGCCTTTTGTGTATATATAGCTCCCTCGTGGGGATCTATGCCTCTTGTGTATATAAAGCTCCCTCGTGGGGATCTATGCCTCTTGTGTATATATAGCTTCCTCGTGGGGATCTATGCCTCTTGTGTATATATAGCTCCCTCGTGGGGATCTATGCCTCTTGTGTATATAAAGCTCCCTCGTAGGGATCTATGCCTCTTGTGTATATAAAGCTCCCTAGTGAGGATCTATGCCTCTTGTGTATATATAGCTCCCGCGGTGGGGATCTATGCCTTTTGTGTATATATAGCTCCCGCGTGGGGATCTATGCCTCTTGTGTATATATAGCTCCCTCGTGGGGATCTATGCCTCTTGTGTATATATAGCTCCCTCGTGGGGATCTATGCCTCTTGTGTATATATAGCTCCCTCGCGGGGATCTATGCCTCTTGCTGACACCATTTTGTTTCCATGTTCTTTTGGACGGCTGGGGTTCTTTGGCGCCGAGTTAAAGGAAGATTTCACTGAGAAACACATTCTCCGCCCACTGGCAGCGAACGGATTAACCACTTCACTGACAGCGGACACAATGTACTTGAAACCATGGGAAACCCTAAATCAGAAAAAGTAGGTTAAACATTGCACGGACTTTAAACATTCCGTGGAATCATCCAGCTTCTCATCTGCCATAGGCTTTTTTCCAGCATCCGCTACAGGCCCAGAATCACAGCCTGACCAGCACACACACAGGCCTACATGAAATGCATTGTAGTTATAGTACTAAACGGCAGGTGTCAAAAAATGAAATTGTCATTAAGTATGTTATATACCTTTGTCGCCTCTCGGGTCCGATCAAGGAGTTTATTTCGAAGATGAAAGTCGAGGGCTGAAGCCCTCGACTTTCACCTTCGAAATAAACTCCCCTGATCGGACCCGAGAGGCGACAAGAACCACTTGCCAAGCCTAATTCGTAATACAACTACGGATATTATTACCGTTGGAAAACAAAAGATTCATAGATTTATTGACTCATTAACTACGTACGGGCTGCCTGCGACGGAGTGGTCGAACTGGTACGAGGGTTGGCCCGCCAGGCTCCAGTCGGTCCAGCGTTGCGGCATACCCTTGTTGTCCGTCTGTCCCACGAACACGCTATTCTTCACCTTGTTACCCGTATTGGACCCAGTGTTCCCGCCCCCATAGCCCATCACCGAGTCGCCAAACCTGAAAACCATCCAAAAAAAAAGTAAAGCACACACTGGTTGTCTCCCTCGTTTCGCTACCGCTGATCAGCGGTAGCGAATCGAGGGACACAACCAGAGTGGGTAAAGTAAGCAGTTGTCTACTTCGCTAATAAAAAGCTGTCAACAGTATACTTCGCTTATAACAAGCTCGGATGTAACAAAAGTCGGATATAACAACACTTTTTCAGAGGTCCCGAAAGCGTGCTTTATATGTAAACTACATCGCTTATTGCAAACTTCGTCTTGTGAAAATTCTTCATTTTGCCACGTCGATTTGCAAAAGGCATTTATGCTCGTGAGCCCGTGCAGCGAAGGATTTTTGCGAATTTATTCCTCTTGCTGGCCATGTGCAGCCTTATTTATATCTTGATTTGATGGTTAACTCATTCGAGGCGTGCCGCATTCAGATACGCGGCTTTGTGCCGCGTGTCCGGATCGGGGCACGTCTCGAATGAGGTGACGATACGACTGAAACAGAAGGAAACTTACGAGGAATCGGTGACCTGGATGTTGCCAGCCTTGATCCACACGTTTTGTCTGATGTTCTTGTAAAAGGTCAATCTGAAACACGTTTAAAATACATTAATGCCTCGTTGCCAAGGATGACGTATTGCTCGCCAGGAACACTGACCGACATTCACGTGAAGAACACATATGTAAATGGCACACAATTAGGCATAAGAACGAGTCCAGTGTTTTCTGGAGAGCAGCGCTTTATAAAAATTATGTATTATCATTGTATTATTATTATTATTATTATTATTATTATTATTATTATTATTATTATTATCATTATTATTATTATTATTATCATGATCATCATATTATTATTATTATTATTATTATTATTATTATTATTATATTATTACCAATGTATTATTTTATTAGTATTACCAATGTATTATTATTATTATCATCATTATTATTATACTGGCAGAGAATTTTTATTGGGCAGAGAAGGGACAAACAGAGAACAGCCATACCTTTCCAGCGTTGTCCATACCCGTACCCCGTTTTCGTTGGGTGGGTCGCGTGGGTCATACGCAGGCGCGTGCGGGATGATGCCGTTTGGCGGGATCAGCTTGCCCTCGTGCATCTCGCTCGCCGAAATCTCGTGGTCGAAGAAAAGCCCACTCTGCAAGCAATGAATGCCTACAGCCTTCAAGAGCCAGCGACAGAATGCAAATGTGGACAGGTCTGTGATTTTAGACCTTACGGCTCTAAGCCGTAATGTCCCAAATCACAGAACAGCACACAAATGAGTGCATTCATGCATGCAGCATCAACAAAATTAGTTGCTTTAACTCTTTCGAGACGTGCCGCATCCGGATTCGCGGCTTTACGCTGCGAATCCGGATGTGGCACGTTTCGAAAGCGTTAACCCGTTCAGTGCCAGCTGACGCACAATATGTTTCAGAAATCTTCGTTAAGTCAACGACAAACATCTCTAACCGTCCCGGGAACATTGTTTGAAAGTGTTGCCAGCAAGAGGCCGCATAGATCCTCAGTGAGCCCCCCACAACTGCCCTTCAACTATAATGACCGAGTCATCTGACACTGTAGAGTTGAGTCAATAAATCAAATAACAAAAACTTTACCTTGACGTTTGAGTGTGCCACATTGTTGTAGAATCGCTTGATGGGAATGTACTGCAGGGAGTAGGGCAGGACCTTGCCCAGTTCAGCCTGTCTTGCGGCCGAAAGACCCAGAGGCCTGTCCGAGAACACGAAGAAATAGCCGTTCTTCTGAAGAAAAAAAAAAACGCAGCATAAACAGATGGAAAGTTTCCTTTTCTCTGTGCAGTTTGAAATGCAAAAAATGTTAACGATTCTCTCTGTTAATCCCATCACTGCCGAGAAGAAAAAAAATGAACACGGTCCAACCGCACTGAAGAGACATAGATCCTCATGAGCCCCCGCGACTGCGGGGGCTCATGAGGATCTATGTCTTGCTGAGACCAATTTTTGTATCAATGCCTCTTGGACGGTTTTGGCTTTTGGTCGTTGAATGAAGTAAGATTTCAGAAACAAAAAAAATGTACGTACATCGGCGGGATAGCCGTAATCTAATAACTGTTTGCCAAAAAGTTACCAAAATCTTTGTGAATGAAGGTTCTCAACCCTTTGGCTGTCGGTAGGGCTTTTTGTCGCGATGATTCCTGCAGGAATCATCGCGACAAAAAGCGCTACCGAAAGCCAACGGGTTAATGAATTAAGTAAATACACACTACGACAATTGCATGATGGTTCAGCATCGTAGTCCAAGGGCAATGCCGCTATACCGTCTTGGCGCCTGGCGGCACCACCCTTGATAGTCAATAGTCGATCTAGCTCTGTCTTAGTCCTAAACAAAAATGGTGTAGCCTTCAGAGAACAACTCAGAAACTTCAACTTTTTGGGCTGCCTATCCATGCGTATGCATGGTAAACAAAACAACAACAACAACATTGAAGAGATGAATTAGAAGAAAAAAAAGTGCTTTCGCGTAGAAAAAGGTTATAATTTCACGTCAGTTTTCGACTTACATCTGACCCAGCGGCAACATTGTTGGTAACAACATTGTTGGGATGTGTCAGCCAAAACGTGGACAGGGAGCTGCAAACATTTAATTTGTTCATACAACGATTTTGGAAAGTGTTTTAAGCATGAATCGATACATGTTTCCCTCAACAACAACAACAAAATAAACCTTCAACTGAAACGGCGCGGGGATTAATTCCTTGCACGTGACTGAGTCCCTGCCAAACTATGCTCCGCCACAGTACTGACCGTTACGTGGCATTGCAAAGAAAACAGTCAGCAATGCGGCAGAGATAGCGCAACCTTTATCACCACACGTTAACTGAGACAGCTTTGTAAAGCGTGAGAGTTGTATTTTGGTTGATAATGATCGATTAGTATCCATCCTGCTACTACTGGACTTTAATAATAACAACAACAACAATAATAATAATGGGTATTTAAAACTTAATGATGATGGTATCGCTAATTTGAAAATATTTACTAGGTCTCACACACGAGCTATACATGTTTGATAAATGGCTGACACTAATTTAATTGATAAAACTGTGTACGTGTACGGCTAGAATGGAGAAGACAAAAATCAGAAAATGGTTCCTCTCGCCTGACAATATGACTAATAGCCACGCTGTCAGACGCAAGCGGCAATACCATGGTCTAGAAATATCATCACCTATGCCCAGTAAACAAGAGTTCTCGGGCCGATGTTGGCCGCTGTTGGCCCGCGCACGTCAGTGTGCGGGCCAAAAGCGGCCAACGTCGGCCCGTGGAGTCAGTGCTTGCCTCAATACTCGGCTGACTACGTGTCATTGCGATTCACTCACTCGCAGTAATCCTCAAGACCATCCGCAGCGCACCACTCGCTCTTCTTGTCGGACATGAGCAGCGTCCCGTGCAGAGTGCCCACACCCAGGTTTCTGTCCAGCACGTTGTTCTGCTCCACACTGTCCTCCAGGTAAAACCCGTGGCCAAGATGGTGATAGCACACGTTGTCAGACACCTGTTGTTTATAACCAAGAAATCGTCGACAACATTGAGCGATGTTTTCAGCATCATCATCGTTACATTTTTCAAGCATCATATATAACGCCAGATACATAAGTGATGTTTTGTTTGCAACGAACGATTCTCAACAACGAACGAGAGCGACGGTCGCGGGTACCCAGCGTGTGCCATAAGCATTGACAACGCTCCGAACATCTCCAAGCGGCATAGATCCTCACGAGCCCTCCGGGCTCATGAGGATCTATGCCTCTTGGAGATGTTCGGCGTGTTGTCTCTGCTTACGGTGGACGCTAGCTATCCACCGTTTACTTCGCTTCCGTTCGTTGTCGGTAGTCGATAGTTGCAAACAAAACGTAACTATTTACGACTGATGGTAACGATCATTTTCTTCCAGACCTTCATCGAATCATTCTTGTGGTGGTAGTCCCTTACTAATTGATTGCGTAACAGTAATCCTAAGGTCGCCGGGCCGGCGGTGCGCCGCGTGCCAACGGTGGCGGGCGGCATAGGCCCAATGACCTTCTGCTCATTTCATTGATTGATTCATTGATTGATTCATTGATTGATTCATTGATTGATTCATTGATTGATTCATTGATTAGCTGTCTGCCTGCCTGATTGGTTGATCAATTTTGAACTATCACTGACTGACTGAAGTGACTGACCGACCGACCGATTGAACAATCTTCATGACTGACTCAATGGCTGACTGATTCGCTTACTCTCACTCACTCACCAGTACAGTAAACTATATATAATGACTAGCAATAGAAATGTGATATTTTTGGAATCATCGGAAACACCAAAGTATTTCAGATGATTCCAAAAATGTCGCATTTGTTTTGCCGCTCGTCAGTACATTACCTCTGCGTGGTCGGTGCCGTGGATAGTGACACAGCGAGAGAAGGAATGGTGGATGGAGTTATTGCGGAACCACATTCCTGATGCGTCGTCCATCATGTGAAAATGCAGAGGGTATGACGCTACACAAATACAGACATTAATTCTCACTGCGGCGAATTATGCAAACTCTCTCTCTCTCTCTCTCTCTCTCTCTCTCTCTCTCTCTCACACACACACACACACACACACACACACACACACACACACACACACACACACACACACACACATTTAACCATGTATTTATATCGCTTTCCAAGAAAGCAAAGAGTCAACAGCCCGTGTGGACTGACTGCGGCCCTTTACTCACATGGTTGTTTGCACCTAGAACAGTAAGAAAAATGAAATGAAAATATACTATCTACATGGATGAAGTATATATATGTAGCACATGACATTGTGCCATTTTTCGAGCTTACCATTGTTACTCTACAAACAAAATCTTGGAAAACGTATAGTACCAAGTCAGAAAAAAAGACACTGATAAAAGTGAGAACTACATTTATTGACCAATAATTGACCAAGCGAGGGTAGCCACCCCTTTGGTTTGGATTTCGTTCATAACAAAGTCTGGAAAATAAGCGCGAACAACAAGGCAAACTTTTTATGAATTATTAGTGTGCTGCTCTGTGATTATGGACCAAAATCGCAGATCAGCGCACATGTGGGTTACAAGTAACTGAAACTGACCAAGAGTGTCCTGCTGACCCATGTGATTGAGTTCCACGCCCTGGATGTGGACAGTTGACCCTCGCAAGGCCTGCATGAAAATCATTAAAAAAAATATTTTTGAAAAATTAACACAAGCCATTGGTATACATATATTGACGAGCAAAATAAATGCAAGCCATTGGTATACATATACGAGCAAAAGAAATGCGACAACATTGGAATCATCGGAAACACTGGAGTGTTTCCGGTGATTCCAATGATGTCGCATTTCTTTTGCTCGTCAGCATACGTACATGCACACCATGTTTGATATCCATTTTCCCTGGGAGTGTTCACGTCCGTACATCGATGTTTAAAAAATAAAATAAAACGTTAATGAGCCATTATTGTCCTATGTACCCACTCCATAAAACTTACCCTTCTTTGACACATGTACTGAAGACTTTGAGATCCATGGCAAGGCGGTTGAGAAGCTTATTAGCAAACTTAATGTTAAGAAAGCAGTGGGCCCTGATAATATTTGCGGAAGAGTTTTGAGATCATGGGCCAGTCAGTTGTCTGTTGATTTTAGCCGTTTGTTTAGCTGGTCTCTAAAGGATTGCACTGTGCCTAGGCTCTGGAAAACATCTACTGTCTGCCCCGCCCCCAAGTACAACAAGCCCAAGACACTCAATGACTATCGCCCCGTAGCTCTCACCTCTATAGTAATGAAGTGCTTTGAGCGTGTTGTCCTTTCTAGACTGCTCCATCAGGTCAAGCCCTATCAAGATCCTTTCCAGTTTGCATACAAGCAAAACAGATGTACAGACGACGCCACACTCACACTCCTGCACCATGCATACACACATTTAGAAAAACCTGGCTCTTTTGTACGCATTCTTTGTATAGACTTTTCTTCAGCCTTCAACACTGTACAACCCTATCTCATAGCTCAAAAACTTCTCTGTTACAATGTAACTCCAAGGTTTATCCTATGGATTGTCAACTTCCTTGTAAATAGGACCCCAGTCAGTTCGCTTTCAAACAGCTCAGTATCTCATCCCTTAGGTCCACTTCCATAGGTGCCCCTCAAGGTACAATTCTCTCCCCTGTGCTGTTCACACTCTACACTAACGATTGCAGTGGCACTGACTCTACCCTTTTTATAAAATACACGGATGACACTGCCTTAGAAGATCTCTCCAAAAGTGATGCAACTTACTTTGCAGAAGTATAACGTTTTAGTGTTTGGTGTAAAGATAATTTTCTAGACCTAAATGTGAGTAAGACCAAGGAACTACTGATAGACTTTCGAAGAAACCCTGCTCCTGTCCCTGTTCTGACGATTGATGATGTGTCTGTTGAGCATGTGACTGAGTATAAGTACCTTGGAACAGTTATAGATATAATTTGTCCTTTCAACGCAAACACCCCCACCCGTGTCTGCCCTGGGGGACTTGGGTGGGGTTAACTACTTTTTAGTTCCCAGGGTCACCATGGTCAGCCCCACAGGGTCGGTTTTCCTCTCTATTCTGGGGCATGTTTCTCTCTACCCTTTGTCCATTCACCTGTATTTGCCTTTTCAAAACTCTCCCTACTGTCTGCACTGCCTGTAGCTCTTGATATTGGATGTGTGTTGCTAAATGGTCTTGGCTTTATTTAGGCCCCATGTGTTAGGTATATTTAATGTATTGGACCGGCTGGCGACATACATACAATGTTCTGTTTAGTTGGGTTTTTTTTTTTTTTTCACAACCAATGCAGGCACGTCCTGAGAAAGTCTTGTTGCTGTCGGGACGTTAAGCAATGTAAAATCAATCAACTTTAACGCAAACACCATCCTCATACACAAGAAATGTCAGTCACGCATCTACTGCCTTCAGAAACTCAGGAAGCTGAATGTGAACCCCTCTGTCCTTCAAACTTTCTACTGCTCTTTTATCAAGTCCGTCATCACTTTCGGTTCTGTGTGCTGGTATGGAGGTCTGAGTGTAAAGAACAAGAACGTCCTGGCACGAATGGTAAACATCTGCAGCAAGGTGATTGGCAGTCAGAAAGCAAGTGTGGAGTCCCTGTATGAACAGCGTGAGGTGAGAAAGGGTAGGCGGATAGCTTAAGACAGATCCCATGTCCTTGCCCACCTCTATGAACCCCTCCCCTCTGGCTCCGCACGCACAAAGCTAGGACACTCAGACAACCGAACAGTTTCATCCCCAAATCCATCACTCTAAGCAATCTGTAGGTACATTCACGCATACCCAAACCTAACTCCTCCCCTATCCCCCTTTACCTTTGCAATCAGTAGGAATGAAACTTGATGATTTTAGAGAAGTGATTATGTTGCGTTTTATCTGGCGATGAACATGGACATATTGGGATTTTTGTTACTGTTTGTTTACCAACTAATTATCTTACTAAGGTAGATTTTAATTATGCAGAGTATGTAATAATGTGTAATAATGTATTGAGACGTTTGAATAATAAACAGTGAGGGTTAGGATTAAGTTGAAACATACGTATTATGCATGCACGTGTCAGTGGGTGTGAATGTGTAAGTGCTGCTCAGTTCAGTTCATAAAAGATGTTTATGTGTGAGATGTGTAAGAGTTATGTGTCAAGATTTTGTAGTGTATACTTATGTCCATTTAGAATTTGTAGCTGTGTAAGTGCAGAGAGAAAATGTTCATAATTATGTTATAATGTTTTCATGTCTTGTTTGTACTATTTGTTATAAATGTACCACCAACGAATTTCTCTTTTCAAGATAATAAAGCACTCGTATTCTTATTCTTATATTGTATAAGAAGCAAATTAAAGAGTGACTAACTTCAATTTTGTATGCCCAAAGTTACTAAAATTTTGTTGCCGTTATGTCTTGAAATGTGTTTTTTTTTTGTTTGTTTGTTTGTTTGTTTTTTTGATACTGTCGAAATTACGATGAGGTGTCTGTACGCGGCCTCGCGCTGGGACCATATGGCGTTGAGGCGCGTCCCCTGGGTGGTGGATAGGGGGTCCCTCGCGAGAGGGGTGCACCGAATGAAATAAGGTGCCGTGAACCAACATGGTCTAAGGGAAGGTGACCCCGACAGAAAACCCCTGGTCCTCCTAGTAAGGGGGTTGGGCGTGGGGGTAGCTTCCCCACCCTGCAAACAAGGACATAGCTACAAAAACGCCGACGAAACGACAAACAGCAATTCCTTTCCTGGAGGAGGAAGGTTCTTCTACCAGAAGATTTATGACGTCCTGTGGTGAAAGCCGGAAGTCTTCGGAAGCCACAGGACCGAGCCACCTCTCTCTATCCAGGGACACAACCATGGGCACATGGAATGTCAAGACCATGTACCAGAGCGGCAAGGCCGCCCAGATAGCAGCGGAAATGCAAAAGTACAACCTTTCCCTGCTAGGTATCAGTGAAGCCAGATGGACGCAGTCTGGCCAGAAAAGGCTGTTAAGTGGGGAGATGATTATGTATTCAGGTCATGAAGAAGAGAATGTCCCCCATACAGAAGGAGTAGCATTCATGCTGTCACCAGTGGCACAGAGAGCGCTGATGGGCTGGGAACCTCTTGGGCCAAGAATTACCACAGCAGCCTTTAGAACCAAGAAAAAGATCAAGCTGAACGTCATTCAGTGTTATGCGCCCACTAATGACAGTGACGAGGAAGAGAAACAAGAGTTCTACGACCGACTCCAGAGTGCTGTGGACAAATGTGCGGAACGAGACATCACCATCATCATGGGCGATTTTTATGCCAAAATAGGGGAGGACAACACCGGATACGAAGAGGTGATGGGGACACAGGGACTAGGGGAGATGAGTGAGAATGGGGAGAGGTTTGTAGACTTTTGTGCTCTAAACAGACTTGTCATTGGAGGCAGCATCTTCCCACACAGAAGAATACACAAAGCAACTTGGGTCTCACCTGACCATACAACAGAGAACCAAATAGACCATATCTGCATTATCAAGAAATTTAGAAGATCCCTTCAACTCAAGATGTTCGAGTCAGGAGGGGAGCAGATGTCGCCTCAGACCACCATCTGCTTACCTTAAGAATAAAGCTCAAGTTAAAGAAAAGCCGCACATAGACAACAAGAAGACAGCGCTATAATGTAGGCCTCCTGAGAGAGACTGGAGTGAGAGAAGAGTTCAAACTGGTGCTGTCCAATAGGTTTCAAGCGCTACAGGAGCTAGTAAATGAAGAGGAGGCGGTCACCACAGAGCAGCAGTGGAAGGCAGTTAGAGAGGCGCTGAACTCAACCTGCAAAGACACTGTAGGGTTCAGGAAATACCATCACAAGGACTGGCTGTCGGCACAGACCTTGAAGAAGATAGAAGTGAGGAAGCAGAAGAAAGCAGTTTGCAACAACAGTCGCACGAGAGCAGCCAAAGCAAGGGCACAGGAGGAATACTCGGAAGCCAACCGCGAGGTGAAGAGGAGTATCAGGGCAGACAAGAGGGCCTACACAGACAGCCTGGCAGCAGAGGCAGAAAAGGCAGCAGGCAGTGGCAACATGAAACAGCTCTACGACATTACCAGAAGATTGTCGGGCAAGTATGGCCATACAGAAAGACCAGTAAAAGACAAAGAAGGCAAGCCTATTGCAGACAGAGCAGACCAACTCGACAGATGGGCTGAGAATTTTGAAGAGTTACTGAACAGACCCAGCCCACCCGACCCCCCAGACATCCAGCCAGTAGAGACCGACCTACCCATCAGCTGTGGCAGACCCAGCCGGGAAGAGATCAGAAGAGCAGTGGCATTTTTGAAGAACGGCAAAGCAGCAGGGCCAGATGGCATCCCAGCGGAGTCTCTGAAAGCAGACCTAGAGACAACAGTAGAGATGCTGTACCCACTGTTTGGAAAGATCTGGGAAGAGGAGGTGATGCCGGCTGACTGGAAGGAGGGGTACCTAATCAAGCTTCCCAAGAAAGGCGACCTCAGCAAGTGTTCCAACTACAGAGGAATCACCATGCTGTCAGTACCAGGAAAGGTCTTCAACAGGATCATCCTGGAGAGAATGAAGAGCTCCGTTGACCCCCAGCTGAGAGACCAGCAAGCAGGATTCAGGAAAAAACCGATCATGTACAGACCAGATCGCCACTCTCCGCATCATCGTGGAAAGGTCTCTGGAGTGGAGCTCCCCGCTGTACGTCAACTTTGTGGATTATGAGAAAGCATTTGACAGCGTGGACCGAGAGACTCTGTGGAAACTCCTACGACACTACGGTGTACCCACAAAGCTCGTCCGCCTGATCAAGAGCAGCTACGATGGCATGACATGTCGCGTGATCCACGAAGGGCAGTTCACCAGGGAGCTCCAGGTCAGAACTGGTGTCAGGCAGGGGTGTCTGCTGTCTCCGTTCCTCTTCCTACTGGCCATAGACTGGGTCATGAAGAGGACCACAGAGCACAGACGAAGTGGAATACAGTGGACACTGTGGACACAGCTTGACGACCTCGATTTTGCAGACGACTTGGCTTTACTGTCCCACACTCATCAACAAATGCAGGACAAGACCACGAGGCTTGCTGACATCTCGTCCCAAGTGGGCCTCACCATCCACAAACAGAAAACAAAGACAATGAGGCTGAACGCAACCAGGGAAGAACCAGTCTTGCTTGCTGGCACCCCGTTGGAGGAGGTAGAGTCCTTCACCTATCTCGGGAGCATCATAGACAAAAACGGCGGCACTAATGCAGATGTCAGAGCACGAATCGGTAAAGCCAGAGCAGCCTTTCTCCAGTTGAAAAAAGTGTGGAATTCCAGAGAGTTGTCACAACACACCAAAGTCCGGATTTTCAACTCCAATGTAAAAGCAGTTCTCCTATATGGAGCAGAGACTTGGAGATTGACAAAAAAACACAGTCAACAGAGTACAGATCTTCATAAACAGTTGCCTTAGAAGAATTTTGAAAATCCACTGGCCAGAGAAGATCAGTGTTACGTGGTGGAATTGTAGTCGTAGTATGATAAACACACCAGACGCACGCACGTAAGGTTCTTTAAAATAAACCTCGTTCAGCTGCAATCCGTCACACGTGGCTTAAGGATGTAGACAATACTGGAGTAACAGTTCCAACAATATTTAATTCAACGATGCGATATCCACACAGTGCAATTCCAAATGCACAAATACTGATACAAAGTCTCTTCTGCAATGTCCACACTGCGACACAAAGTTTCTCATACACAGCGTCTCTCGCAATAAACTGCGTGTCTCTACAACTGACAAAGCAAGACAATGTATGAACACGCTTTCCTAACGCCCTCCTTATATATACTACCAAATTCGAATCGTCTACGGAAATCATACAATGCAACCATCGGAACGAAATACGCAACTGAAACTCATAAATAAGAATCTTCTGGAATCACTAAAATAGGCTACAAAAACTCGGCTGCTCACTTCAGCTCTAAATCCTAAAGTATAATGAAGACACATAAAGGTATGGTAGCCCTATCACCACGTTCTATGATAGCTCTAGAAGGTACGAGAACATTCCCAAAACAAAATAAAGGCTGCTCAATTCACGCGCACTGAAAAACAAAATGTTGCGAAATGTAACGAACTGTTGCCAACTACCAGACGACACACAATACGAGGTCACTAGACAGTGCGACCTATCTAGAACGTACTGGACTAAACTTAACACAACAAAACGAAATCTGCTCTATGCACGAACAAAAGAAAATCTTACTAAAAAGGCACGTGAATCGTAACCATGATAGCTCAAATAAAAATCGGATCGTTTCCTACGATTAACACATGCATGCTCTCACAGGATAACACAACCACAAACGTAACAATCAGCAACGCCAGACTCTGGGAGAGGACAGTGCAGATAACAGCAGAGAATGAAATTGGGCGAAGAAGATGGGGATGGATTGGTCACAGTCTGAGAAAGCCAGCTTCCAGTATCACTAGGCAGGCATTGTCATGGAACCCCCAGGGAAAGAGGAAAAGAGGCAGGCCGAGAAACACCTGGCGTCGAGACCTCCAAGCAGATATCAAGAGACTGGGAATCACCTGGAGTAAAATCGAAGGAGAAGCACAGGACAGGAGTCGCTGGAGGTTTCTCGTCGACGGCCTATACCCGGGGAGGGGTGATAGGCATAAGCAAGTAAGTAAGTCTGTACGCGGAGAAAACGCCGTTGACGGCCATAGTACACAGTGGGCCTCTACTGCAGTCCCATCTGTTAAATGCCTTAGTCTTAGTCTGTCCCAGTCATCCCCTAATTTTTCAGTCCCCTAAACAACACTACCGCCCACTTGCTGCACATATGCCATGCACAAAATAAAAATAAAAATAACCACATCACCCGTTTCATATCCTGGCTATCAACATGATTCTGTACCAATCCTACATCCAAGCGCAGCCAAAACTGGTACACACCTCAAATCACCATCCGCTTGGCAACTCAAACTAGGCCAAAAAAAAAAGTCCGCTGGTTAAGCCAAGACTGGTATGAATCAAAGCACTAACATGTCTCTTTTCATCTAGCAAGAGATTTAAAGCAAATTGCAACATGCTGCCTCTGTACAAAATGCCAAAGAAGGCAGATTAAAAAAAAAAAAAAAAAAAAACACCGGTCCTTGCACTGCCTCACGTACCTCATTTGAATATAATATAACGTGACCTGTCAGAGAAACTTTCCCACCTGAACACCATTCAATCTGCCATCAGTGCAATCCTTAGACACTAGCTAAGTCAAACCCAAAGTGACACCATTGAATGTTGCTGAATGTTATGGCCCATTATGTGTAGCGCGTCGTTGTAGCGTTTGCTATGCTGTTTATGTTTTGGATTATGCATATCTGATGCCATGAAAAACATACTAGATATGGTCAGAATGCTTCCAAAATTGGCATGTACATCAAGTAATATATCTGATTCTCATATATGTTGCATTTGAGGCACAGGCACATGAAAGTATTTTTTTTCATATTTTTTCATTACCCACCCCCTACATTTTTTTGTTTTTCCAAGTTTACATACACATGCAATAGAGTCAAACTGACTCCCGGTAGGCTGGGCAACTGAAAACGGTTACCATAACACTGACAGTGATGAAAAAATGAGCTTTCAGACCCAAGGCCATATCCTTGTGTATCTCAGGGCAGCCAAAAAGACAATACCCAGGCATCCTCATTGACACTGTTTTCTGGTGACAGCAAGCAGGAAGAGGCATGTAACCAGCTGCCATGCCCTATATGCTGCTTGCAATCTTTTCCTCAGGCAAAAGGAGTCATGAAACAGCTGTACAATTTAAACATTAAGTCTACTGACATATCCTACAGCTAAAAGACCACACAAAACATCCAAAACTATGCTACGCAGGACATACCCCATACCCAAACAAGTGTCTGGAGTGCTTATTTAGGAGTAAGCATAGAAAAATGGATATGTACAGTTCATTTGTATATAAAACACACTTGTCAGAGTCTCAAAACATCTCAACTGATGTTGCAAATGCAGCAGGCATGTGTGTGCCAAACCTGTGAACACTCCTGTAAAAACGTGTACTGGTACCTGAAGCTGCAGCTCCCATAACAACGCACTTAAATGAGCTGTACGCAGTGTAAAAATGCTTGTGTTCGGCTCAGAATAGACACCAGAGACATCCCTCATTTCAATTACAGCAGAATGACACATCAGATGCAGCCTATGTTGTATAATGCAAAATAACTTCTGCATGTCACATTATTTTGGCGGCTGATTTCACTCTGAGGTCAGCTGTCTGATGAAATGAACCCACTAACACCGTTTTATTGCAGTTTTGATATTAACCTTAACCACCCCACCACCCCCCCCCCCCCCCCCCCCCCCCCACGCACACCACAACTTCAATACCTGAATGAATGCATTTTCTCATGCATTTAGCTCACCCTTTTAAGGTCAAGGTCAAAGGTCACAGCTCAAGGTCGAAGGCCAGACTAATGACTAACTGTAAGACAAAAAAATAAATGAACAAACACAGTAAACATGTGCCACAGTGCATGTAAACAGGTTGTTGCGACGCAAAACATGCAAAAACGCAGATAAAACTGCAAACAAAGCGATTTGGGGGCAAAATTTCAAATTTTTCATGATTTTCTCAGCTTTTCAACTGCAAAAGTCTAAACTCAACGATATGGTTACACTAAACCAGATTCTGGTCTATGTCACATATGACATGTGGTGCATCTGACGTGCAGGTGAAGTTTCAACGGGAAGTAACTTTTTGGCACATTCGGCAAAACGGTACATCGCTTAGATTCCCCTTACATGGGCGCTACCATTTTAGGAATGGGAAGCGACAATTTCTATCCCCGATGTTCACCGTGTAGTTTCACAGTGATTAGACTCAAAGATGACTGACCACTGTTTGCCTGTTCTTGCTTTTGTTCACCGGGCCATCCAGTGCAGTCAGCCGCCACTATCTCAGTCTTCAAGCTGCTTGCCAACGATGCAAATATTTCGGAACTTTTTTTTCCTGCATATCTTTTATACGGCACATCGCTGCTACGTCAGTGCGGTCATTTTGGGTTCTCAGTACGGCCCGTATATGAACCGGACTCTTAGTCTACACTGACCAGATAAATTGCGAATTGTATACTTGTTTGTTTGTCTGCTTTAGAAAAAAGCAAACAAATGTGCTTCTTCAGTTATCCGTTGCCTGCGATTCTTCTCTACGAGAAGAACAAAATATACTAATCCGACTGAAAAATTAGCCGCCGCGCAGACAGACGAGATCGATTTGGTGAAGTTATGTGATATATATATATATATATATATATATATATATATATATATATATATATATATATATATATATATATATATATATATATATATATATATATATATATATATATATATATATATATATATATATATATATATATATATATATATATATATATATATATATATCAGGGACGTAGCGGGCATGAGAAAAGTAGTCCGGCGGTTTTGGAAAGTCGAAAACTATTTGAGGGACGATGGCGACCAGACGCTTATTTATTGATACTAAAATGTTAACTCTATTTTACTAAGAAACAACATTCACATCCAAAGACAGACTTACCTATGATATGCTGGCTTGGAATCAAGAATTGGGAAATGTCACAATTGTTTAAATCCTTCATGTGGTCATGGGGAAACCAATGAATTAGTAAACAAACTCGCCTTTCTGTAGTTAGAAGATTACAACATGTCAGAGTTGAAGATCGTTTGTTGTCGATGAGACTTGCGAAACAAAATTAAAAAAAGAGATATAATACATGAAGAATGTTCATCACAAAAGCTTTAGGTCTCCTGAATCACCTTTGACAGCAGACGTTTGTGTTGCACGGGATTTTTGAAGCACATTGGTTCTTAATAATAATAATAATGGCTACTTATATAGCGTTTATACTAAAATAAGCTCTTAGCGCCTTACAAATAAAGAGTGGGAGTGAAGGGGGTCATAAAGCCAGAGGAACAAAGGATTCTGCAATACACACGCACAAACAAACACGCAGGTACATAACGGCCACTGACGAAGAACTGCGCGCGAGCTACATTGGGGCATCGAATAGGTGGGTCTTATGGGCAGTAAATGAGGGAGAATGTCTAATATCTATGGAGAGAGTTCCAGACAACACTGAGGTCCAACGTGCGCAAAACAACGGTCACCTCTGTTTGCAGAGCAGGACTCTGAGAAGGCGCGCCGTGTCACTACTTGAACGGAGGGAGTGGGAGGGAGTGTATAGTTGAAGAAGATCAGGGAGATAGGCAGGGGTAGAGTAGTTAATAGTTTTGTAGCACAGACAGGCGATTTTGTACGAGACTCGTTGTTTGACTGGCAGCCAATGAAGTTGTCTCAGGATAGGAGTGATGGGCTGATGCTGTCAAGCGTGGACGATAAGACGTGCAGCACAATTCTGAACTCACTGCAATTTCTGAATGAGAGACCGAGGGAGGCCAGCTAAGTAATCAATTGCAGTAATCAATGCGGAACAAGACTAAAAAGACGACCAGTTTGGTGGCAGATTCAGTGGTGAGGTAATGACGGATAGAACTGATACGTCTTAATTCCAGAAAAGCAATTTTGCAGACATGATTTACATGGTCCTTCATTTGAAGATCTTTATCAAGAAAAACGCCAAGATTGCGAACTGAATCAGAAAATGGAATAGGTGCGTCACAAATGTGCATAGAGTCAGGAGAATTGGGCAGCAGTCGAGAGGCACCGATAAGAAGAGCTTCTGTCTTGTCCTTGTTTAACTGGAGTTTATTTTCACACATCCAGGACTTAATCATATCTGAGATACAGTTATGAACATCTGAAATAGCCTGACTGGAGCTGTTTGGAGGTGCAGATTTCGGAAGTTGTGTATCATCTGCATACATGTGATGATCGTTTGAATGCGATGCGATAACCTGAGAGAGAGGCTGAGTGTACAGCGTAAATTGAATGGGGCCCAGGACAGAGCCCTGGGGGACCCCAAACTCTAGCGCAGCAGCTTCAGAAAGAGCGTTCTTGACAGAGACGTTAATCTGACGGGAAGACAGATAAGAGTAGAACTTACCAGAAATACCAAAGTAGTTTTCTAGACGCTGGAGCAAGATGGAGTAGTCAATGGTGTCAAACGCAGCTGATAGGTTTAACAGGGCATGAACTGAGATCAGGTTTTCATCATAGGCACTTAGGAGGCCATTAACGACACAGAGGAGAGCAGTTTCAGTACCGTGCCCAGCACGTTAAGCAGACTGAAGGGGATGGACGAGATTGTTTGACTGTAGATATTTAGTGAGCTATGTCAGAACGACTCTCTCAAGAACTTTGGACAGAAAGAAAGGGTAGGTTTGAAACGGGGCGATAGTTTTTTAGCTGGTTGGGGTCAAGATTCGACTTTTTCAGGAGAGGTTTGACAACGGCTGATTTGAATTCTGACAGAAAGACGCCTCACTCAAGGGACTGATTTATGATTTTATGATTGGTTTCTTGACAAATCCAGCTCAGAAAATGTCCTACAAACTTTTTCTCTGAGTGCTGCAGAAGCCATAATTAAAGTTGTTGGCAACACGAATCAAGTGGAGTGAGTCAGTTTTAGACTTGTTGACATGGTTCAATCGAGCCTCGTGCATAAGTGATCTTTTTTTTTTTTTTTTTTTTTTTTTATTTGGTACATCGCACACCACTGTGTGATGGCTTGATGTGATCAGCCGTATACCCATATGACAATTCACAAATCAGTCACGTTTTGAGTTAGCTGTCAGGTGTATTTCGGGCATGTTTAAGCCTTTATTGGCTAAGGGCTGCCTTCATCAGCGTGCTGACCCTTTTGTTTTTGTTGACTGAGTAAACCTTTGTTGTTAGGCTTTATGGTAGTTTATTTTGTGGTTTATTTTGTATTGTTTGCTCACACTATAACTTGGAAAGGCTAGTGGATAGTGGTGGTGTGTTTTTTTCATGTCGTGTCCTTAGTTTTGATTGTTGGTGGGACAATTCCGTGGTTGTCTGTGGTGTTTCGGGGTTCCGTCTAAGTATTCGAGCGCCCGTTGATCAATGATGTCGTAGGCGTACAGAGCTTTGCTGTATCTGCCCTCATTAAAGTATACGAAGAGGTATTCTAGTTGTTTCCTTGCTCCCTTGTCTCTGCAAAGGCCCATGAAGTCGACCCATTCAAAGAATATCGTAGGGTTCAGTCCATTGGAGAAGATGAATGCGTCTAGTAGGATTGTTTGAAAGTGTGGGAGGTTTCTTGTCCTCATGTATTTTCTTTTTTCCCCCGCCCATTTGTGTGCTGGTCCCGTATGATGATTTCATAGTTCAAAAGTCTGGTGTTTTTTTGGTTCATTCCGTTTTCTTTTCCCCGTTGTTGTGGGGGTGGGGGGAACCTTGTATTGGTTGCGGTGTGGCGCGTATACGCGTAGGAATAAGATATTTCCAATGCCAGTTGGTTCAAGTTCTTATTGGGAGGTCGTTCTGCTTCGTTTAATGTGTCATGACTTGAGGCTTTTACCGTTTCAGTGGAGTCGGCGTGCGGCTTTTGCGAGTGGTGCCTCATGTCCTTCTTATTTCTGTTTTTACCACTGCTAACTTGGTGGAGCTAGTGGTGCAGAAGTCTGTTGTGTTGATGCACTTCGGCCAGTAGCTTTTGTTCTTCGACCGGCGATTAAATTGACACTTTTCTGTTTACCAGCCACTGCTAAGTGGTGCACTGAGCTATTGGCGCAAACATGCCATTTTAGGTAAACATGAATACACTTGCAAAGTTTTGACACCACGACAGGTTTGCTCTCTCTCTCTCTCTCTCTCTCTCTCTCTCTCTCTCTCTCTCTCTCTCTCTCTCTCTCTCTCTCTCTCTCTCTCTCTCTCTCTCTCGCGCTCTTTTTTTTTTTTTTGTCCAAAAAGTACTCCGGCGGTCGCCGGAGCGCCGGAGTGGCCCGCTACGTCCCTGTATATATATATATATTCTTTACTTTAAACAAAGGCTAAAGCCAAAAATGCACTCAGATAAGCTTCAAGAGACGTAATTTTTCACTTCAATTCTGAGAATGCTCTGCTGTACTAATGCCATGGAACTCCAGGCTGGTAAGCTTGCATTGTCACCAGACATCATTTTGAGCGTTCCACTGAACACCCACTGCATAAAGCAATAGGGACTACCCGTGGCCGCCCCGCAATCCGCTGGAGAATATCCAGTCCTCCCCCCGTGAGGAGAATATGAAGAGCATGCCGCATTTCAATTTTTTTTTTTTTTTTTTTTTTTTTGGGGGGGGGGTGGAGGGGAGGGGGGAGGGGGTTGTTGTTGTGGGTTGTCCGCCGATGAATGATTTGCGGCAGCCTGGTTTTAGTGTTCAGGGGCGGATCCAGATGGTGTCTCGACGGGGGAGGGCCTAACATCTCCCCCCCCCCAAACAGATATTAGAACTGCTGGGTAGATTTATTTTTTGCCGCCTACGGGGGGGGAGGGGGGGTGGGGGGGGGCAACACCTAGGCAATTTTGTGGTGTAAAATTATTCTTTACTTTAAACAAAGGCGTCGCCTAAAGCCAAAAATGCACTTAATCAGATTAGCTTCAAGGGACGTAATTGTTCATTTCAATTCTGAAAATGCTCTGCTGTAGGCTACTAATGCCATTTGGACAGAGACAAACACACATCGGAAGATCACCCAGGTTCATTAATACACATAGTTATTAATTTCTGTGGTCGCACCTAAGGCAGCTTATCCGCTTGTTTTCTCCAACATCGGAGGCGTGCGAGAGAGAATTTCAGTACGCGGTGAAACATGTTCAGCTGAGTCAGATTTGTTTGCTTCTGTATGTTTGAAGCATACATTTGGTGTTGGACAGAAAAGTTCCCTTCAACCTATGTGCGTGTAAACTTTATGTCATGTCACTCCTTTGCAACATTTCAGAAAAGTCTGACTATGCGGGCCTTAGATTGTGACATTAAAGAGTTTTGTCAGTGGTGATGTGATCATGAGTGTACCTGAAGTACAGACTAGACGGCTCTCTCTTCGACCTCCGTCGACTGAACGCCAGGACCAAGACCATCGAGAGACTGATCCTTGAGGCGCTGTTTGCTGATGACTGTGCACTGATGGCGCACACGGAGTCTGACCTCCAGACCATCGTCAACAGGTTCTCTCACCATCAGTCTCAACAAGACCGAGGTCCTGCACCAACCAGCCCCAGGCACAAGAGCCCCCCCCCCCCCCCCCACCCCACCCAAAGTGTATATCGAAGACTGTGGACCAGTTCAGGTACCTGGGAGCATCATCTCTTCTGACGGTACTATCGACAAGGAAATCGCAGCTCGCATCGCAAAGCCAGCCAAGCCCTGGGTCGTCTGCGCACTCGTGTGTTGAATAACAACAACGTCAAGCTCTCCACCAAGATCAAAGTCTACAAGGCAGTAGTCCTCCCCAGCCTCCTCTACGGCTGTGAGTCATGGACGCTGTACAGAAAGAACCTCAAGCAGCTCAGTTGAACGTTTCCACATGAGATCCCTGCGCTCACTCATGGGCATCAAATGGCAAGACAAGGTGACAAACCTGGAAATCCTGGACAATGCTGGCTTAGTGAGTGTTGAAGCCTTGATCTTAAAGACACAACTTCGCTGGACAGGTCATGTCATACGCATGGATGATTCTCGTATGCCACGCCAACTCCTGTATGGTGCACTCTCAAAAGGCCACAGGAAGCAAGGACGGCCAAAGAAACGCTTCAAAGACTGCATAAAAGACAGCCTCAAGTACTGCGTCTTCCCGGTAAAGGAACTTGAAGCACAAGCACAAGACAGATCTGGCTGGCGTGCCGCCACGAAAGCCTGCACGCTCTTTGAACAAAATCGGCGCGAACGGATCACCAGTGCCAGAGCTCGCAGAAAGACAGCGTCGACTCTCACCACAGCTACGTGTCAGTGCCCCCATTGCCCTCGCAGGTGTGGCTCCAGGATTGGCTTGGCCAGCCACACCCGCACCCACAAAAAGAAGTCATGCACAATGACGACATCATCGGCTTCGATGGTCTACCCATTATAACATGATGTGGACTTCAACTACAAGACGCGAACAAGCAAGATCGAGTTACTGATTGTGTAACCATGAAATACATGAAATAAGAACGACTGTTTTATGTGTGAGCACGAGAGACCACTGGTACATCAATTACAACATCTTACAGTACAACATTTTGGACAGCATGTAAAAATACGCATATCTTTGCAAATATTACGAACCGGCAGTACTGACAACAGTAAACAGTAAAGCCATTTCCTTTGCTTCTATACTCATCTATTATGAATACGTGAACTGCTGAACTGCCTGAAAAAACTGGGCACAGACATCTGGACCCCTGTGGCACTCTCATACCGACTGACTCCGAGGGAAAAAAAACGTCAATGCAAGAGACTTAAAGTTAATGCAGCCTTAGGGACTGATGAGGATGTATGCCTCTTACAGGCGGAAAGCGTTTTGCATCATGTTAGATCTGTACCAGTCAGGGCCCAAGCTTGCAGTATTGTTTACATTTGCTCGAGAGAGGGTGCAAGTTTGGCAGCTGGCCTCCCGCCTCCCTAGTTTTTAGGATGCACTCTGTTCATTGAGGACTGACTGTGTAGGCCTACAGTGCACTAGAGCATCAGCTAGCTGGCCATCTCTCTCTCTCTCTCTCTCTCTCTTTCTCTCTCGTACACGCCAACTAACTCGGCGCGGGTCCGTCAGTGACTGTCTAAAAAATGAATAAGTCATATGACCGGCTCACTGACAGAGCAATGCGTCATTTCAAATTTGTATGTCAATGACCGATGACCGATGAGCATCCTATACGCTGTATACTAAGTACATTGGTCACCTGCATCCTCTTCTGAAAAAGCGTCGATGTGTGTGTATGCCTGTTAGTGCATGCGTGCGCGCGCGCTCCAAACATCTCCAAGTGGCATAAATCCTCATGCGCCTGGAGGGCGCATGAGGATCTATTCCTCATGGAGATGCGCGCATGTTTGTGTGAGAGAGAGCCTCGAGAGAGTCGCGCGCGAGAGAGAGATAATGACGTCATATTTCGAGTATTATGTCAGTGTCTGCGTGGTGACGAAGTTGCTTCTTTTACGTCACCGCCACTGTCTGACTTTCTCTAGAAGAAAAGGATTTTAGTGATTTGATTTAATTCTTTTCTGAAAAGAATTAATTTTTACTAAAGAAGTTGAAAGGATACAAAGCTGGCTAACGAACTCATCCAATGTCTTTTTCCAAACTAGCTATATGCAAAAGTTCAAGCAAATATGACAAAAATTACGGATTCTAATCTGGGTCAACCGACTTCCTTTAAACGGTTGTTTATGTCTTCAATGAGACATTCAATTACAATATGCTCGGAGGCTCTCTTAGCAACCCACTTAAGAAAGTATTTCGCCAAGTTTCAAGCTTGTATGTACAGAAATATCGGAGATTCTCTTGCTTACATACATACATACATACATACACACATACATACATACATACATACATACATACATACATACATACATACATACATACGCACATACGGAGCTTCGCGCCAAATGTACGTTCATTTGCGAGGGTAGCGTAACTAGACATGAGTGACGTAATTTTTGTCTTGTTACTTCAATTGTTAGAGGTTTGCCCGCCTTTGACATCATGGACATGCTATTAAATTCCCCCCACCACGACCTGTCCTAAAAAGTCCCTTCTATAAATAAAATGGACTTTAAAAAAACGTGAAAATGTCCTGGGAAACTCTACACAGCTTGAGTGAACCTAGGCGTAAATCTACCCAGTGTCAATGTGTGCTGTCACTGTTACATTGAGATAATTTTATTTGAGTAAATTCAAGCCTTTGTCGATTATGCTGGATGGGATCATGCTGTGAAGATTCACGCTGAGTTTATTTAGTTCTAAAAATAAATGGAAAATCAGAGAAACACATTTTGCACTCACTGGGTAGATTTACGCCTAGGTGGATTTGCGCTGAGTACACTTCGGTTAGTAGCGTCAAGCTGGGACGTTTTATGTCCAAATATAGCAAAATTGACCACTTCAGCACCAAAGGTGGTAAACAGAAGGACTCTGGTAAAGTTTTGTTTTGGACTGGGTACATACATTATATTGAGCAACATTTTGCTTGATATAGTGCCGATAAACAGAGAGATGTGATAACTTGATCCGAATCAAATGTCCTCGTCGTACCGACTCGGACATTTTGATTTGGGTCTCGTAATCACATCTGCCTGTTATCCGCACTATATCAAGCAAAATGCTGCTCAAAATAATATACTGTAAGACAACGTTATTCTTTTCGTACCTGCATGCTTTCTTTATTCTCCGTCCGCCATAAGATGGCATTAGTTGCCAGCTCGGCGTTAAATCCAAATAACTAGCTTTTTATTCCCCATGTGTATGGACAATACGCCCCAATTCCAGGCCTCGGCTTTTGTCACGGCAGACAAAGGCCTATTAATCAAACAGACGATAAAGAAACTTTTTTTTCTCGTTGCCATAAAGCTTTCCGCAGGATGACAAAGGAGACAAAAGTCAGCATCACCTTGACTTGACCACCGAAAGTGTCCATACCAAACAGATCACACAGCGTCTGGTCGCCATAGTTTTCACAGGTGTCCTGCACCTCGCCCTCAATCAGGATGTTTCTTGTCAGCAGCGCCACTTCCGCCCGCTCGTCCACGTTCAGAGTTACCTCCCCGTAGTGCATGTTCTGGAAGGGAGCTGCAAAAGAGATTGACGGCAGAATATCAGTTTTCGATGTATATTGGTAAATACTATAATGCTATTTGAAGGTCCGTGGCGCAGTGGTTAAGGCGCCTGCCACCAATGCCAAAGGTGCGAGGTTCGATACCGGGTTCCGGAGTCGGACTTTTCTCCTCTGGTAAGTGTCACCGTTAATTCGGGCGGACCGTCGGGTTTTTTTTCTCCGGGTACTCCGGTTCTTCCACCCCACCCCTCCTCACCCCCCCCCCATACCCCACCCCCACACACACACACACACACACACACACACACACACTTTGGTACCGGTTTCAGGCCACTTTACACTGAAATTTCAAATACAAGCGATCAAAAATTTTCTGTAACTTCAGTAGCTCAGTGAACTGGCCTTCGTCTGTCTTGTACTGTGTTTGTCTTAAATGGTGTAAATCCGTGTCTGTTACGTGAGTGTGCGTGTTGGGTTTCAGTTCGCGCGCTTTGAGTCGATTCGCCCAAACATTGAGAAAAAACGCCTATATAATAACGATATTATTATTATTATTTTTGTATCTAACAATATAGGCAATATTGGTAGGTGCTTTGAAATGCGTATAAAATCTCTTTTCTGTCGTTTTTGCCTCTATAAATTACACTGCACGTCAGCGTTCTTTTCCATTTCCGTTTTTCCTTGTCACCGACGGGAGATGGGATGGGGGTGGGGGGTGGGGGTGGGGGTGGGGGGCTCAGAAAATTGGGAGAGAGAGAGAAAAAAGGGGAGAGGGACAGTACAAGATATTATGCTTGACATACCGTCCAGTCGTATCTGGTTAGCTTTGCAAGTCGTACACTCGACAATACGACGCACTTCGAGCTGGCGCCAGTCAAAGTCTGTTGACGTGACGAGTACCTCGTCACCTGTAAATAACCAACAGCAATGAGACGTCAGAATTTTTGTTAATTTTTTTAATTGGCAATGTTTGGTTATGGGACTGTACAAGCGTCGTCGGGGTTTCACGATGTGTGTCAATGTACAGTATTTGTCCAGTGCGCAAAGGGTATCGGGCCCGATGGCCTTTTGCGCATTGGGTATCTCTTATGCTCACTGTATGATATTTACATGATATTTACATACAGTTGAAGTGTCTGCATGGAATAACCTTCCGAGATACAATATGTTACACGAATAAAAATTATCATCGATAACGATCACGCAATGCATGTGTAGTTACAACTATAACGTAAGTCAACTGCAGCACAAACGTAGTGCAAGAAAAATTATAAACCTGGTTGCCATGACGAAACGTCGTGGGCGACGGAAATGATGGGGAAGGCGAAGTCGCCATTTAGAACCCGGAAGTCGACTTTATTTTTGGCGGAGGTCACGCCAAAGTCAAGGTTTCTCATGTAATCCGGCAGGTGAATGTAGCCAGTGTCAAGTTCACTCACATTCGCCAGTTTCTCCGCCACAGAGGTGAAAACGCCTGCAAACCAGTGAGCAAAAGATCCTCAGGACGAAGCACAAGACGGTCATAATATATATTCTGTAATAAGGGATCTGTATGACCTTCTTGTACTTTATCCGTGCATTTTTCTGTGGGCTGGCACTATAGGGCAGGGGACCTAACCGTTTGTCTGCCCAGCAATAATAATAATAATAATTACGGTATTTATAATGCGCTTATCTTATAATAATTATAACTCTAAGCGCGCACCCACAACTCGCGCACGCATGCGCACGCTTTAGACAACGACTCACGTACAACAAATGGTGAAATACATTTCGACAGTCAGCTTTTGTGGGGAGTGTGGTGATATAGTGCTAGAACTGTTGAAAGAGGTGCGTTTTGAGGGCGGACTGAAAGGAGGAGAGAGAGTCTTTCTGACGGAGAGAGAGTGGGAGAGTGTTCCAGGTGGATGGACCATAAACTGAGAAGGAGCGGGGGCAGAAAGTGCTGAGTTTGGTGCGGGGAATGTGGAGACGGAGAGGGTCGGAGGCGGAGCGGAGGGAGCGGGAAGGAGTGTAGGGGTGAAGTAAGTTGGAGAGATAGGCAGGAGCGCAGTTGTGCGCAGTTACAGCACTAGTATGTAAACGAGTTTGGATGAGAAGAAATAAAAAAATACTTTAAAAAAAAAAACACGCTTTGAAAGGACAAGTCCTTCCTCTTTTGTTGGGTATTTCTTTGCATTTTACACGCTTTGGCAGTCACCTTTCTGGGCGATAAGCCGAAAACATACATAGATTATAAGCACCTTTCCTCGCAATGAACGCGTACTGCTGATTGGGTTTCACAACCCTGATGCTCTTAGCTCCCAGCGATTCCATGGCAACGTAGAAGGTCTGGGTTGGAGTTCCCAGATCTGCATTCACACTCGCCGCCACGACATAACCATCTGGCACTGCAATGAACACATGCACAAGGGCTAGTTCAAGGATCCTCAGTGGCAAAAGGCCTTCGGATCGGCCTGAGGGATAGGTCAATCATCTGCCACAGTTGTTTAGAATCCCCCCCCCCCCAACACACCAACACACACACAAACACACACACACAAACTTGCGAACTTCATTGCCGGTTGCGAATTAGTTATCAATAAATGAATGATTGAAGGCTAAATCCAGTATACGACGCAGAACATTTAGACAGACCATTAACAAAAGCACTGACAATACATGGAAATATAATACTAACAATCACAAAACCCAAGAATGTAACATGGCTTTTCAGCAAAGCGCCTGGTCTACACCAAACTATCCTCGTCAGCGCTCGGCCGCTATTATATTATACTGATCAGCATTTTGCTTGATATAGTGCCGATAACAGGCAGATGTGATTTCGAGACTCGAATCAAGTGTGTCTGAGTCGTAAGACGAGGACATTTGCTTCGGGTCATGTAATCACATCTGCCGGTTATCGGCACTATATCAAGCAAAATGTTGCTCAACATAATTTATGTACCCAGTCCAAAACAAAACTATGCCTCGCGGCATTCATTTTGCGGCTGATTGCGGTGTTCAGACAAACACATAAATGGCAGACGACTGCATATCGCTATCGACTCAGGGCGTAGTTTTCGTCTGACTATGAAGACATCAGTACATTGTATAACCGTGCGTGTTACTGAGTAAATTCTACTACACATAATTGCGGAAAATGCCAGCAGGTTTGTTTATTATGGTTCTTTTCTCAGGTTGTCGATATCGCCAAATGACATCTCGTCAATTTCGCTTGTCAGTCCAGCGACTCACACGTTTCCTGGTGTCTTTTCTCGGCCGTTCGTGTGTGTGTATAGAATATAAATTCGAGCGTTCATACACACTAAAAAATATTTCATTACTGCTACACATAAGGAGTTTGCTAATGTTGCAGTGTGAGCATATTTCGCGTTTCCGTTTTGAAAATGAAAGTATCATCAAGATCGAGTCTTCTTGGCACGCAAGGCCGATTTGGGGAAGCAAAGTATATCAAGCAAATTCATGAATATTAATTTGCTTGTTATACAATATATCAATACATGTGTCTACTCTCAAAAACATGAATGTCTTAGCCTCTTGAATCTAAAAGGATTTGCAGATGCAAGAAAATGATGACTAGAAAAGAAAAAAAAATAATTTAAAAATGTATAGACAATAAACTGACCACTAAGAAACTGTGGGAGGGTACTCCAGTTGTCGGTACTGAAGACGTCAAAGTCGAACAGACGACCATTTGGCTCCCAAATTACCACATTCATACCGGGCTTTGTCTCCCTGGCCAATGACGTGGTCTGCACAACGGTCCAATGAAATTACCGGTCAGTGCAACATTTTTTAACTTTACCAAAGACAATACATTATTTATAATGTACTGTCTTTGATTTTACCTCTTCGGTGTCAGTGGCCAAACGTTGTATCCCTAAAATCATTAAAATTCAACGTGAAAGGCAAAGAGCACAATCTGTCTAAGAATCACGATGTCAAATTATGGACAGAAAATGACATACATCCTCATAGGCACCCTCAGGTCATCGGCTTCATGAGGAACTATGATACTTGCATTTAGCCAGTGTTCATTTTTCTGTTGCGAGTGACGGAATTACATTTCTTTCAGAATATTTCGTACCACCCTCGTTACGTATAATGACCTTTGAATGAGCTTGTTTAACCTGTAACACTGAGTGGGGAAAAAATCCAACTGCCAGGAGTACAGATCTTCATGAGTGGTTTCAGCAAGATACATAGATCCTCAAGGCTCATAAGGATCTATGTCTCTTACGGAAACCACTTTAAATCTGGCCATGTTCCTTTGACGGCTGACGGTCAATTAAAAACTATTTCAGAAACACACAGTCTGCGTCAACATTCAGTTAAGACGTTTAAGATCTACTTTAGTCTCATCGCTCCTTCTCACTCTACTCAGGCTGACGTCGGCCCGAGGCTCATTTGTTTGTGATACCTTGTGGTCATAGACGTAGGCGCAAGGAATGTTGTCGGACATTGCCTGGATGCGTTGAGACAGCTTGGACCATGACATCTTGTCCTGCCCGTGCAGCTCCAGAACACCGCCTGGCGCTACGCCCAGAAACTTGCGGCCCAAGCCGGCGACTTCGTGAATGCTGTCCGGCCTCCCTGAAAGGAAACAGAGTTACAGCCACTCATTATTAAAGTGTCTGGGACTGACAGGAACCCGCCAGTATGCAATCCCTGACTGCCGGAGCAGAGCGAGCACTCCCCGAATGAAAGATGCACAGATCATCATATTTCAATTTCAGTTCAATAAACTGTATTCATCCCGCTAGGGGCAATTAAAAGTGGTCCCACAGGCTCAATGGCTCTAATGACCAACCTCAAGTAAAATCTAATTATGTAATGATTTAAAACTGTACAGCACTAATAAAACATACGAGCACACATCAGCTCTTATCACTACACTACATAATGCACAGCAGTAAAACGGAAAAGACGGTAATTAGTTTAAGAAAAATAATAAAATAAACGAAAAGAAAAGAATTTTTTTTTTAAAGACAAAAAGGACCCCAAAAATGGTTAAAATAGGTTACTGGCATTATCTCTGGTGAAAAAGAAAACTATTACAAAGAAAAACAACACTTTTCGGTGAAGGGAGGGGGAGGTTGGGGGGTGCGGGGTGGTAGGGGTATAAAGCTAACAATTAGAATCAGACTGTGGGGTATATATTAGCTCCAAGGGAAGTAATTTTTCATTCAATTCTGAGAATGCTGTGCTAATGCCATGAAATTCCAGGCTGGTAAGCTTGCATTGTGTCATCAGGACATCAGCTGCCCTTTTTGTGACTGCATCGCTCACTAGTCCTAGAAAGGAGAGGGTAGTGGGAGAGAAGGAATGACAGACCTATCATTTTGAGCCTTCCACTGAACACCTACTACATAAAGCAGTAGGGACTACCCACAGGTGCCCCGCCAACCGCTGGAGAATATCCAGACCTCCCCCTAAGGGGGAATGCTAGAAAATATTCCCAAACAGATATGGACCTGCTGAGTAGATTTAAGTTTTGCCGCCTACGACCGACCGGTTTCGCCCCAAAAAAAAGGGGGGGGGGAACTCTTCAGGTAAGCTTACAGCGTAACCTGAAATTACAAACACAACGCATGTACTAGAAGCGGCCTCCAGAATTTACTGGTAGCACCACCAGTACAGCGTGGATTGCATCCCTAATGCTTTATGAGGTGTTGCAGTAGAAGAAGACAGACTAATTTTGAAAAGGCAACACCTAGGCAATTTTGTGGTACAATTATTCTCTACTTTTAACAAAGGCATCGCCCAAAGCCAAAAAAAATGCACTCAATCAGATTAGCTCCAATGGACGTAATTTTTTATTCAATTCTGAGAATGCTGTGCTAATGCCATGGAATTCCAGGCTGGTAAGCTTGCATTGTGTCATCAGGACATCAGCTGTCCTTTTTGTGGCTGCATCGCTCACTAGTTCTAGAAAGGAGAGGGTAGTGGGAGAAAAGGAATGAAAGACCTATCCTTTTGAGCCCTCCACTGAACACCTACTACATAAAGCAGTATGGACTACCCCCAGGCGCCCTGCAATCCGCTGGAGAATATCCAGTCCTCCCCCCGAGGGGGGATGCTAGTAAATATTCTCAAACAGATAATGGACCTGCTGAGTAGATTTAGGTTTTTGCCGCCTACGACCGGTTTCGCCCAAGGGAGGTGGGGGGATTGGGGGGGGGGGGGGGCCTCTTCAGGCGTAACCGGAAATTGCAAACACAACGCATGTACTAGAAACCGCCTCCAGAATTTACTGGTAGCACCACTAGTACAGCGCGGATTGCATCCCTAAATCTTTATGAGGTGTTGCAGTGGAAGAAGACAGACTAATTTTGAAAAGGCAACACCTAGGCAATTTTGTGGTGCAATTATCCTTTACTTTTAACAAAGGCCTCGCCAATTGCCAAAAATGCACTGAATCAGATTAGCTCCAAGGGACGTAATTTTTCAGTCAATTCTGATAATGCTCTTGCTGTGCTAATACCATAGAATTCCAGGCTGGTAAGCTTGCATTGTGTCATCAGGACATCAGCTGCCCTTTTGTGACTGCATCGCTCACTAGGTCTAGAAAGAGAAGAGAGTGGGAGAGAAGGAATAACAGACCTACCATTTTGAGCCTTCCATAAAGCTTTAGGGATGCAATCCGCGCTGTACTAGTGGTGCTAACAGTAAATTCTGGAGGCGGCTTCTAGTACATGCGTTGTGTTTGCAACTTTCAGGTCATGCCGTATGCCTACCTGAGGAGCCCCCCCCCCCCCCCCCCCGCCCCGCAACCCCCCCCCCCCCCCCCCGCCGCCCCCCCCCCCCTCCTTTGGGGCGAAACCGGTCGTAGACGGCAAAAAAATAAATCTACTCAGCAGGTCCAATATCTGTTTGGGAATATTTACTAACATCCCCCCTCGGGGGGGGGGGGGGGGGGGGAAGGGGAGGACTGGATATTCTCCAGGGGATTGCGAGGCGTCTGGGGGTAGTCCCTACTGCTTTATATAGTAGGTGTTCAGTGGAAGGCTCAAAATGATAGGTCTGTCATTCCTTCTCTCCCACTCCTTTCTCTTTCTAGATCTAGTGAGCGATGCAGTCACAAAAAGGGCAGCTGATGTCCTGATGACACAGGGAGAGAGAGAGAGAGAGAGTATCGGTTCATATTACGATTTAACCCGCCATTACATCCTGAGGCTGAACTTCAAATTTGCCTAACGTCCTGCGAAGGCTGCCGATGATTACAGATTAGAAAATACATCAACCATTTTAGTTCAAGAGTGGTGCCAGAATAGCTTGGCGCCAAGATTCTGGCACTACCCTTGAACTATCATAGTCAAATTTATTTCACGCAAAAGTGTATCAGACCGAAAAGGGTTACACAGAAGAGTCCGGTGGTGTAAATCGACAGAGTTCACGAACAACGCCTGTGTAGATCTCGACCAGGGACCGTGCAACCATCCAACCAAGCGATCAGGCAGCCATCAACGACATACCATAAAGCTTGATGGTGGCTTTATGCTGGAAGCGACAGGCGTCATGGCCGATGTGGAACTCGCCCAGCACCCAGATGTAGCTGGCGCGCAGGACAAGGTCAGGGACATTGCCCCAGATTAAGGCCGCTCCAGGTTGAATGGTCACTGTGGCCAGAGTGCCGGGTTGCGTGTCCAGCAACACTCGCTTTGTGATACTCACCTGAAGATGAAAAATTAGCAGACAGTTGAAACGCAGTCACGTGACTGCTAATGTAAACCCCTTCACTCAAAGCTAGTGGTTACAGATCACAGATCTTGCTCCTGAAATCTTTGTTAGATCAAGACAAGCAGCAGTTCTATCTCCCAAACAACATTTTTCTCCCCAAAATATATATCTTTTCTCCAAACAATAAAAACAAAAGTGCGATCTATTGAATTTCTCCTACATTTTTATTCATCTCCAATATTTTTTCTCCAAAAATATTGTGGGACCAGGGGATGCCCCCCTCCCCCTCCCCCCCCCCCCCCCCCCCCCCCCCCGAACTCTCCCTACATTTTAGGAGGCCAGGGCCCTTCGGCACGCCGGGTTCCTCCTACTGGTTCACTGTTACCTCTTCGCCATCTTTGGGCACTTGGCCTGAGTCCCAAGTAAGTGGACTGCTCCACAGATGGAGGTTCTGGTCTTCCCACGGGCATGATGACTCTACACCGCGCCACGGGACGCAGCACAACAGGACGCCCAAGCAAAGGGAAAGCATCCGGTAAGGAGTCGTTTCCCTTGTCATTTCAGTCGTTCGACTACTATGAAAAGCAAAGGTACAATTAGTACGCGCTCCTACGTGGTTGTGGGATTCTGGGGGAGGGGGGGGGGGGTATTTTTTATTGTTTTTTTATGTGATCATAGGTACTTGGAAGTCGGTACAAGTTGAAATAGGACTGCATTATTTTTTATTTGTTTTTAGTGTCTATTTAACGAATTATGATCGTGTTTGTTGTTCTAGCCACATCTGTCTAGGTCGGATAGGTTTAGACTATTTTATTCCGATCCACCACAGCGGACCTTTGGAACAATTTACCTCGAACACATCCAGCACAGACAAACAGCTCAAAAGCTTTCTGTCACGGGACGACTGTGCATCATTTTCTCAGGCTCTAGACCGACACAGGCAGCGGAAGGTAGACTCCTGAGGATGAAATTATCTTCTTTTCTTTCAGATATCCTTTGAGGGCTACGTCACAGATGTGGAAACATATCAAACATGATAGTTCAAGGGTGGTGTCAGAATAGCTTAGCGCCTACAGGCGCCAAGCTATTCTGACACCACCGGCATTAAACTATCATGGTCGATCAACATTTTGTCGTAACATCGGTTAATATGAGCCGGCGAACTTCATCAGGAGAGTCATGATCTTGTAAAACGCCACCTCTCAAATTCGCCGGTCTGCTCGTGTGGGGCCAGAGAGGAAACCGTTCAATATACTCTGCTCCACTGTAATAACTACAACGAAATATGACGTAAAGCAATAAGCACTCATCCACCCGAACACATCACTATCTATCTGCTTCTGAGCGGCTAAGAAAGCCTGCCGTTACCAGTGTATAGTTATAATATCTTCAACTCTCAGCTGACCATTATTTTATTTCTGTGTCAAGACTAAATTACTCAGCAGTAATCCAATGTGCAAAGGCCATCGCGTGGCGACGTTAGTCGCCGTTGGCCCGCGCCCGGCCGTGTGCAGGCCCGCAACGGCTGCCGACGTCGGCCCGATGGCCTTTTGCGCATTTGGGGAATCTGTCAACATTGTAGCCTGGTTTTCAGAGGGCACAGGACAGCGTGCAACTGGATTCACTCGTTCATAAGCACGTCAATATGACGCCTAGGATATTTATAATGATCACACGAAAGTGTCGTTATTATGGCTGCAGACTGCCGTGACATAAAAGCATAAGGGTCTGACGAGTAATGCAAATCCGCTGCGCCACCGCGGCGTACGCGCGACCACCGGGCCAAACAGTTCTGTATTCTGACTTGAGCTTTTTTTACGCGGTGTTGGCGGAGCGGATTTGTATTGCTCGTCAGGCCCCTAAAGAAAGGGAGACCAGTTGATGCTCTCTCTCTCTCTCTCTCTCTCTCTCTCTCTCTCTCTCTCTCTCTCTCTCTCTCTCTCTCTCTCTCTCTCTCTCTCTCTCTCTCTCTCTCTCTCTCTCTCTCTCTCTCTCTCTCTCTCTCTCTCTCTCTCTTTAAGCAAAGACTGTCCAGTTCGCTCTATTTGAGGCCAGTGAACAAAATGACTTTTACCCTCACACATGACCAAGCACAAATGCTGCTGAAAGCTCTTCTAGTGGTCAAAAGTTGGCTTATTATGCATCATATTAAAGTGCATTGAGTCAGCTTTCAGTCAGGATAAGTAAAAAGTCTGTACTTAACGTAGTTTAGAAGTTGTTGTTTATTTAGCGACAAAGAAAAAATGGTGTCCGGTTTCCAAAAACAGTTTTCACGAAAGTCACTAAGAAGAAAAATTTTTTGTTTCTTGCCCCTTTGTTTAAAATGTGAATCCAGTGTGTGGACAAATCATTTCTACACATTTTTGTGAAGTTTCAAGAAAATGTGTTTGAATTTCTAAGAGTTACGCAACATAATCTACACCGGTCAAGGGCAGGAAAACGTGGGCGTGTCAACACCTGGCATGACTGAGACAACAAACATGTGCTTCTCTGAAAATCTCTGACTTGCTGAAAATATCACTGAGGCAATACACAGCAAGTAATAAAACTTGTTTATGTACTTCATAAAGTTTCACGATTCTGAACCAGACAATAGGTAAACAAAGACTCACATGGATAGCACATGGTCAAACCAAAATAGAAAGTGTCACAATGACCTGCGATGGTTTTCTTTCGTTTTTTCCACATCGCTGGTGCTGGAATCATGTTCAGTGGCCTGGTTGCTGGAAGATTCCCCTTCAGTGAGATACTCTTCACTTTCGGACTCAGATGAACTCATTTTGATGGAATATTCTCAGAGAGAAATCGCAAGCAGTGAAAATAACGCAGTAGGGAAAGCAAGATGGTGGACGTAGTGACTCGATCGATAACAAAGGTCACGAACAAACTCAAAATTAATATTTTTTTCATTCTATCATATGAAAGTGACTTTCTAATGTCAATAAGTTATTACAATAATACTGAGAGTAAAAATTAATTGGTTTTAATTCAGTAAACACGATGGAATTTTCCATGGGCGTGGCTTCGTATGTATACATACGATGGCCAAGGGAGCGAACTGGTAAGAGTATTAATGTCCCCTTCATCGCTGTCCATGAAGTGGGCAGATTTATCTCTAGTCTCAGGAATAAAAAGTCAGCTGGCATTGATGGTATCAATTGTTTTATCCTCGAACTTTCTCTTCCATACATTGTAGAAAGCTTAACTTATATTTACAACCTATGTATTCAAAATAATATTTTTTTCCGGCGGCTTTCAAAAAATCTAAAGTGGTACCTATACCCAAAAACAAAAGACACATCTGAACCAAATAATTTTCGGCCCATATCCATATTATCTATTCTGTCGAAGCCTATTGAGAAGCATGTGCACAAACATCTTCTCGAATTTCTGGAAGAAAAGTCTCTCCTGAATAACTATCAGTCTGGTTTTCGTCCTAACCATTCGTGTCACACTGCCTTGGTTCATATGATTGACACTTCTAAATGGTTAGTGATCGGTCCACAGGCATGAGAATGTAGACAATGAGAGCTAGAGAGACAGGCACATAATTATATACACAGATCCGTAGGGCTAATCCTACACAAGCACAGTGATATTAATAGCACAAGGTATGTTGCGCGGATACGCGAACTGATGGTTCAGTAATTTATGGTTTTCTTTTATCGAAGTAACTAAAGGTTTTACATGGTCTCATTAAATTACATTCACAATAATTATGTATATCTGATCCAAAATGTCAAGTTTACATGATTGCATTTGACATGTTTGCAGCACTATTTTCGCCACACTCAGGACTTTCTGCATACACCCAGCGCCAGATGGCAGCAGAATGTCCAAATGCATCGGGGTCTATGCAAGTGGACAAGCACGCCCCTTTCGGGCACATGACCAAGGCCCACAAAATTAGTCAGCTGCCAGAACAGCAGCAGGATAGCTAAGCCTCTGCCGGAGAGGGCGCGTCTGGTAGAGGGTGCATAGACGGCAGGGGAATGCCCCCAATTACAAACTGGTAAGTGATTCTATGATCATCCTCATTTTATTGGCTCACGTGTTCTGAGCCACTGGTCGTCCGTCCGTCCGTCGTCCGTCGTCCGCGGTAAACTTTAATGGTGGCATTTTCTCGGAGACTATTCAAGCCACATTCTTCAAGCTTGGCCCAAGGATACTTTGTGACAGGATACTTTGTGTAAACATACCAATTTGAGTGACCTCTCACAAAGGGTCACACGGGGTTGACAGATGTGTGAAAAATGCTTACATTTTCAGAAAACATGGATTTTGCTGCTGCAGAAGCCAGCCCTTGTCACCTAGGTCACACATAGGTAAATCGGTCATACACGGGATTACTCTTTTTATTCTTCTGCAAGGCACCTTAAACCATAATTGTGCTATTTCTGTCCTAATGCAGCTTTTTTTTTTTTTCTTTTTCCAGTTGGCAAATGGAGCCTGGGATGGACCTGAGAGTGCAAGCTCATCGGAATACAAGGACAGTGATGATGAGGAGTTTGTTCCTGGCTCGAGTTCACAGGATTCAGACTGTGTGTCGTTATCAATCTCTGGGAACTCTGACCCTTTTTTCACTGACAACATTTTAGCAACTTCTGCCTCATCTGCATGGACATCTTGGTGCTCACTTTCAAGACAAGCTTGCTACAAAATTTGCACGCATGTTTCTTGTCCCTAGTAAGGTGGAAGACCTTCTCGCCTGTAGCCATTGCAAAGGGCTCGCTCACAGAAAGCTGATCTCTATACACTCAAAACATTGCTGTCAGAAACCAGGAGAGTTTCAGTTCGCTAAAAGAGGTGACGCAGCACGACGTGTGAGATTAATGCTTCCAATATCTTTAGATGTTGACTCTTCCTTCTATCATAAGGTATTTGCCAGACAGAGAGATGATGAGATAAGCCGTCTCATCACAACTGACCCCTTGCTTCTTGAGTATGAAAAGAGATTATTTGACCGCAGGGACATTGAAGAACACCCGGCTGGACAAATCAGTTCCAGGATGCGGGAGTTGGGGAGACTATTAAAGATTCTCAGAGTGATGTCAGAAATGAAAATCGCAAGTTTGAATGATGTGATCAATTCAGCTAGCTTTGATCATGTTGTACTGGCTGTAAAAGAGCTAGCGCCCCCACCCGGGTCTGCCCTGGGGGACTTGGGTGGGGTTAGGTATTTTTTAGTTCCCAGGGTCACCCTGGTCAGCCCCACAGGGTGGGTTTTTCTCTCTATTCTGGGGCATGTGTTTCTGTCTACCCTTGGTCCATTCACCTGTATTTGCCTTTTTAAAACTCTCCCTACTGTCTGCACTGCCTGTAGCTCTTGATATTGGATGTGTGTTGCTAAATGGTCTTGGCTTTATTTAGGCCCCATGTGTTAGGTTTATTTAATGTATTTGACCGGCTGGCGACATACATTCAATGTTCTGTTTATTTTTTTTTTTCACAAGCAGTGCAGGCACGTCCTGAGAAAGCCTTGTTGCTGTCGGGACGTTAAGCAATGTACAATCAATCAATCAATCATGTAAAAGAGCTAGCACAATCAGTTCAAAAAAGGCAATCTCGCAATGCGCATCGGCCTTGCCTTGTGGTATGGTATGGTATGGTATGGTATGGTATGGTATGGTATGGTATGGTATGGTATGGCATGGCATGGCATGGCATGGTATGGTATGGTATGGTATGGTATGGTATGGTACGGTGTCTCCAAGGCGCACATATCCATCTAATTAAAGATGCTCAAGGCGCCGCCGTAGGGATGGAAGCTGGAGCTTTGAAAGCCTGCTGCTATTAAGCGCTACTTTATGTGCAAACCTCCACCCGGCTATATATTTCGGTGCTTGTGAAATATTTCTATTTCCATTTCACCGGCCCTACCGGGCCTTCTCTTTTCAATTAGTGGTAATGGGATTTTTAACGTGCGCACTTGATTATTATGCGTGCTGTGCACACGAAGGCGAGACAGGCAACCGTAAGCCGAGTCTGTACCTAAATTTGACTCGATGGGAATGAGAAAAAGTCCACATCCCATTCCTGCCCACCAGGGGATTCGAACTCGTGATCTTACGACTGCCAGCGCAGTGTCTTATCCACTAAACTACGTCCCCATGTCAAAGAAATGACAAAAATGCTCACAGATCAAACAGTCACAGGCATCCAAACAGCTTGCGCATGGTTCAGATGACAGGTGGCGGCAAGAGCTCTCTGAGGCTCGGCGGTTTGACTCTGTCTTTACCGGGGACTGGTATGATTGTGTGTCAGCTACAGCACCTCAGTCGGTCGGGAAAATGACCATGAACAAACCCAAGCTGATCCCATCATGTGAAGATGTTACGAAAGTACAAGAGCTGCTTGAGACAAGGATGGTTTCGGAAGATTATCCGACAGTGGTTAAAGCAACTCTATGTGCTATATCACTTTTCAACCGTAAACGAGGGGGAGAACTTCAGAGAATGAAGGTATCAGACTTCCAGAATGCTAAGATTGGAATGATCACCAATCAAGATATCTTGAAAGGTCTCACAGAGGTTGAAAAGAAAATAGTGAATCATTTTCAGCGAGTGGAAATCAGAGGCAAGTTTAATAGGAGTGTTCCCATTTTGCTGAGAAAGAAGATGATGACAACTGAGGCAATCAGTGCCAGCTCTAGCTGGTTCCCAGTACATCTTTTCCATGCCTTCTGGTTAGAGGCCTTACGGAGGCCATAATGTTCTGAAGGAATATGCGCTACAAGCACAAGTGTCAAACCCAGCCATGTTCACATTTACTCAGTTACGGAAGCAGGTTGCAACTTTGGCTCAGTCAATGGCCATCTCAGAGTTGGATCAGGATCAGCTGGCAGATTTTCTTGGTCATGATATTCGGATAAGCTAATAAGAAGTTCTCCGGCCATGATGATATCAACCCACAAATGTTAAAGTTGGCTGTACCCAACATCATAGAGACCCTTACTTATATTTACAACTTATGTATTTTTAAAAAAAATGTATTCCCTACAGACCTCAAAGTTGCAAAAGTCGTTCCACTGCCAAAATCAAAAGATCGTACTGACCCTAATAACTATAGACCCATTTCTCTGCCGTCAGTATTATCTAAACCCATCGAAAGGCTTATACATAAACACTTGTCTGACTACTTAGAATCCTGAAAGTTGCTACATTCGTCTCAGTCAGGATTTCGCCCTCGGCACTCATGTCATACGGCTCTGAGCAGATTAACAGACACATGGCTTTCAAATATGAATAATTCGCTTCTGACAGGTGTAATTTATCTTGACTTTAAAAAGGCTTTCGACTTAGTGAACCAGACAATACTGATTTCCAAACTTAAGCATTATCTTTGAAACGACATGGCTGTTTCATTTTTTACGTCACACCTCGAAAACAGGAAACAGAAAGTAATTGCTAATTCAGCCTACTCTTCTACTAAAGATGTTAAACTCGGGTTTCCATAGGGGTCAATCTTAGGTCCTCTTTTATTTTGTATTTACATCAATGACCTGCCTCTAAGTCTCACCTACAAAGCAACACAGTGTGATATGTTCGCCGATGATACCTCAATCCACACAGCTAATAAAAACATACGTGTAGTTGAAAACGGCCTTCAAAAAAGTCTCGACGATATAATTATCAGCATGGTGTAAAGTCAACTCAATGATTCTGCATCCTACTAAAACAAAATCTATGATTATTGTAACACGTCAAAAGCACCATTTGAAACCATTAAAGCTTAATTTATCACTCGGCGACGACATCATAGAACATGTCGCCGAACGTCGTCTATTGGGGGTCACAATTGATAATCAGCTGAGGTGGCAGATGCACATTGACAATGTCTGTAAAACGGTCTCTAGAAATGTCTTTATGTTATCGAAATTAAAGTATTACACAGATAGTGAAACCAGAAAATTGTTCAGTAGTGCACACATCATGTCACATATAAACTATGCAGCGACGGTGTGGGATTGTTGCAGTGATGTCCACTTTAAAAGACTAAATTCTTTACATAGGAGAATGGCAAAATTAATTCTTCCCGACCAGCACTTGACGACCGAGGAAAAAATCAGTAAAGCTGGATTCCTACCCCTTCAAAATCATTTTAAATTTAACAAAGGGGTACTGATGTTTAAAGTGTGGAACCATAGCGCTCCAGAATATCTAACAGAGTTGTTTAAAAAATCAGATTCCTGCTATGGGAATATGAGGGGTATTTATATTGTTCCAAAACCGTGAATAGATATATTTAAATCTACTTTGTCATTTGCGGGTTCCACACTGTGGAACTCACTCCCACATTACGATAAAGCCACTCCGACATTATCTCGTTTCAAGAAAGTCTTTATAGATATCTGACATCACTCAAATAATAATATCTAGTTATTCGTAGACACACGAAATGTACGTGTATAGTCTAACAATCATCTGTGTGTATGTGTGTGTGTGTGTGTGTGTGTGTGTGTGTGTGTGTGTGTGTGTGTGTGTGTGTGTGTGTGTGTGTGCGTGCATGCATGCGTGCGTGCGTGCGTGCGTGCGTGTGTGTGTGTGTGTGTGTGTGTGTGTGTGTGTGTGGACTCGCGAGTGCGTTTATGCTATATATTTTGTATCACTTGCTTTGATGTCCCTGTTTTATGTATATTTTGTACTTAGCTAGTCGTAGTTGTAGCAACGGCAGGTACGAAAAACGATAAATGACATAGTCACTGACTGTCTTAATATCTTCACCGTTGTAAAATAAAGATTCATTGATTCATTGATTCATTGATTCGTTGATTCTCTCTCTCTCTCTCTCTCTCTCTCTCTCTCTCTCTCTCTCTCTCTCTCTCTCTCTCTCTCTCTCTCTCTCTCTCTCTCTCTCTCTCTCTCTCTCTCTCTCTCTCTCTTTCTTTATTGATTTTAAGAAAGCTTTTGACCTTGTAAATCATAACATTCTTTTGTCAAAACTTCAAGCATATCTCTGCAATGCAGGTGCTGTCTCATTGTTTACTTCATATTTAAGCGGAAGGAAGCAAAGAGTACTGTTAAATGGATCCTACTCCTCGTATGGTCTCGTCAAAAGCGGAGTGCCTCAGGGCTCTGTCCTCGGGCCATTGCTGTTCTGCATATTTATCAATGACCTTCCACTGCATATTAGTTGCCAGGATATTTCTTGTAACATGTTTGCTGACGACTGCACACTACATACTCCTCACAAAGATGTAGCTGCAATTAGCACGCGTCTGCAGGAAAGCCTGCATGAGGTCACCGACTGGTGTCATTCCAACTCCATGTCCCTGAATCCGTCAAAAACAGAATGTATGGTTATAACCACACGTCAAAAGCACCAGCTATGCCCGCTCTCTCTTAGTCTGTGTATAAACGACAGCCCAATTGAGCAAGTATCACACCACCGCCTCTTAGGGGTCACTATAGATGATCAGCTTAAATGGCAACTGCATATTAATAATGTGTGCAAAAGGGTTTCCAGCGGCCTGTATATGTTGTCAAAATTGAAAACAATTACTGACACAGATGCGCGTCTTCTTTTCTACAATGCTCATGTCAAATCGCACATAGACTATGCATCAACAGTGTGGGATGGTTCTAGTGATGTACATTTGAAGAGGCTGAACTCCCTACATAGGAGAGCTGCTAAGCTTATATTTCCCGATCCCGAACTCTCAACTGACGAAAAGCTTAAAACTTTAAAAATGCTCCCTCTATCCCATCACTTTCAGTTCAATAAAGGTGTATTGATGTACAAGCTGTACAAGCAATCATGTCCACTGTACTTGAGTTCTTTTTTCTCAGAACGGATATCTGTAGCATCTAGACATGGACACCATTTCAAAGTACCCCTGCCGCGTATTGATTTATTCAAAACCAGTTTGTCATTTTCGGGAAGTTCATTCTGGAATTCTATTCCTGCAGAAATCAGAAACGCAAAGACGCTCACCTCATTTAGGGTCAGCCTCTTCAAACACCTAGAATCTCTGACGTAATCTAATCATTACAGTACAGGGATAACTTGCGCGTGTGTTCAGGTGTGTGAATGTTTGTGTGTGTGTGAGAATGTCTCTCTGTGTGTGTGTGTGTGTGTGTGTGTGTGTGTGTGTGTGTGTGTGTGTGTGTGTGTGTGTGTGTGTGTGTGTGTGTGTGTGTGTGTGTGTGTGTGTGTGTGTGCGAGAGAGAGAGAGTGAGAGAGACACAGAGAGAGAAAGAGAGCGTCTGTTTTTGTTTTGTTTTTGTTTTTTTTTTATATAATATACAGTGGACCATAATATCTGAGTGTCAAGAGTACATTGAATACTGCATGTACTATGTATAATGTTTTTGCCTTCATATGTGTGTACGCGATATTTTTGGGCGCGCGCTCACGTGTGTGTGTGTGTGTGTGTGTGTGTGTGTGTGTGTGTGTGTGTGTGTGTGTGTGTGTGTGTGTGTGTGTGTGTGTGTGTGTGTGTGTGTGCGTGCATGCTGTGTGTATGTGTGTGTGCATGCTGTGTGTGTGTGTGTGTGTGTGTGTGTGCATGCTGTGTGTGTGTGTGTGTGTGTGTGTGTGTGTGTGTGTGTGTGTGTGTGTGTGTGTGTGTGTGTGTGTGTGTGTGTGAATCAATGAATCAATGAATCAATGAATCTTTATTTTACAACGGTAAAGATATTAACAATGCCAGAGGCAATGCCATTTTTCAAATCTGCCGTTGCTACATCTACAACACAACAATTACATTACATTAATACATGTATAGGAAAAGAAAAAAAAAGCAACAACACAGCAGCACTATACATACACAGCAGTAGAATGGGTACATTACTAACAATGATATCTACGTATAGAAAGCAAAGCTTGAAGATAGTTATGGCTGCGAAGATAAATGTTCAAAAAGACTTTTCTTGAAACATGATACCGTTGGAGTGGTCTTCGTGTGGGATGGAAGCGAATTCCACAAAGTCGCCCCCGAGAATGCTAGACTGGTTTTAAATAAGTCTATTCTGGTTTTGGGTACTACATATAGGCTTTTTGTATCGCCATAGCGGGACTGTGACCGGACTAGCAGCTGGGTTAGATATTCCGGAGTGTTGTCATTCCGAATCTTAAAAAGGAGAACACCTTTGTTGAATGCAAACTGCTTTTTGAGAGAAAGAAGTCCCGCTTTGTAAATCTTATCATCCGTTGTCAAAGTAGGATCACGTAAAATTAATTTCGCTGCTCTTCTGTGTAAGGAGTTCAGTCTTTTTAAATGTACATCTCTGCAGCCATCCCACACCGTCGAAGCATAATTAATGTGGGACTGAATATGTGCATAATAAAATAATTTTCTGGTTTCAAAGTCAGTGAAGTGCTTCAGTTTGGACAGCATGAAAATGTTTCTTGAAACAGTTTTACACACTTTATGTGTGTGTGCCTGCCATTTGAGCTGATCATCTATGATAATTCCAAGGAGGCGGTGTTCAGACACTTGCTCAATAGAATTGCCTTCGAAGGACAAATCAAGTGAAAGGGGGCTTAATTGGTGTTTTTGGCGTGTCGCAATTACAATTGACTTGGTTTTTGCTGGATGGATACTCATTGAGTTACGTTCACACCAGGCGGACACCTCATCAAGGCTCTGTTGTAAGTCATCTGCAACCACATTAAGGTTTTTATTTGCCGTGTGGATTGACGTATCGTCAGCAAACAAGTCACATTCGACAGATTCTGACGTTAGGTGAAGAGGCAGATCATTGATGTATAAACAAAATAGAAGAGGGCCTAACACTGACCCTTGAGGTACTCCAAACTTAACCTCCTTGAGACAGACAGACAGAGAGAGAGAGAGAGAGAGAGAGAGAGAGAGAGAGAGAGAGAGAGAGAGAGAGAGAGAGAGAGAGAGAGAGAGAGAGAGAGAGCACATATATACATATTTGCCTTTGCTGTATGAATTCTAATGTACTTAATGATTTTCTGTGTATTGCTTTACTTTGCATTTTCACTCATTTTATATTTTTGTGCGTACGCGTTATGCGCGTACGTATGTCTGGAGTGCGTGTCCGAGAGCGTGTGTGTATATGTGTGCGTGTGTGTCTAAGTGCGTGCGTGTGCAAGTTTGTGTTTGTGTGTGTGTGTGTGAGCGTGCGTATGTGCGGGCGTGCGGGTGTGAGCGAGTGCATACATTCGTCAGTGTGTGGTATGTGTATGTTTACATGTCTATGTCATTTATGTAGTAGATGTAGCAACGGCAAGTTTGAAAACTGGTCCTGTTACCAATAACTTCTACCGTTGGAAAATAAAGGTTCATTGTTCATTGTTCTCTCTCTCTCTCTCTCTCTCTCTCTCTCTCTCTCTCTCTCTCTCTCTCTCTCTCTCTCTCTCTCTCTCTCTCTCTCTCTCTCTCTCTCTCTCTCTCTCTCTCTCTCTCTCTCTCTCTCTCTCTCTCTCTCTCTCTCAAGTGACCTCAGTTTTGGGTGTAGCCGCTTGTTTTGTGCTGTTAACATATTGTTTTAATGTTGCTTTTAATGTTGTAGTTTAGCAAGGACAAACATGAAAAGAGGCCTGTGCGCCTATTGTTTTCATCCTTGAGAAATAAAATATCATTCATTCATTCATTCATTCATTCATTCATTCATTCATTCATTCATTCATTCTCTCTCTCAAATCGTTTGACTCGTCAACCATAAAACATTAGTTCAAAAACTTACTGTCTATCAACTAAGCGCAGACACACTTACCTTCCTTACGTCATATCTGCATGGGCGTACGCAGTATGTCTACGTGAATGGTAAAAAACTCACCTGAGGGGGTGATAGAGCACGAAGTACCACAGGGATCGATTCTTGGTTCATTATTTTCTCTGTCTTCATAAACGACCTTCCATTACATATATCTGACTCCAGTGTATCTTGCAGTCTTTTTGCAGAAGATGGAACACTGGACGTTTCGTCATCTTATGTAACATGTGTCGGTGGTGAAGACTCTCCAGGACAGTTTGAACGATGTATCTGAATGGTGCAGAAATAACTAGATGATACCAAATCCCACTAAAACCAAATGCATGCTGATTACCACACGGCAAAAGCATCAGCTGAACCCCCCTCCCCCCCCAACCCCACCCCCCTACCCTTCAACTAATACTTAGCATCCAGCCTGTGGAGCAAGTCAGGGAACAACGCGTGCTTGAAATCAACTTAGATGACAAGTTGTGCTGGCATGGTCACATTACTAAACTGTGTAAAATAGTATCCAAAAATGTATTCCTCCTGTCGAAATTGAGACATTTCGCTGATGAGCCAAAAAGGAAACTCTTCTACTATGTCCATATTCAGCCACATTTGGATTATGCCTCATCTATTCACCTCTTTTTTACCAAACGGTAATATTCTCAAATGGGTCGGTTAACAGGTTGCTCGGCTGTGTAGCATTTCCGGTTTGGCCTTTCAGAGAAGTGTTTACGTGTGCGCGTTGGAAAGTTTTTTGCGAAGTTTTCGTGTATATGCATAGATATTTTGTGTAGCCATGTAGTTATTTAAGTGTTCTGTTTTCAAGTGTATCTCAAGCTAATAACACTATTTCTACACTTTGTTTGGTCTCTACTTTTGGGTGGCCAAATATTCTCATGTTATTTATGAAATGTTTGAGACAACAAAACTTGTATTGCTGCACCATACATGTATACATTAATATAATAATACTGAAAACAATGAAAGAATTGCGAGTAATGCATTCTAAGGATAATTCATGACACAAACACAAAAAATTGACAATCTGCCAACAAACTCTTTAATTTTATCAGCATGACAATAAATATGAATTACTGGGTACATTACTACAAGTTTCACTATTGTACCGACAAAACAGAACAAAATAAGTTCACTATTGTACTGACAGAACATAAAAAGTTGGAGGAAAAAAAAAAAAAAAAAAAAAAAAAAAAAAAAAAAACATTTACACAAAAGTTGAAGATCACACACGCCCATGATACAAAAACCGTATGAAAATATCAGGGCGTGAGTGAGACAACAACCTGCTGGCATCAGTAGGTAGGCCTTAGAGTCGGTAGTCCTAATCCCTACCAAAAATATGGGGATATAACTTCAACGGAGATTTTGATACGTGCAACAAAACGCTGCGCAAAATAACTATCTCCGCCACGGTTTGGTCCGCTGACGATGACTGGAGTAATAATAATAATAATAAATACCGTTATTATAGCGCTTTTTCTCAATTTGGGGAAATCGACTCAAAGCGCCGCGCCTGAACCCAACACACACACTCACGAAACAGACACGATTTACGCATTAAGACAAACACAGTACAGACAACGAAGGCCAGTCAGCTACTGAAGTTACAGAGATTTTGATCGCTTGAATTGAAATTTGTAAAGTGCCTGAGACCGGTACCAAGTGTGGGGGGGGGGGGGGTGGAAGAACCGAGTACCCGAGAAGAACCCCCGACGGTCCGCCGATTACGTGACACTTACCAGGAGAAAAGTCCAACGCCGGAACCCGTATCGAACCACACCTTGGCATTGGTGGCAGGCGCCTTAACCACTGCGCCACGGACCGCAATTTACCGGCAATTTAAAGCAAAACTTCCTCGAAACACACATGAACTAGACAGAAAAATTCAGACTGACTTGTGTCGCTCGAGTGTGTACGGCCGGCCGATACAAAACAGGCCATTTCATCGGATAGTGTGCGATGTGATACACTTTTTTACAAACAAAAAGGTTTCAAACACGAACAATAACGGCGAATGAAAGGTTTGTGGTCAAAACATGGCATTTGCAACAAGTCATACAGCTTTTTTTCGTTGTTGTGGCAACCTTTTACTGCGCAATGTCGGCCGCTAGATCGGGAACTTGTGTAGGGTTTTGTATTCACAGCTTCCATGTTTGCAAGCAAAACCGGAAGTCGTCCCCAGTAGGTCGAAGGTCATGTTCAAAATGGCCGCACCCATCATTTCTAATTAAAAAGACGTGAATATGGTACGGTAGTAGCGATGCTAATTTTAAAAGTCTGAACAGAAGGCCATTATACTAATTGTTGACAGACCCTCGGAAGTCCGTTAGTACTGACAACAAGTTCAAGCTGTTAGACATTTTGCCACTTGAAAAACAGTTTATTTATAATAAACTGGTGCTCATGCGCAAAATCAGTCACCCTCTCAGAAACACCAGCCTATCTCAATAGTTTTTTTCCACTTTGCTCATATGAGGTCTAGTCGAACACCAGGGAACAAGCTTGTAGTACCGATGCCTCGTCTGGACATCTATAGGTCGTCATTGTCCTATTCTGGTGCAAAGTTATGGAACTCGATTCCTGCGGATGTTAGAGCCGCGCCATCGCTTAAAACTTACAGGACCAAGCTGCTAAAACATCTAGGCAAAACTTAATTATATATATATATATATATATATATATATATATATATATATATATATATATATATATATATATATATATATATATATATATATATATATATATATATATATATATATATATATATATATATATATATATATATATATTTACATGTAGCATTCCATGCTTTGTGCGGCATTTCACGGATAGTCTGCATTCTCTTGTAACATTTATGAACGCGTGTAATATACCGTTGGCATTCCAGCAAGCCGCATTATGTAATATCCATGACCCCATGGACTCGGCTGGCCAGACGGGATGCCGTCGATAGACACAGTTGAAACCACATAAACGCTCGCGCCACGTGGCAGTGCTGCAGTTTCTTCGTGTCGGCCCGCGCGCGCCACGGTTGCGGGGTCCGCACTGTTTACTCTTACTGCAGACTATAGCAGCTGGCTGTGCGGGGTCTTGGCGCGGGGAGGCTATCGCATTGTATCAGCGTGACTCGAGCGCCTGTGGGTTGTGTTGTCAGGTGACTGTGCTTCATATGGCCCGATATACACTTTTCCGCTGAAACCTTTAAAGTTCAAATCTATACAGGATGTTATGCTATGTGTGTGTGTGTGCGTGTGTTTGTCTGTGTGTGTGCGGCAAGTGTCTGTGTGTGTGTGTGTGTGTGTGTGTGTGTGTGTGTGTGTGTGTGTGTGTGTGTGTGTGTGTGTGTGTGTGTGTGTGTGTGTGAGTGTGTGTGTATGTGTGTTGTATGTGTGTTTGTTGGAGCGAGCCGTGTTTATTTTCATGATGAGAACAATAGCGGTTTCATGTACAAAATCCGTTATGCTCTTTACATTTATTATTATTATTATTTGCTGTAGTATAGTTTTAAGTGATAGCAATGTATACTGACTTCCATTAAAAACGCGATAAGTGCCTGTAAGTGTACCCGCAAACAAAGAGCCACCCTGACAGCAAAGCAAGAGCCTTTCATCTGTTGCTTACTTCAGATGTTCAGCCTACTGTCTGAGCTACCTTCACACAAAAAAATGGATGAGTTATCGCCGATAGGGTACCTTGGAGGACACAGGGTTTCATTAGTGGTGAAAATAAGCAAAACTGGACACACTCTGTGAAGCAGGTTTTATGTGATATGTTTGAACACACAATTTGTATGGATTGCTTATGATGTTATTAACTGCCTCAAATGAAATTTGACTAGAAAAATTCATTAAAGAACCAGAACTTACGGTCTGCCCTGGGGACTTGGGTGGGGTTAACTACTTTTTAGTTCCCAGGGTCACCCTGGTCAGCCCCACAGGGTGGGTGTTCCCCTCTATTCTGGGGCATGTGTTTATGTCTACCCTTGGTTCATTCACTTGTTTTTTGGGTTTTTATTTTCCTTTTTTAAACTCTCCCTACTGTATGCACTGCCTGTAGCTCTTGATATTGGATGTGTGTTGCTAAATGGTCTTAGGTTTATTTAGCTATTAGACCGGCTGGCGACATACATTCCATATTCTGTTTAGTTGGTTTTTTTCACAAGCAGTGCAGGCACGTCCTGAGAAAGTCTTGTTGCTGTCGGGACGTTAAGCAATGTACAACCAACCAACCAACCAACCAACCAGAACTTCCGGTGCACATCATTTTCTTAATAAAACTTATTTGATTTAATGTGAATTACTTTCAAGCCATTTTTTATGCTCCAGTGACTGATGCAGAGATAAAGAAAACACCCATATCCATTTCATCAGGTAAATATGGCCCCTCACCAAGGAAGTAGGTGTCCTTGCCCCTCACCTAAAAATAAGGCACTTTTTGATTTCATGTGTGTAGGTCATGTTGATTATTTAGGTGCCTTTGGCAAACGAAAAGTAGGTCAAGACCAAACAGGCCTGATTTTCATGCATACGGACCTTAGTGACACTGCACATTGGTTGGCTTTCAGCTGTGTCCTCTGCAGATGCTCCCCATTTCACTTTCAATATCCTGTGATGGTAGTGTCACTGATGACGCCATAACTCACCGATGTGCGATTTTTAAGACTAAACATTCTATTTGCACACGGCATAACACACTCTTCATAACATTTTCTAATAAATGACGTCAAAATAACCCGGTTTAAATCATATTTACGAAGAAAAGCACTATGGTGAAAAATTCGCGTTTCTTTTGTAAATCAGTATTTGTGTACATGATATATGTAATGAAAACTGTGGTATGAGAGCGCTGGCTGTGTGGCGTGTGTGAGTGGGGGGGGGGGGGCGGGGTGGGGGGCGGGGGTGGGGGCGGGGGGGGGGGGGGAGGGGGGGGAGGGTTGTGCAGGCTTGGCTTGGCCGTGCCTGTAGGCTACAAGCTAATCTGGCACAGTGCACCGGCGCGGCAATTGCACACGGGCGCGCGTGTGTGTGTGGTTAAGAGAGAGATTTTGTATACGTTATTTTGTTTTGTAAAGTGTAGCAAGGACAAGAATAAAAACAGGTCTGCGCACCTATTCTTCAGTTTATCCTTGGAAAATAAAATTTCATTTCATTTCATTTCTCTCTCTCTCTCTCTCTCTCTCTCTCTCTCTCTCTCTCTCTCTCTCTCTCTCTCTCTCTCTCTCTCTCTCTCTCTCTCTCTCTCTCTCTCTCTCTCTTTCTTAGGATGTCATACGTATCATAGTATCACCTATCGTTCTTTTAAAAAAATTAGTGAGAGCGACTTTTTATCTGACCTTTTGATGACGTGCTTAGTGAAACTGACCCAGACAACGCTCTGTCTGTCTGGTATAGCATTTTTCTTACTATTTTAAATAAACATGCGCCTGTGCGGCGGAGGCGAGTCAAACACGCATCACTCCCGCCGTGGCTGACTCAAGACATCATTCAGGCCATGAGGGTGAGAGATGATCTGAGAAAACAGAAGCGCTTGCTGAATTTAA
>BTPG01000008.1:91780081-91802581 GCA_036245525.1 Semisulcospira habei | reverse complement strand
AGTGGAAGTATCCTTACTGTCTTTCACTGTGTCACGAATTAACCTTTTCCTTGCCTCTCTGATCATGTACTTAACACGGTTACGTTGTTGCTTGAATTCAGTAAATAGTTTTCGACTACGCAGATCATCTCTGAGCGCCATCGCTTGCATTATTTCTGGGGTTAACCATGGCGGAAGAGTGTTCGTTTTAACCCTTCTCTCACGAAGGGGTGCGTGTTTGTTTAATACAGTTAGAAAAAGAGTGTACCAAATAGAAAGGGCAGTGTCCGGGTCATTGGAGAGAAGTACATCGTTGAAAGGAGTATTATTTAAATCAAATAGGAATTTATTATGGTTAAAGTTCTTGAATGATCGATATGTTATGGTTGTATGGCCGTTCTTTTTTGCTTTCGGAATCTTTTTTGACCATGAACAAACAACTGGATAGTGATCACTAACACTTAGATTTGAAACCTCAACATTACCAACGGCTTTGGGTTTATTAGTATATATGTGGTCTATAAATGAGGACGTATTCTGAGTAATTCTGGGGGGGCGATTTTGCTAACTGGACTAGACCAAACAATGAAGATAATTTATCCCACGTAGTGTGATTCTTAAGGAAGTCTATATTAAAATCTCCCATGAGAAGGTCAGCCTTTCTTTTGCAAGCTCTGTCAAGGATCTGACTAAAATGGTCATACCATTCAAAAGTGGCGGCAGGGTTTCTGTAAAGGAATCCAACTAGTAGCGTTGTCGATTTAGGGCATTTCACTTCCAGCCACAAACACTCTACGTCTGTTGTTTCCAAGTCCAAGCGTCTATGGACTAAATGCTGAATGGAGTTGTGAATGTAGACAGCGATGCCTGTTTGACCTGGGGACGAGGGGTCTCTCCTAGTCACGGAAAAATTAGGAATACTAATGGCTTCATCGCTCACACACGAGCTTAGGCGCGTCTCACTAAGCCCAAATAAATGAAACGGTGTGGGATTGCTAATGTAGACAGATATATCGGTTAGTTTATTGTACAAATGAAAAACATTGAGATGCCCTATTCGCATAACTTTCAAATTTATGTCTATTACGGAGTAAGGCAAATTTGTACTGAACAAACAACAACAACAACAACAAAATAAAATGTCAAAAGAAGGAAGTATACTTTGAGATTATTAAATGAAACAGCACAATGCCTATGTATATATAAAGCTGGTAAATAGATAAGACACAATGAAATGATTTAGCAGACTCGTCGGCAGGGAAATAATCCAACTGCTCGAAAATCAAAGTCCCGATAGCAAGTTCAGTTAGGCGTATCAGCTGCACACGAGCACAATACTGGCCGGAGTGTGGTAATCCGCTTTCAACTTAAACTCGATACTGCTCAGCGAAGTAAAGCGGAGACACAGTTATCACTGGTAAATTGAAGCTTGATTGAATCGTCTTGATTCAATCAAGTTTCCTTCACGCTGATAGTCTGCTGGTATTGGAACAAGCACTGACTGACCTCGTATAAAACACACAGAGTACTCCGACACAGTAGTAAACTAAAGGATCAATGATATTCTAGTCTCGGAGAGACTTTAATCACGACGAACGAACGAACGACACAGAAAATGATGATCTGAACTGTTCTTGGTCATCGCAAACTACATAACAGTGCCGGCACAGAGAGAGAGAGAGAGAGAGAGAGAGAGAGAGAGAGAGAGAGAGAGAGAGAGAGAGAGAGAGAGAGAGAGAGAGAGAGAGAGAGAGAGAGAGAGAGAGAGAAATGAAATGAAATAAAACTTTATTTTCCAAGAATAAAAGAATAGGTGCGCAGACCTTTTTTCATTCTTGTCCTTGCTACAAACTACATGAATACACACACGCACGCACGCACGCACGCACACACACACACACACACACACACACACAGGCGCGCGCGCGCGCGCACGCCGGCACGCACACGCGCTTGCACACACACACACACACACACACACACACACACGCGCGCGCGCGCGCGCACGCACACACACGGAAGTACATAAATCAGAGTTAGGTCAGACCCCGCTAGCGTCAAACATTGGATTAAAGGCCGGGGACAAACGTGGTATCGTGATGTATGTCCGGGGCTAGACTAAGAGAGAGAGAGAGAGAGAGAGAGAGAGAGAGAGAGAGAGAGAGAGAGAGAGAGAGAGAGAGAGAGAGAGAGAGAGAGAGAATCATCTCCCCACTTAACAGCCTTTTCTGGCCAGACTGCGTCCATCTGGCTTCACTGATACCTAGCAGGGAAAGGTTGTACTTTTGCATTTCCGCTGCCGCTCTGGTACATGGTCTTGACGTTCCATGTGCCCATGATTGTGTCCCTGGATAGAGAGAGGCGGCTCGGTCCTGTGGCTTCCGAAGACTTCCGGCTTTCACCACAGGACGTCATAAATCTTCTGGTAGAAGAACCTTCCTCCTCCAGGAAAGGAATTACTGTTTGTCTTTTCGTCGGCGTTTTTGTAGCTATTTCCTTTTTTGCAGGGTGGGGAAGCTACCCCCAAGCCCAACCCCCTTACTAGGAGGACCAGGGATTTTCTGTCGGGGTCACCTTCTCTTAGACCATGTTGGTTCACGGCACCTTATTTCATTCGGTGCACCCCTCTCGCGAGGGACCCCCTATCCACCACCCAGGGGACGCGCCTCAACGCCATATGGTCCCAGCGCGAGGGAAGTTAAACATCGCCGTGCTAATTTCTTTAATTATTACACTCCCTGGGGAAGGCCAGGAGACAAAGAGATGTGTAAAAATTGGAAGAATTAAGGACTTGAAAACAACGTTTCTTCCGATAGGTGTTAAATCTCGCAGTTTTCACTGCTTTACAATTTTTTTCATTTTTGCAAGTTTTGGTTTATAATTCAGGAGTATGATATCAGACGCTTCTGTAGAAAAAGTAACTCCTAGCACTGCAAAGGTAGTTGGATTCCAAGAGATGCTGAGATGTGGGGCATAGCGTGTAAGGCAAAACCTGTTGATTCCAATCCATACAGCAGTAGTCTTTTCAAAATTAATTTTTAGCCCAGAAATAACTGCAAAATGTTCTAGATCTAAGATGACACAGTCAAAAGATTTTTGGACCCATCTAAAAACAATGACATATCATCAGCAAACAATGAGACTAAGAATTCCTGTTCTTTGCATTTTATACCTGAAATGTTCTTATTATTCCTCAACTTTATGGCCAACAACTCAACACATACTAGGAAGATATAAGGTGAGAGGGGATCCCCTTGTCTGCTACCTCGCTCAACAGAGAAACGACCAGAAAAGACCATTCACAGTCAGACAAGATTCACTGTTTTTATAAAAAGTATCCACCCATTTTGAGATACCACTGCCAAATTTAAACATTTTCAAAGCTTTATAAATAAATGAATGAGAGACAGAGTCAAAGGCTTTTTCAAAATCGACAAGCAGCAACAATCCAGGCTTTTTAAATGTCTCTGTATAATGAAGAACATCATATAAAAGTCTAATATTGTCAGAGATTGATCTACCAGAAATGAAACCACTCTGGTCTTCATGAATTATACAAAGAAGAACCTGTTTTATTCTATTGGCGATACATGCGGATGCAATTTTATAACTGAAATTAAGCAGAGAAATTGGACGCCAATTTTTTTTAATATTGTTTAAGTTTGTCCTCTTTAGGTATAAGAGTTATCAGTCCATGTCTTTGTGTGACTGACAAAGACCCATGGTCGTAACCCTCGTTGATAGACCTCCCTAAGAAAGACCCTAGGTCCTTCCAACATAATTTATAGAATTCTGCTGGGAAACCATCACTTCCTGGGCTTTTAATAATAATAATAATAATAATAATAATACCGGTTATTATATAGGCGCTTTTCCCCAATTCTGCGAATCGTCTCAAAGCGCCGCGAACTGAACCCAACACGTACGCTCACGTGACACACACGCAATCACTCTGAAGGCACAGACACAGGACATTCACGTGGTGCGAAGGGTCAGCTCAGCTACTGAGGTTTCGGAAATTTTGATCGCTTGTATTTGAAATTTATAACATGGCCTGAAACCGGTACCAAAGTGGAGGGGGTGGAAGAACCGGAGTACCCGGAGAAAGAACCCCCGACGGTCCGCCCGAATTAACGGTGACACTTACTAGAGGAGAAAAATCCAACGCCGAAACCCGGTATCGAACCTCGCACCTTTAGCATTGGTGGCAGGCGTCTTAACCACTGCGCCACGGACCGCCCCGCTTTTCCCGTTTTCCATAGTCCTTAAAGCACGAGAAGCCTCCTCCTCAGTTATGTATCCTTCTAAACTGTCCCTCTGTTCTTCAGACAATGTTTGGAAAAAACAGTTGTCAAAAACTGACGGGTCGGCATCATGTAAATCTGAATCTCGATTCCTGTATAATTCCCTATAATACTCCTCTGCCTCCTTTACAACACCCGCCTGATCTGTTATCTTTTCACCATGGTTGTTTCTATGACCTTCATAAATTTACTCGTGTAATGTCTTTTCTCCATACCACAAAAGTATTTAGATTCTTTTTTTTTCTCTCCATCTCCTATCCATTTTGCCTTTGCTCTGAGCCTAACTCCGTCCATTCTCCGTTCCCTAATGCTATACAACTCCTGTTGTAAAGTCTCTAAAACTGCTTGATTCTGCTGACTTAGATTTTTTCAGTGGCTTGAATTTCCCTAATCAACCATTTTTCTCGTTCGTTTTCTCTTTTCTTTCTTGTGAGATGCATAAGCTATAGTAGCACCTCTTATCTGAATAAGAAGAGTTTTAAAAAAAATAACTGACCAATAATTACTAACTGCAGATCGGAAGAAGGGATGCGATCGATAGCTTCATGCAGGTACAACAAATGGGCGTACTGACACTTTGTTTTATGAATACACTTTATCACTGAGTTTATATAGTCTGCATCGTTCAGCAAGGAAGTATTAAATTTCCAAAAAGTACGGCCATGTCTACTGTGTGAACTGTCATGTCCCACCTGGATAGCGAAGGAGATAACAGAGTGGTCAGATCTGTATGATGCATTAATCTCTGATGCCACTACCTTATACGCAGCTGCGTCCGATATAAGAAAAAAGTCCAGGCGTGCCTGCTGAAGGGGGTTTCTTCTCCTCCACGTAAAAATTGTATCATTAGGATGCATTTCTCTCCAAATATCGATCAAGTTAAATTCTTCAATTATCTCATATAGTTTTTCTCTAGCAAGTGGATTATTTGTGTGCTTATAATTATGGTAATCAAGCTTAGGGTCCAAGACCATATTCCAATCACCTCCCAAAATCATAGGGACATCCCCATACTCAAATAGTTTTCCTTTCAACTGTTCGTAAAAATCTGGACAATCATTATTTGGCCCATGCACATTAACCAGCAGGTAAACCGTTTCATCAACAAGCACTTTAAGAATCATGTAGTTTCCTTCTGAGTCATTATAAAAGCCTAATCATTTAAACCAAAGTTATTATTGATTAGAACAGCCAGACCCTTTGCATTCGATGCATATGAATTAAAAAGTACCTGATAGCCCCACTTCGCTCTGATGATATGCTCTTGTTTCTCCGTAAAGTGCGTTTCTTGAAGGAAGCATATGCTATACCCATTTTCTCTCAAAAAATGTAATACATCATCCCGTTTCTTCAAATCTCCGAGGCCCCTACAATTCATGCTACAAACTGTTACTCTCTTATCTATAAGGTATATAAGGTATTTAAAAGGTACAGGTATGCTTTGCACATAGAATAGTACAACCTTAGACACTTTCTGTCAACGTAAAACCACACAATACAAAGCGAAAACCTATGTGGCAAACTGTCCCTCTCAACTGAGAAAGCAATACAAACAGAGGGAAAGCGCAAAAAGAACACTAAAGCAGAGAAAAAATAACACCACAAATCACTAAAGGAGAGTAAACGCAAAATCAAGAACTGGCAAAGTAGCCCAAACTGGTTACTTCTAAACGCCATGGACAATGTTCAAAAAAAGGCAAGGGTATTGGACTGTCTAGTTCAGTCTAATTATGTGTAACATGGGAGATATTTACTAGAACTATAGACACATACATACACACACACATACACACACATACACACACACACACACACACATATATATATACTATATATACATATATACATATATATATACTATATATATATACATATATATATATATATATATATATATATATATATATATATATATATATACACAACCACATCAACACTCCCTGTGTATAGTCGGTAGTCCGGCTTTGACTAATGTACATGTACATGCATGATAAGCACGAATGCATGAATTTAAGCACACATGTATTGCGCAAAATACACCACACAAAACATGCGCATGCACACACCCAGCTCAAACATGAAAACCTCTGAGCACAAAAGCTCCACAGTTTGGCGCCCACTGTGGACATGTCTGTATGAGTGTGCATACAGTACACATGCACATCCACACACACATGCAACACCACTATGATGTAAGTATCCATTATGACGACACACACACACACGCACAGGATACAAAAAAACAAAGACCCACGTGCACTAAGTAGCTGAGGAAAAAAAAATCTTTATAATACAGTTTACAAGCTTCACAGGTATAGTGCGTATATAGTGTGTATTAGTGTGTGTGTATATATATATATATATATATATATATATATATATATATATATATATATATATATATATATATATATATATATATATATATATATATATATATATATATATATATATATATATATATATATATATATATATATATATATATATATATATATATATATATGAATATGAATAAATAAAACCAGTCCAAGAAAGCTGGAACCGTAATACGAACATAATACGTAAGCATAATACGAACATTGTAGTTGTGTGTGTGATTTTTAGATTTTTCTTGACTGCACGTTTGAAAATTCTACTAATGATGATGGTGTCAATGTTGATGATGACGTTATTATTATAAAATATTTCATTGCGACATTTCTTCCTCCGCACACTGCGTGTCAATACTCGTGTTTCATAAAAGTTTTATGTCATCAATAATGACGCACTAATATCACGAACTTGTGCACGTGCTTTTGTACCTTAGTCTATAATGTAAAAGTATTACGATACTTTAGAAATTGAAAGTGCATGCGTGAGCATTCTGTATCTCTTTTGACCCACTACATTCTCACACGTAAATTATGTTTTGTTACCTAGTTACCTGTTACCTTGGCATTCCCATGAAGAAGCCCTCGCTGAGAGGGCGAAAATTTGTGCATAGAATAAAAGTGTAACTCCTTCTAAACTACGTGGTTTATGTGGATCCTTTCTTTACATTTTAAGTATAGGCCTATATATGTATGTATGTATGTATGTATGTATGTATGTATGTATGTATGTATGTATGTATGTATGTATGTATGTATGTATGTATGTATGTATGTATGTATGTATGTATGTATGTACGTACGTACGTACATACATATACATACATACATACATACATACATACATACATACATACATACATACATACATGCAACAGATATTGCACACACTACATTAGATTACAGCTTCCACTTGTGCATGTTGTATAGCTACGTGTGTGGGTGTGTGTGCATTTCCAATATTGCCGTCTTCCTATTATTGTTTTATTCATAATACTCATTGATTGATTTTCATTTAAACAATTTGACTGTTCGTACAGCTTAAAAATATATCTTTACAAGTTTATCGGATCACTAATATTTATACCATAAGCCCCTGTTACTCGTGTCAGTAGGTTAAAAAAAAATTAAAGTCTGAAAAACACTCGCATGCATGCAACCACCAAAGCTGCTCACCCCATGCTGGCCGCATATCCCATAAACAGGGTTGTTCCCTGGACCTCAGCGAGCACTAGACGAGTCCTGGCCTACAGCGTCACCCCTCAGTACTTCTCAAGTGCTGATGGGTGGCCCTACATGCCCGGAGACGTATATGCTATTTCAACAAAACGGACCATACTCAGACCAGTACAACCGTTGATGGCTGACAATACAATGTACATGCATCCAAATGTTCACTGTTTCTGAGTAGGGCCGCAGCCGTCGTGCGTGTGCACCTGTCATGTTCACGATATTTGTTGCCTTAAAAACAGGTAAGCGTTGCCGCCACTGATGCCAGTTCGCACAATGTGTTTTAATATTCAAATGGCTGCGAAAGCACGAAAACGAAAAAAGTACCTTGCATCCTGGCATGCAGTTTGTGGACCACAGTAATCCGAATTGACTTGTTTAAATCCAGCCTTTCGTACGCGGGTGCCTATTTATGGAACTCACTTCCCCCACATATACAGCAAACGAGACTCTTCCATTGTTTAGGACGAAAGCTATTAAAAAGATCTCAAAGAAAAAGAAACTTTGACAATGTGTCCAAAAGAGCCATGTCAATGATTTCCTTTCTTTTAACGCAATGTCACAGTTGTGGTCCTCCGTTTTGCACTTGTTATTTTTTTTATTATCTCTCTTCTCTGCAGTGTTTTGCCTGTTCACTATATTCCTACACAAGAGTAGCTGTATCATAAGCGCGCAGTCGCTGTCTATAAACACTCACTTTACATCTGCTTTTATTAATATCTCTAAGCGTATCAGTTATCTACCGCCCTCTCGTTCTGATTTACTCTATAACTACATCATCCAGATCATTTTATAAAGCTTCTACCTTGCTTTGTTCTGGGTGAACCTTTCAGTTTTCTACGCCGGTGTGTTAATGATGCTATAAACTAATTTTTAACCCTTTTTGCGCCATGGGCGCATTTCCTGCATTTCGGAAGTGTTACTTAACGACTATGTACCACTTGCAGGAGATTGACCATGATAATTCAAGGAAGGCGCCAAGCTAATCTGGCACTACCCTTGAATTTTCACGGTCAATCAATCTCCTGCTGTAGGGTGTTGGCGCTAAAAGGGTTAAACCAAGAAAATAAAGCATGTCCTTACCAGCGATATATTTCTTCAATTGTTCCTCGTCCGCTTCTTCGAAATGGAGCGGATCATATAGCAACACAAGCATCACTACTGCACCAGGACTAGCTGAATGAAAGGCCAGGTATCAGCTGTGCACTTTATATGATGCCTAAAGTAGAGGTGTGCCCGCGGAGAGCATGGCGGTAGGCAAGATACAAATGACTGAAATGGCACGTTTCATATCAAACGCATGCTGTAAATTTAAAATAAATCTGGAATGCGTGTTCACGTGTTTAACCTGTTTAGCGCCATGGGCACATTTCCCGAATTTTGGAAGTGTTACTTAACGACCATGTACACGGCCACTTGCAGGAGGTGTATTGACCATGATAATGCTAATTTGGCACTACCCTTGAACTATCACGGTCAGTCAGTCTCCTGCGGCTGTAGGGTGTTGGCGCTAAAAGGGTTAAAATCAATCAAAGGCGGAACCTTCTTTTGAAATGATATATTTCGGAAGTAAAAGTGCGAGAAACTATAATAAATGCCACTGAAACGATTCACCGCCATCAGACTACAGGTTCTTGCATTTTGCACATTTTAACCCTTTGTGTGTCGGTAGTGGTTTTTGTCGCGATGATTCCTGTCGAATCACCGCGACAAAAACCGATACCGATACGCAAAGGGTTTCTTTCTCGTCTCAGTTTGTTGCTTTCGCGATTCAGTTTGTTTCGTACGGACGGGATACACTGGAATCTGTTAGACCCCCACCATTTCCATGCCCCAAGCTTCGGTACAAAATTGTTCCGGTCTCTAAAATCTGCATATTATTTGGATTTTCACTGCTAGTCGTTTTCTGCAGAGAAGAACCCAAAGGAGAAAGAAAGACGATTAGAAAAGACAGTTACAACACAACTTATTACACTTTTGGGTAAATACCCTTCTTCAAAATAGGTTGCCACATTCCTTCTGCGAACAGATAAGTAGCGACTAAGATCCGGCTCTATACTTGTTTGTTTGTCATTATTTTGAAGAAGGGTATTTACCAGAAAAGAAAAAAAAATTGCGTTGTAGCTGTGTTTGTTTGTCTATTTTTAAGAAATTTATTTACCCGAAATATTAATAAATTGTGTTGTAGCTGTCTTTTCTAAGCGTGTTTCATTCTCCGTTGGGTTCTTCTCTGCATTTTACACGCATGGCAGTCACCTTTTCGGTCTGAATTACTGACTCGTTTTATGCACGTGTTAAAAACTTGTCGTTTATCATTTCATTTTCACAAAGAGAAATACGTCTAGTCTAAGCATTCACCCAATCAAACATAGCATTCACCCAATCGAACATCTCGCAGCTGCGACCATTTGCAAGCGGAAACGAGACTTCCGGTTTCTTGAGTGGCCACACAGGGCAATTAGGTTACGCCCCCTTGGTCACACCATCTGTCAGTCATGCCTTTTGTTGCTCAAAACGCCAAAAAAGGCATAAAATTGAAGTTTTACACCCTAAAAAAAATTGCAAAAAGGGAGGAATTTTTTTTAACTATTTCTGGCGGAAAAGTTACTACATGCACCGGAAGCAACTGCCCTGTGTGGCCAGTAAGCTTGGGGCGTGGAAAAGGTTCGGGTGTAACAGAATCTAATGCCGGAACTGGTTGTGTGTTTGTCCAGCGTTCAGTGCCAATTATTCCCCTTAGTACGCATGCAGCATCAATAAAGAATCGCTAAAGTGTATTCTGTTCGTCGTCTTCAGCGTACAGTGCTACACTTATACCGAGAACTCTGCCGACAGAAAACGCAATTCTCAAATAATCTCTGTCAAAGATAAAATTACCCGCCACATACATAAAAGTTTAACTAATGCGTAACTAAATGCCATAAAGGAAACAATTAGCCAGTCATGAAGATTCATTGCCCGTGTACAATTTTAACCCTTTTCATCCTGACACACTGCTATTCACTTGAAATAAATTTGACTATGATAGTTCAAGGGCGGTGTCAGAACAGCTTGGCGCCGAACGGCGCCAAGCTATTCTGGCACCACCCTTGAACTATAATGGTTGATCTAACTCCTAATCTGTAATGTAATGGGTCAAAGGCCAGCACACAGAACATCACTTTTTTTTTTAATGTGTATTCATAGACGGGGAATACAAACTTTACACTGTGACTTTGCAAAGGACACGCACGCACGTACGCACACACACACGTGCTCGACGGCACGTGTGTCAAATGTACGTTGCGCGAATCGTTCAAACTCTTGGTTTTATCCTTCAAAACAATATTTTATTGAGGCGTTATATTTTGAAAAAATGTTTCCGAAACTTCTTTGAAACGCTGACCATTAAGTATGCATGTCTTTATAAATTGTTAATAAACCGTTGCTCGTAGTTTGTCAGACAGGTCTGTAGAAAGAAATTTATAATATTGCAGTAAAGTTTTTACAGTACGGTCGTCGCCTCTTTGTTTAAATGCATGCGAACTGAAGAAGCTTTGATAATGATATCCCTGTATTCGAGTTAATGTGTTATATAGCTGTCAAGGATTACATCATGAATCATAGATCAGGTAGCCATGAAGGTTTTATTTTCTGACCATAACATTCTGACGCGTGGCAATAACCTCTCTCATTTCTGCAAGATTTTTTTTAGGACTCCCTGACGTTTAATTTTAATTACCTCCTCCGTCTATGGGATATAGAGTGATTTACGGATGCCACATCAAGAGGCATAGATTTTCATGAGCCCCTGCATCTACACGGGCTCATGAGAATCTGTGTCTCTTGCAGATCTCGTAGGACCGACATAGGGACTATATTTTCAAAAGCTGTGGACGTGACTGCCGCTATGTCTCGCGCTAACGATAAAAGGTGGATTAGATGGACTGAATTGAGGACAACCACTTAGACTTCTCTTCTTTTTTTTTTTTTCTTTTTTTTTTTTGCGCTTGCCGACGGCTGTCATTCTATCCCTCATCAGAGTTGTCGTTAACCCCTTCGATGTACGTCAATGATCACGGATTTCGCGTCTGAAAGCACACTGCACACTGGCCGACATTCGCGTGAAAAACGCAAATGAAATGGTACCAAAAATGTGCATATAGGACACATGACTAACAAGAGACATGCGGGGGCGCATGAGGGTTTATGTCTCTTGTAACTGCTTAGAGTTCGCCTTGCCCCGGCAGTGAAGGGGTTAGAATGGTTGACGTAAGCGCAGCATCACCTGCTTTGTACTTGTCTGTTGGTTTTGCGCGCTATGTTTGACTAGAGGGGAAAGGGGGGTGGGGGGTGGGGGGGGGGAAACAACCTAACCAATCCTAACAAAAGGAAGACACTTCACCCGAAGGTTTCGGATTCGAATCGCATAAAGACTGCATTCTGCATGTGTTAAGTCTGCCATTGCAAATAGTAAATATTAAAATATGACCTGGCCTTTCCATGACGCAAAATAAATCACGAGTGCTCATATTGACAGATAAAATGCGAGTGTTAACCTCTTCCCTGTCAACGGACGTACATTTCGTGTCTGAAATCTGCGTTCAAAAGCCGCAGCTGTCCAAAGAACATGGACACAAAGTGGTCTCAGCAAGAGGCATAGATCCTCATGAGCCCCCGCAGTCGCGGGGGCTCATGAGGATCTATACCTCTTGCAGTTGGATCACATTCGCTTTTTTTTTTCGACAGTGAATGGGTTAAGGTGGTCGCCTTATAAGCCTGGCAATTAAAACAAAACCCGGCCATGCAGGAACTCTAGGCATGACTTCTTACAGCTGCGTAGGGTGACATCCCTTCAGTGGACTCAGTGCCTACCCCGACCACTGGTTTCCTAACACCAGTTATAGTCGTTTTTAACAACATAGGTATATACTCGCATTTTTATGTAGCTCAAACACGGTCTTTCTTGTCAGCAGAATTATCCCATATCATACTGAGGCTAAAAGCGTCAAATTTGTACACTGCCATATTATGCAAGCTACATTATAATACTTACAGATAAGGATATAGACCAATGGCTTTAGTTCAAGGGTGGTGCCAGAATAGCTTGGCGCCTATAGGTGTCAAGCTATTCTGGCACTACCCTTGAACTATTTTAGTCAGACTTATTGAACACACTGGTGTACTCCGAATTACTTACTTACTTACTTACGCCTGTCACCCCTACCCGGGTATAGGCCGTCGACGAGAGACCTCCAGCAACTCCTGTCCTGTGCTTCTCCTTCAATTCTACTCCAGGTGGTTCCCAGTCTCTTGATGTCTGCTTGGAGGTCTCGACGCCAGGAGTTTCTCGGCCGCCTACCTCTTTTCCTCTTTCCCTGGGGGTTCCATGACAATGCCTGCCTAGTGATACTGGAAGCTGGCTTTCTCAGACTGTGACCGATCCATCCCCATCTTCTTCGCCCAATTTCATTCTCTGATGTTATCTGCTCTGTTCTCTCCCAGAGTCTGACGTTGCTGATCTTCTCTGGCCAGTGGATTTTCAAAATTCTTCTAAGGCAACTGTTCATGAAGGTCTGTACTCTGTTGACTGTAGTTTTTGTCAATCTCCAAGTCTCTGCTCCATATAGGAGAATTGCTTTTACATTGGAGTTGAAAATCCGGACTTTGGTGTGTTGTGACAGCTCTCTGGAACTCCACACTTTTTTCAATGTCGTCGGCGTTTTTGTAGCTATCTCCTTTTTTGCAGGGTGGGGAAGCTACCCCCACGCCCAACCCTCTTACTAGGAGGACCAGGGGTTTTCTGTCGGGGTCACCTTCCCCTAGACCATGTTGGTTCACGGCACCTTATTTCATTCGGTGCACCCCTCTCACGAGGAAACCCCTATCCACCACCCAGGGGACGCGCCTCAACGCCATATGGTCCCAGCGCGAGGGTACTCCGAATGATAAGGGTGAAAACCATGTGCTTGTTTGAAGGGTGACAAACAGCCGCTGATTTGAAAAGGACAGCCATTTTTGCACCAAACAGTCAAAATGTAGTTGTTTTCATCCCAGCGTCACACGACCAGTCTCTTTAGCGCAAACTGTACCACATGACCGAGCTACAAAAACCCTTGTAGCGACAAATGGCTGACTTCTTGTAGCCCTCTTTGTGACGGATCTTGGATGAGACTTTTGTTCTATAAATGATCATCAAAACGTTCTAAAGTAAAAAGTGACTTAGTGTTGCTCGAAACAACAGACACACTGCTGAAGACGGCAACGTCATGAAATATATAAATTACGTCATAAGTCTATTATGCATAAATGTATATTCCTTTGACGTCAGTCATGTCTGGCGTGATCCAGGTCGGAAGATTTCTTCTTGATTTCTTTTACGAAAACATTGGAGGAATGAAAAGAAATACGTTATTGGTAGCACGGACCCTTGTAGGCCTGAGGGAGGTCAAAGGAACCATTGTACCCCTTCGGCCTTCGGGGTACAATGGTTCCTTTGACCTCCCTCATGCCTACAAGGATCCGTGTAGCAAATCCCTGCTACCAATAATTATAATGTACCTGTGCTCGCGGAATGTCGGTGATAATACTCCGTCACAAAAATTCAGCCTCGTGCCATAACATTTTCCCTGAAAAGGCTACGATCACCCATAATTGAAGGTTTTATATCTGTGTTTTCGGACAGTCCGGTCCAAATGACTGTAGTAGGCATTCCTAATTTTGTGGGCAGACTTTCTTCTTCTTCTTCTCGAACGCCGTCACACTTGGAGTTTGGCTCTCAAAATTAAATCTGTGGTCTTCTGTAGCACCTCCACAGGCCCGTACAGTTTCTCTTGTAGAGTGGCGGGCTTCGGCCATATCTCCTCCCTAAGCGGCTGGTGGTTCCCACAGTCCTGGAGGATGTGCTCTGCGGTCTGCTCTGCTTCTCCACAAGGGCACAGGGGAGATGGCACGAGGTGGAAGCGTCTGTGCAGGTGGAAATTGAGTCGGTTGTGCCCGGTCCTCAGACGAAAGATGGTCACCTGCTCTTGTCTGGACAGCTGATGGTAACTGTCTAGGGGCCGTTGTGGTGGTCTGTACACAGACTTAATGATGGTCTTCATTTCTGTGAAGCTGACTCCATTTTCATCTTGTTCTTTCTCTGCGCCCACTTTTGCCATTTTGTCAGCTTTTTCATTGCCGTAGATGCCACAGTGTGAAGGGATCCACTGCAGCACCAGTCTGGTGCACTTGATGTTTTGCAGTGCCTCTTGTAGACGTGGCAGTTTGCTTGCTGTTGCTGCCTCAAGGACAGACATGGCATCAGTAAGGAAGACAATCTGGGCATCAGGGTCTGCAGTGCCACTAAGGGTGTTAGCTGCGCGGACTAGGGCTTCCACCTCAGCTCTGTAATTTGTGCAGTGAAGGCCTGTTGGTACTGCCTCTGCCTGCCATTTTCCGTTTGGGTACTGAATGTACACCCCAGCCCCTCCATCCTGAACTGCATCTGTGGCTGATCCATCGGTGTATGCCCGTATCCATGCTTCCTGGGGATACTTTTCTTCGAGCATGGCCAGTGTCAGGGCTTTCTTGCTCACAGTGCTGTGCTCATCTCTGGTGGTGATGTAGGGTACCGTGGAAGAGATGGTGATGTTTTCTGGCTTACTTTCCCAAGGTGGAAGGTCGCTAGCAGGATTCAGAGCCTCTACCTGCGCAGGCAGCTTTGCCTGGTGTTTTCTCTGCAGTGCTCTCGTCTCCTTCACAAAGCTTGATCTTTTCAGTCTCCCTGAGGTTGGTTGTTTCATCCTAGCGTTCATAGGATGGTCTTTGGAAGACTTGACCTTTGTGGACTGTATCAAGGCTTTGCAATCTCTTCTCATGCGCAGGGGTGGGATGCCCGTTGTCTCTTCCATCTTTTCAATTGGTGTGGATCTCATTGCGCCGGTGATGATACGCAGTGCCTGGTTCTGAACTCTGTCAATGGTCTGCTGGTGTGACTGGGCTGCCGTCAACCATGCATTAGATCCGTACTCAAGGTGTGGTCTCACTGTGCCTTGATATACATTTTTGAGGATCTTTTCATTGGCTCCCCATTGTGTTCCAGCCAGTTTTCTCATGATGTTCAGCTTTCTTCTAGCTTTCGCTTCTGCATTCCAAATGTGCGGCTTCCACGTCAGCCTCTTGTCAAGGGTGACTCCCAGGTATGTCTGTTGGTCTTCATACCGCAGCGGGGTGTTGCCCAGTGTTAGGTTGCCAGCCTTTGCCTTGTTGGAGAGAGAGAAGAGTGTGGCTGATGATTTTTCTGTGTTGATGGTCACACACCAGTTGTTGGTCCAGTCTGTCAGCCTGTCCAGGGCTAGCTGCATCCTGTATGTAGCAGTTGTTGCATACTCTTCTGTGCACCAGAGTACCAGGTCGTCTGCGTACAGGGCTGCGTGTACTCCTTTTGGTAGCTCTGGCACAAGGTCGTTGATGAAAAGTATGAACAGTGTCGGTGACAGGACTCCCCCCTGTGGCACCCCCTGACGCAACAGCACTTTTTGGCCACAGTACCCATCCACTGTCACACGGGCTCTGCGATTGTGCAGGTATGACTTGGTCCACCGGTACATATTCCCTTGGATGCCACTGTGAAGGAGTTTCACAAGGAGACCATCCTTCCACACCTTGTCGAAAGCCTTCTGTAGGTCAATGAAGGCAGCTAATGTCACCTTCTGATCTTGAAAGGCATCTTCTATGACCTGTGCAAGGTGTGTTGTCTGGTCTTTTGTACTCTTGTAGCTTCTGAAGCCAGCTTGCTCTGGCACGATAATGCTCTCAGAGTCCAGGTACCACTGCAGGCGCTTGTTGATGATGCGCTCCATGGTCTTGCACACACAACTTGTCAGGCTGATGGGGCGATAACTCAGGGCTTTGGACTTAGTCTTCCCTTTCTTCAAAATTGGGATCATCCTGGCTTCCTTCCAGCACTGGGGTACCTGTCCTCCTCTCCAGCTGTGGTTAAAGATGTCCAGTAGCTTCATTAAGGCAGTGTTGCCAAGGTGTTGTAACATCTCGTTTGAGATGCTGTCTGGACCTGGAGATTTTTTCTTCTTCAGCTGTTTGATGGCCATCTTCAGTTCTGGAAGGGTGATGTCCTTCTTCATTGCATCATGGATGTTCACATCTCTTGTTCTCTCTCTTTCTTCCTGTCTGATTTCTTTCGCAAGCATTCGTGGGACAGTGATGTCACTTTCTTTCGCATAGATCTGTGCAAACATGTTTGCAGCTTTCCTACCAGTCAGTGCTTTCCCTTCTTCTTCCAAGGTGATCTTCTGTTCCCTGGTGCCCTCATCGTTCAACGCCTTGGTCAGTCTCCACAACTTCGTGGTGTCCCTGTCCATGTTTAGTCTTGCAGTCTTCTCTCTCCAACTTCTTCTTGTGCACTCCAACTTCATCTTCAGATACTGGGCCTTACTGTGTTGTAGCTTGATGTTGTTTTCTTGGCTGGGGTTGGTTTCAGCGTCTTCTCTGGCCCTAGTGAGGTTGTCATGTGCTTTCTGAAGATCTGCGGTCCAGTATGGGGTGTAGTTTTTCCGGACCCCTCGAGGTATGGATTCCTTGGCTGCCTTACTGATAATGTCATTAAACTCTCTGACCACATTGTTGATGTTCCTTCCAGACACAGCGAGGTCTTGCATTAGCTCATTTGTTCGGATACTGAACAAGCGCCAGTCTGCCTTTCGGTAGTTCCATCTTGGCCGGTGTGGCGAGCTAGCTGCTGTGCATCCTTTTAGGGTTAGGAGGATAGGGCGGTGGTCACTTCCTCCTAGCTGTGGTCCTACTGTTCTGCTGAGGCACTTATGAACATCTTCAGTGCAAAGTGCCAGGTCCGGTGTAGTGGTGGTGTGCCAGCGGCGAGAGTAGAAGGTAGGTTGGTCCTCAGGGTCATTGGCAAGTATCAGGTGGTTTTCATCTTGCCACTCCTCAATGTCTTCTCCTCTCTTGTCCAGTGTGTCATATCCCCAACTCTGGGACTGGCTGTTGAAGTCACCAGTGATGAGGAATCCACTGTCCGGGACCTGGATAGTGTCGAGGGACAGCAACTTATCATTAGGGCAGTAGTAGTTGACAAGGTCAAGGGTGCTGTCACTGGTGGTTACCTTGACCTGGATGTATTCTGCCTCTTCCATGAATCTCCTGGTTTCGCTGGCATTCAGGTTGTTTCTAACTAGGGTCATAACGCCCCCCCCCCCCCCTTTCTTCCTCCCTTGGCGATCACTTCGGAAGACCTGATATCCTCTGACCTTAAAGGGTTTCCCTTCTTGCAGGTGTGTCTCTTGTATACAGCAGATGTTTATGCTGTTTTCATGCAGAAAGTGCTCTAGTTCTGTTTTCTTGTTGGTAACCCCTTCGGCATTCCAGTGCATGATGTTCACATTGGCTTTTTCTTTGTCTCTGGTCTTGTTTTTTCGCTGGCCAGTCGCTCTACTTCCCAGTCCCCTGGCTCCTCGAGACAGTCGGGAAGGTCCTCCAGTCGCTGGGGGTGGGCTCTGAAGAGGCGCAGAGCCCGGTACTGCACCTGCCTGGTGAGACTCCACAGGGCGAGCACCATTCCTCTTGATATGAATCCATCTCCAAGTGTCATATGGCTGTATATGCATGGTACTGTGGTTTATTAGAGTGCGCTGTGCAGCCCAGTACCTCCGTCTTCAGCACTCGGGGTTTCTGTCGGGGGGGGTTACCTCACCCTTAGCTCCTGGTCAAAAGGCCTTTCCTGGGAGCACAGGATGGTTTAGTCAGTTTTGGAGTATCCTTCTCCTAGATGGATTGCCGACCAAGGCTTATGGGTCCCATCTACTCAGGTTTTTTCTCGGAGTTTTCCTTCTCGAAGGAGATCTGCCAACCAAGGCTATCGAGCATCCCTGCCCGGATTTGTATAGGGTTTACTCCCCTAGCCTTTGCCTCTCCCAAGGCACCCACAAGGCAGTGGGGCTATTTACCCATAGCTGGGGATCTGGTTCATGGGCATCAGGGCTTGTCCACACATCGATGGGCCTGCATGCCGCATGTCTGGGGGCCAGATCTCCTCCGAGTCCTCTGTAGTTCAGCCCGAGTCCGTAAGGTGCTCGGTTACCATGAGTCACCACGAGGAGGCACTACATGAGGCTTGTTGTTGGAGAGGCTGTGTACTGGCAGGGAGAGACTGACATGTTCTGCTCCCCTTTTCGCAAAACTGCTAGCCAGCGGTGGGAGCTGAAAGCGAGAGCGACAAGCACAGACGCTACACTACCACACTAGACGCATCACAACAACCATTTGACCCACTGAGGGCAGACTCATAATATAACTATAATTATATATCCTGAAACTGTACTTGGCCAACATGTTCCACTATGATTCGTTGATTTACAACACCGTTTTGTGAAAGAATCGAAAAACAAGTTGTGGAAACACGGCCGTGCTAGGTTTTTTGGAAATAGAATTCCACCTTAAGCCACCGAGGACGCGAAAAATATTGGGTTTGAATTGGACACTTCGATCTTTTGCAAGAATGTGTGACATGATACAATAATGCAATCATAATTAACCCGTTTAGCCCTAACGCCCTACAGTATGAGAGGGATTGACTATCTGGGCTCCTCCAACTGGTACACAGTCGTTGGGTGACACTTCCAAAGTGTGGGAAATGTGACCTTGGGGTTAAATGGGTTAAGAAAATATATTCATAACGTCACTAACAATGCATATGGCAACATTCAGGGACAATCGTGAAAGAAAAATCTGGCCCGTCTGTTTGAAACAAATTTGCAATTCCTCAGTTTTGACGCGTCCAGCCTGTGAGCACCACTCAACAGATTTCGAGTGTGCCTGTTAAAAAAATAAAAAAATAAAAAATAAAAAAATAATGAAAAATACCTCAAATAGACACACTCAGGTAAGAGTAAAACTAACTTTTTCCAACCCAGTGCGCAAAAGACCATCGGGCCGGCGTCGGCCCGATGGCCTTTTGAGCACTGGGTACTTTATTGAATAATATATATAATATATAATATATATATATATATATATATATAATATATATATATATATATATATATATATATAATTAATATATATATATATATATATATATATATATATTCATTTCGGATTTTCGCTTTTTATCGGCAACATTTCCCAGGAACGAGGACATCTATTGTGTGGCTTTCCGTCTGTTTCAGTGAGCTTAGCTGGCTGATAAGTTCGAACTTTAATGCTGGGGCCGACAGAAAACAGGAAGTGGTACGTGTTTTTGCTAACTGAAGGTAATACCCAATGCGCAAGAGCCACTGATTGGGCCGATGTCGGCCGCCGTTGGCCCGCGCACGGCCGTTGCGCGGGCCAACGGCGGGGCCGACGTCGGCCCGATGGCCATTCGCGCACTGGGTAGGATTGTGAAGATTTCCGTTCAAAAACATGCATGCCAAGTCCAAGAGTTTTGCTTTGTTTGATAACAGATTAAAACAAAAACTGAACCGCCTGTCGGCGTTTCATAATGGCCAAAACTGTACATTTCCTCATACGCACGATGAAATCCTACTAAGGAATCCAAAACGAACATCGAAATAACAAGATTTACTCATTCCAAAAAATGTGTGTCCCTCGTTCAACTTGATCACTTCGGCTATGTGTTTGGTGCTTGTTTCAGAACGGATTTTACTACACTAAACAAACAACCGCCATTTTTGCACCGAAAGTCACATTGAGATTGACGAGTGCTCACGAGTCTTAACTTGCACGCCGTCACACAAATGATACAGCCATATCCCAACAGGTTTGTTCTTCAAACTCTTTTACGGCCATTAACACTGCAAACAAAATTTAAAAAAAGATGAAAGGACGCTAAGAAAATTTTTATTTGGTACTCAATATCATCATTCTGGAAATGCCATACGTACTTATAATTGAACATCGGCACATACAGAGCAAGTTTTGAAATATGCGCCTTGTAAATCTTCATTATTATTATTATTATTATTATTATTATTATTATTATTATTATTATTATTATTATTATTATTATTATTATTTAATATTAATAAAGTTATATTACTATTTAATAATACCAACACCTTCTTTTTTAAATAAGTAAGCGAAGGCATCACTGTGACTAACAATATTATGTTGCATCATATCATGAAATATCGTGAAAGGAAAATCTGCCTCGTTGTGCAAAAGATTCGTTTTCAGTAACACAATCGCGTCAGTCCGGACGTGTCCAGTCACTCTGTGAGTACCTCTGCAGATTTCTGGTGTGCCAGTACCCATACAGCGATTTAAGTGTAAACTGTGACCTGACTTCCTTCCCGTCTTCTTGAATATATTCATTTCGTGGTTTCACTTTCTCACACATTTTAAAGAAACGGAGACTTACAACTTGAGTGCGGTTTTCGTTTGTCGTTTCAGTGAACGTGAATGGCCGCTGGAAGTTAGGACTTGATAGTTAGGCCGGGTGGACAGACAGCAGCAAACTACATAGTAGGCCTATACATGTTTTCGCTAACAACCCAGTGCGCAAAGGCGATCGGGCCGACGGCGGTCAGATCGCCTTTTACGCCATTGGGGGAGAGCAGATAGGATCCTGACTAAGTGAAGGTTTCTGTTCAAAAACGTGCATGCATAGTCAAAGCCGGAGTTCCACTTCACAACCCCAGCAGTAGCACGCGTGTGCCCACAATGGTCAGCTACATCACATGTGAAGCAAGATATGCGATCCGAGGACTGGGAGGTGACCAGTATGAGGTGCTAGAGAATCAGTCGTCCTCAAACAGAGTACCTCGTTATGACGTAATGCAGCCTTGCGACGGAGACACTGAGGTGAAAATTAATGAGATGGCTTTGTAATTGTAACACAGGACTTGACGGCTGCCGCATATTAAAAAAATTAAAAAAAACAACATTTAAATCCGAAACAGCTCAAATTTATATACATTTTTGTGTGTGCTGGTATGTGATTTTGGACATTACGGCCATGGGCCAAGATTTGCAATGGACTACATACCCAATGCGCTAAAGGCCCTCGGGCCGACGGCGGCCGCAGTTGGCCCGCGCACAGCTGTGCGCGGCAGGTCAACAGCGGCCGACGTCCACCCCGGCGATGGCCTTTCACTTTGGTATATCGGCGATGGCAGTTTTTGCAGTTGCACAATATTTTTTTCAAGCCATTCAGCCCTGACGCACTACAGCAGGAGATGGATCGACCATGATAATTCAAGGGTAGTGCCCGATTAGCTTGGCGCCTGTCACGTTAGCCTATACTGAGTCGTTAGATGACGCCGGCTCCAAAATTTGGGAAATACGGGCGTCGGGCTGAGTGAGTTAATCTGTTTTTCAAACACTCATTTTGTGACGTGAATAAGCCTCAGACCACCGAACACGCTTATTTATGATAATCCGGGTAGGCAGAAAAAGGTGACAGCAAGTGTGTAAAAAAAAAAGAACTTCCAACGAAGAAAGAAACGCGCTTATATGAAAGATAATCCCCGCGGGTCCAACACTGCCTGACGTAATACGCGAGCGGCACTATTGACTGAAATTCAGCAAGCCTAAATAACCCGATCACTAAACTACAGTAAGAATGCAAGCTTTTCCGGCAGTGCAGGTTACGTGTGAGGTTTCACGCCGCCCGCCTCCAC
>BTPG01000008.1:91642581-91777581 GCA_036245525.1 Semisulcospira habei | reverse complement strand
CGAGACGTGCGGCCGCCTCCGGATACTGACGCAGCTTTACATGTCTCGAATGACTGCGGAGTTAAGAGTCATTTCGAGGGGAATAAGGGACTTTGGGGCGAGTTGTACCGCTAACCTCCGCCCTTGTGTGAACACGGATCCTGGAGAAAAACACACACACACACCAATTTACTAGATCGTGACTAGATCCGCCACTAGCATGTCAGTAATGTATGATTGCTTGTTGCGTAAGTGATCTCGTGGCGCAACGGTAGCGCGTCTGACTCCAGATCAGAAGGTTGCGTGTTCGAATCACGTCGGGATCACACTGTTTTTTCTCATAAAGGCATTTTTTTTTTCTATAAAATTGTGGGGTTTTCCCTTGTTGTTGTTGTTTTTTCTCTTATAAAATTGGGTTTCACAACAATGACAAGCACAGTCCTTTTGTGCTAAGCTTGCCTCCTATTTTTCACAAATAATTCATGTTTTATTAAGACAAGAGAAGGAACAATCTGTAATCCTGACACAAATGGTCTACCCGATGGTCCCGAAAATTCTGGACATGATCTGTTTCAAACTAAAATAGCATACCCTTATCGGGCCTCACTGCGAAAATGTACGCTTTCTATGTGGGATGTTTTCTTGGTCTAACTTTTAAATAGATCATTTCAATGATCCCCCGATTGTAGCAGCTAAACCCGTTGTTTCATGGCAATAATTTGTGTCAATAAATTGTCCGCAAGAGATACAAATCCTCATGAGCCCCCGCAACCGCGGATCTATGTCTTTTGCGGCTAGATTGTGTTCAATCCAGACCAAAAAGGTGACTGCCAAGCGTGTAATATGCAAAGAAGTACCCAACGGAGAAAGAAACATGCTTAGAAAAGACGGGTACAACACAATTTATTAATATTTCGGGTAAATACCCTTTGTCAAAATAGACAAACAAACAAACAGAGAGATTAGCCGCTACTTATCTTCATTGGCAGAAGGAATGTGGCAACTCAGAGTTGCCACATTCCTTCTGCCAATGAAGATAAGTAGCGGCTAATCTCTCTGTTTGTTTGTTTGTCTATTTTGACAAAGAATTGCCACATTCCTTATGCCAATGAAGATAAGTAGCGGCTAATCTCTCTGTTTGTTTGTTTGTTTGTCTATTTTGACAAAGAATTGCCACATTCCTTATGCCAATGAAGATAAGTAGCGGCTAATCTCTCTGTTTGTTTGTTTGTCTATTTTGACAAAGGGTATTTACCCGAAATATTAATAAATTGTGTTGTACCCGTCTTTTCTAAGCGTGTTTCTTTCTCCGTTGGGTACTTCTTTTTAGATTGTGTTCATTTTTCCTCGGTAGTCAAGGAGTTGATCCACACTTTGCCAACCCCGCCAAACTGTCACTGTCACCCACAGTCGATCTTGGCGTAAGAGTCGGTTCGAGGGGAATATAGGAACTTCGGGGGAGGTACACCGGTAACCTCCGCTCGGTGCGAACACGGATCATAGAGCAAAAAAAAAAAAAAAAAAAAAAACCAACACATTTACTAGATCTTGACTAGATCATAGATTAGCTTGTCTGTAAAGAACATTGCTCGAATCCTGCTCCTTAAGTGATCTCGTGGCGCAACGGTAGCGCGTCTGACTCCAGATCAGAAGGTTGCGTGTTCGAATCACGTCGGGATCACACAATGTTTTTTCTCATAAATTGTTTTTATGAATCAACCCCACAATTTTATGAATAAACAGTAGCGTACTGACTTTGCTTTTTGTTTATTTCCTCATAAAATTGGGTTTCACAAACTTGCAATTTTTCACAAATAGTTCCTATTTTATTCAAAACGAAAAAAAAGGACAAATCTGTAATCCTGGCATCAGTTATTAAGCCGCTGGTCCCAGGCATGCAGGACATGACCTGTTTAAAACTAAAATGATAAACTCTTATCGGGCCTCACTGAGAAGCACTGATAGATTTTTTTCCCCCATTAAAATGTACGCTTTTTGTATCGGATATTTTCTTGGTCTAGCTTTTAAATAGGTCATTTTAATGGATCCCCCGAGGATAGCGGCTAAACCCGTCGATCGTTTGAAGGCAATAATTCGTGTTAATAAATTGTCCGCAAGGCCGGGCATACTGCATCCTCATGATCCCCCACAACTGCTGGGGCTCATGAGGATCTATGTCTCTGGCAGTCAGATTGTGTTTATTTCCATCGGCTGCCGCAGGGGCCAAAGGGTTAATCCACGCATGTTTTATTTTCAGACTGTGGTTGTCTGCATTGTGTTATGTTTAAATGGCTCAGCCAGTTCCTTCACGAACATCTTACACTGACTTTCAAGTATAACGTAGAACCTTTCTTTTACGGATCACGGGGATGGAAAAAAAAAATGCTATCACGAAATCACGATAACACAAAAAAAAAAAAAAAATCACGTTTTTAAGGTATACCCTCCCTACACCCGCCCCCCCCCCCCTCCCCCTATCCCTTCCCCCCAACCCCCTCTCCCCCCTACCAATCCTACCCCCCCCCCCTCCACCACCAAACGGTCACATACGGTCGATCTTGACGTAAGCATTTAAAAACTATGGGAATATCCCAGTGCTCCGGAGCGAAGGCCGTCGGGCCGACCCGATGGCCTTTTGCATTGGGATAGGGTCTTTAGGTCGAGTTATTATCGGTTGGCTCCGCTCGGTGTGATCACGGATCTTTAAAAAAAAAAAAAAAAAAAAAAAAAAAAAAAACCCACACACACATAATTTACTAGATCTTGACTAGATCAGCCACTAGCATGTCTGTACAGTAAATATGACCGATTGCAGCATAAGTGATCTCGTGGCGCAACGGTAGCGCGTCTGACTCCAGATCAGAAGGTTGCGTGTTCAAATCACGTCGGGATCACACCTTTTTTTTTTCTCTCTCTCTTTTTCTCATAATTTGGTTTATTCATAACATTGTGGGGCCGGTTTTGAGGTTGTTGTGTTTCCTTCATAAAATGGGTTTCACAACAATGACAGGCACAGACTTTTTTTCGCTAAGCTTACCTCCTCAGTATTTTTCACAAATAGTTCTTTATTAAAACGGAAAGGAAAAATCTTTAATCGATGATGTCAATGGTCTAGCCGCAGGACCCGCGGGAATTCTGCACATGCCCTGTTTAAAGGGGCGCGCCCTACCTTTTTTATGGCTGCAGTTCGCAAAAAGCTTTTACTTGGATTCAGTATACATACCCACCTAGACATTGACCACCCTATTGTCCCACCAAATGCTTTCTTTCGTTCGTTCAAACCAAAAAGAGGCCCACCGGAATCTTGTGACGGATACCGTGAAAAGATTGCTTCTGATAGGCGATGGTAGCTGACGTAATAACTATTCTATTCGACCTTATGTCATCTGCATAATTATAACCAATCAGAGACAAGATGGCGGATGAACCAGCGAAGGAAAAAAAAAAGAAAGTATCATCGACTCGCGCCGACAATGACAGACTCGGAATTGGAGAGAAGAAAGAGGAAGAGAGACAAGATAACTCTAAGTAGAAACGCTAACATCGGACAAGGGAATATGGACATGTGTCAACGCGTAAAGCAAGAGCTTGGCTTGACCGCCCACCTAGAATGTGTCCCTTTTGCTGCTGAATCAGTAAGTAATCTACGGTCTTTGTCGTAGTTCCGCTAGTGATTTTCAGAATTCATGATCTTCAGTAGAATTTATCTCTTACTGATTTCGCAAGATTTTTAACCTGTTTTAACATACAGTTACGAGCTAGTTATCACATTTTATGCTGCAAAGATCTAAAACTACGGTGTGTGACAAAGTTGCACATCGCTGGTCGTAACATGTTTTTGTCTGTGAGGGCTCTCATTCACATGATTTAGAGAGGTAGTCACGTGTTTCTGCTGCGATCGGGTACATTGGTCGTTGCCAATGATGCTTTAAGTTACGTAGACTTCGATGTGTGAGATGTGAAACTGACTGCAGTGCAGAATGTGGGTATAAATACCAATGTTCTGTTTCAATGATGGAACACGTTGCGTCAGTGTTTCCGAGGGGTAAAAGATCAAAGGTCAAATTAGGCACCGTGGACGCAGGCTCGCTTTGCGAGTCAAACAAGCCACGCCGCCCTCGGTGCACGACAGGACGATCGTTACTAGTAAATACTAGCAGGTCAAGCTGAATCCGCATTGTGATTTTGACAGCATAGCGAGTATGGAAGGTTTATTCTACTTTCTCGTCAAAAATTACGTCAAAAGCAGGCCCGGATCACTTACCTCCAGGGGGGGGGGGGCAAACCTTGTTTGGGACCTTGAACCTGAAACATAAGCCTCCGCCACGCTAGATCTTGTTTCCGCTGGGGCCAAAAAATCAGTGGGGAGGGGGGGAAGGGAAGGAGGGGGGGGGGGGTAGGCGGCCGCCAAAAAATCAGTGGGGGGAGGGGGAGGGGGAGGGGGGCGGTAGGCGGCCGCCAAAAGATCAAACAGTGGGGGGGGGGGGGAGGGGATGGTAGGCGGCCGCCAAAGAATAGAACAGTGAAGAGGGCGGGGAAAGGCGGCCGCCCAAAAATCACACAGTGGGGGGGGGGGGGGCAGGGGGGAAGGGGAGGGAGGGGCAGGGGGGGGGGTGCTAGGCGACGGCCGCCCAAAAATCAGTGTGGGGGGGGGGGGGGGTGGGAGGCGGCCGCCAAAAAATCAAACAGTGGGAGTGGGGTGGTGGGGGGGGGGGGTGGTGGGGGGGGGGGGGAAGTCGACCGCCAAACAATTACACAGTGGGGAGGGGTGGGAGGGGGAAGCGGCCGCCAAAAAATCAAACAGTGGGGGGGGGGGGGGGGAGGCGGCCGCCAAACTATCAAACAGTGGAGAGGGGGGGGGGGGAAGGGGGGTAGGCGGCCGCCAAAAAATCAGTGGGGGAGAGGGGGGGGGGCGTAGGCGGACATAAAAAATATAACAGTGGGGGGGGGAGGGGGGAGGGGGGCGGGGTTAACGGCCGTCAAAAAATCAACCAGTGTGGGGGGGGGGGGGAGGGAGCCAAATACATCGGTAAAGGGACTTTGTTATAGCATTTTAACAATTTTGGGGTTGGGGGGTGGGGGGGGGGGGGCATTGACCCCAGTGCCCCACCTCCTCTAGATCCGGGCCTGAAAAGGATGCCGGAGAACATCAGTAATCGTGCACACTGACACGTGTGTACATCACACCGATGACCTCGTGACCTGCAGTATTGCGATACACTGATAGTAGGTAGGTCCACTCAATTTTTTTTCTAGAAGCTGCCACCAAACAAATGCACCACTCGGAAGTACACGTTCAAAAAAGTGCACATGCAAAAAATTAGAACTTTATGTTCATTGGCTTTCGAGATATGTGCATATGAATATGACCTAAATGACCTCTTTTTGCATTTTTAAGAAGGTGCTATGTTTAGACAATTATAAAATCATAACCTGAAGGTAAAATTGTGTGGTTTTTACTGTCACGGATCAAAACAACATGTAGATTGTCCTGAATTTTTCCTACCCCCACACCCCAAAAATGCAATTTGGACATGTGTTATAATGAGGGTTTACATGGCTTATACACCCTTCACTAAACACGTTAAATCTTAGGTAATTTTCATCGTAGGCATGTGAATCAGATACTAAAATATACACAAAACACGACAAATCCCCTTCTGTTTGATAATTTTACATTAAATCAAGCACATTTCAGATACGAACACAACAATATGACAATATGACAATATCTTGCAATCTAGCGCTATATCTCATACATGGAATTATGAATGCATTTCCATCATTTTTCAAATTTACCAGCTGCAGGACGTCTGTTGGCTATGGAAACAAGCAATGTGGTTATCTGCTTCGTGTTTCTTGTTTAAGATACCTCTTCGTCCCCCTCCCGTGTTCCTGAGAGGGGTCTCAATACTGGAGTCATCCTATGTGTCACTGTAGCTGGGTGTGTGGGTTTTTTTGCAGGTGATTTCTCCAGAAGCAGGGGAGATGATTCTGTATTCAGGTCATGAAGAGGAGAATGCCCCCCCCCCCCCCCCCCCCATACAGAAGGAGTAGCACTCATGCTGTCACCAGTGGCACAGAGAGCGCTGATGGGCTGGGAACCTCTTGGGCCAAGAATTATAACAGCAGCCTTTAGAACCAAGAAAAAGCTCAAGCTGAACGTCATCCAGTGTTATGCGCCCACCAATGACAGTGACGAGAAAGAGAAACAACAGTTCTACGACCGACTCCAGAGTGCCGTGGACAAATGTGCGGAGCGAGACATCACCATCGTCATGGGCGATTTTAATGCCAAAATAGGGGAGGACAACACCGGATACGAAGAGGTGATGGGGAGACAGGGACTAGGCTCGGAGATGAGTGAGAACGGGGAGAGGTTTGTAGACTTTTGTGCTCTAAACCGACTTGTCATTGGAGGCAGCATCTTCCCACACAGAAGAATACACAAAGCAACTTGGGTCTCACCTGACCATACAACAGAGAACCAAATAGACCATATCTGCATTAGCAAGAAATTTAGAAGATCCCTTCAAGATGTTCGAGTGAGGAGGGGAGCAGATGTCGCCTCAGACCACCATCTGCTTACCTTAAGAATGAAGCTAAAGCTAAAGAAAAGCCGCACAGAGACAACAAGAAGACAGCGCTATAATGTAGGCCTCCTGAGAGAAACTGGAGTTAGAGAAGAGTTCAAACTGGTGCTGTCCAACCGCTTTCAAGCGCTACAGGAGCTAGTAAATGAAGAGGAGGCGGTCACCACAGAGCAGCAGTGGAAGGCAGTTAGAGAGGCGCTGAACTCAACCTGCAAAGACACTGTAGGGTTCAGGAAACACCACCACAAGGACTGGCTGTCGGCACAGACCTTGAAGAAGATAGAAGCGAGGAAGCAGAAGAAAGCAGCGGTCAACAACAGTCGCACGAGAGCAGCCAAAGTAAGGGCACAGGGGGAATACTCGGAAGCCAACCGCGAGGTGAAGAGGAGTATCAGGGCAGACAAGAGGGCCTACACAGACAGCCTGGCAGCAGAGGCAGAAAAGGCAGCAGGCAGCGGCAACATGAAACAGCTCTACGACATTACCAGAAGATTGTCGGGTAAGTATGGCCATACAGAAAGACCAGTAAAAGACAAAGAAGGCAAGCCTATTGCAGACAGAGCAGACCAACTCGACAGATGGGCCGAGTATTTTGAAGAGTTACTGAACAGACCTAGCCCACCCGACCCCCCCCCCCCCCCCCCCCCCCGACATCCAGCCGGCAGAGACCGACCTACCCATCAGCTGTGACAGACCCAGCCGGGAAGAGATCAGAAAAGCAGTGGCATTTTTGAAGAATGGCAAAGCAGCAGGGCCAGATGGCATCCCAGCGGAGTCTCTGAAAGCAGACCTAGAGACAACAGTTGAGATGCTGTACCCACTGTTTGGAAAGATCTGGGAAGAGGAGGTGATGCCAGCTGACTGGAAGGAGGGGTACCTAATCAAGCTTCCCAAGAAAGGCGACCTCAGCAAGTGTTCCAACTACAGAGGAATCACCTTGCTGTCAGTACCAGGAAAGGTCTTCAACAGGATCATCCTAGAGAGAATGAAGAGCTCCGTTGACCCCCAGCTGAGAGACCAGCAAGCAGGATTCAGGAAGAACCGATAATGTACAGACCAGATCGCCACTCTCCGCATCATCGTGGAACAGTCTCTGGAGTGGAGCTCCCCGCTGTACGTCAACTTTGTGGATTATGAGAAAGCATTTGACAGCGTGGACCGAGAGACTCTGTGGAAACTCCTACGACACTACGGTGTACCCACAAAGCTCGTCCGCCTGATCAAGAGCAGCTATGATGGCATGACATGTCGCGTGATCCACGAAGGGCAGTTCACCAGAGAGCTCCAGGTCAGAACTGGTGTCAGGCAGGGGTGTCTGCTGTCTCCGTTCCTCTTCCTACTGGCCATAGACTGGGTCATGAAGATGACCACAGAGCACAGACGAAGTGGAATACAGTGGACACTGTGGACACAGCTTGACGACCTCGATTTTGCAGACGACTTGGCATTACTGTCCCACACTCATCAACAAATGCAGGACAAGACCACAAGGCTTGCTGACATCTCGTCCCAAGTGGGCCTCACCATTCACAAACAGAAAACAAAGACAATGAGGCTGAACGCAACCAGGGAAGAACCAGTCTTGCTTGCTGGCACCCCGTTGGAGGAGGTGGAGTCCTTCACCTATCTCGGGAGCATCATAGACAAAAAAGGCGGCACTGATGCAGATGTCAGAGCACGAATCGGTAAAACCAGAGCAGCCTTTCTCCAGTTGAAAAAAGTGTGGAGTTCCAGAGAGCTGTCACAACACACCAAAGTCCGGATTTTCAACTCCAATGTAAAAGCAGTTCTCCTATATGGAGCAGAGACATGGAGATTGACAAAAACCACAGTCAACAGAGTACAGACCTTCATGAACAGTTGCCTTAGAAGAATTTTGAAAATCCACTGGCCAGAGAAGATCAGCAACGTCAGACTCTGGGAGAGAACAGAGCAGATAACAGCAGAGAATGAAATTGGGCGAAGAAGATGGGGATGGATCGGTCACAGTCTGAGAAAGCCAGCTTCCAGTATCACTAGGCAGGCATTGTCATGGAACCCCCAGGGAAAGAGGAAAAGAGGTAGGCCGAGAAACTCCTGGCGTCGAGACCTCCAAGCAGACATCAAGAGACTGGGAACCACCTGGAGTAGAATCGAAGGAGAAGCACAGGACAGGAGTTGCTGGAGGTCTCTCGTCGACGGCCTATACCCGGGTAGGGGTGACAGGCGTAAGTAAGTAAGTAAGTTCTCCAGAAGCAACAAACAGAAATGTTTAAATTTTCATATCTAGTCAGTATTAGATTAGAAGATGTGTCTTGTACCAAAGCCGAGGTCCTCAGATCAAGGTCAAGGTCACAGTAGAGATATAAAGGGTTTGTACACTAAAGCTAATATCACAAAAAGTACTGCTCATTTGATTTAAATTGTTGTTAAAGTAAAGGTACCCCGAAGAAAGCTGCGCAAAGGAAAATTATCTGACATACCAAGTGTAAAGGCTCTGGCAGCCATATGTGTTTTCAGTACTTTAGTTTTTATCTGTGCTATATCTCTGGAACCACTCTACCGATTTTCGTCAAGTTTCAGTATTTGGTAGCCTTTAGTGTGAGAAATGGTCATGAGCAAAAACGGAGTTGATACTTTTCAAGTAAGTGTTAGGTTCACGTGCGGAACGTGAATCTATGTAATGGGCCAGTTGTCGTCCGTCCGTCCTTCACGGTCCGTCGTAAACTTCAACATTGGCATTTTCTCGGAGACTATTCAATCCATACTCCGTCTTCAAACTTGGGCCAAAGATACAATGGTGTGCTAAGACCTTTCCGTATACCAAATTCAGTTACCTCTCTCGAGGTCAAATTCACAGAGGATTAGAAAATAGATTAAACAAATATACATTTTAACCCCCCAAAATTGCTTTTCTGAAATAGAGTAAACGGAGAGGGTGGGAGTGGGGGTGGAGACAGGGGCTCACGTGCTTCAGAGAGATGCTATTCGTTACGAGTGGGTAGGGTGAGGTGGGGGGGGGGGGTAGAGACAGGGGCTCATGTCCCTCTGAGAGGTGCTATCCGTTGGGGGACGCGGGAGTGGGGGGCGGGGGGGGGGGGGGTGAGGTAAAGATTCTGGATTCGGTGTAGGCCTTTTTTTCATCTGCATAACCATTTTCTGGGGTTTGCTTACGTCAGCAAAAGCTAGAAAGGGCAAACATTTTGCACCCATCGTTTCAGCTCAGTGCTCACTGAAGGGCACACCTTCTTTACACCGTATGGATGCTAGCTTCAGTCGTACAGACATGAATCTGCTATGATAGCAAAGGGAAAAAAGACGCAGTCGTTGTTTTACTAAGATGCTGGTCGGCTGAGAAGATAAGAAAGAGTGGACTGAAAAGGATAAGTGGTTCTGGGACGGTACTGAGCACTCATTTCTTGGTCAATTAAGATATTTATGTCTTTCGTTAAGTCTATATTTTCTCATTTGACGGATACGCGTCTGTGTCACAGAAGCACTGGCTAGACAGGCAAACCCTAAGATTAGCAAGTCTCATTAAATAAAGTCTGAGTTGAATATCTGGTGTTGTTTGCCGTCGTTGTGTCATATATTCAGCTGTAAGAAAAGTTTGTTGATTGAGATGGGGGAGGTTTTGGTTGATCCTCCTCGTTTCCTGTGCTGAATTCTGTCTGACAGCATCTTGAAGCGTTTGTCTAAATAAAATTAAAAGCAACCGAAACTATTTGTTGTTCAATGTGATTTTCTTTTATCTATAGTAAGAAACTGACACAAATAGTAAAACTTCACAAATAAAATAATAATAATAATAATAATAATAATAATAATAATAATAATATTGATAAGATGTGTTTGACATCGCACACTATAATTATGATGCAATGGCCTGTTTATTGGCTGGCCGTACACACTTGAGCGACACAAGTCAGTCTCGGATTTATATGTCTAGTTCATGTGTGTTTCCTAGGACGTTTTGCTTTGAATTGCCAGTAGGCCTTATCGGCAGCGAAACAAACCGTGGAGATGAAAATTGAGTGTAGCGTTCTGCTGCACGTATATCTCGATCTCCGTTTAAACCCTATCCCCCGTATTGGCTAGGGATTCGGATTGATGATAGCTCTAGGGCTTTCCTACTGACTTGTGTTAGTAGCTCGTTGGCTCACTTTCGGAAGGATGCTCGCATAGAGTTGTATCCTAACGTTTGTGAGGTTCAACTTTCTTGTTGGACAATTTTACATCATTGCGCCATTTTTTTAAAAATTTAATTTTTGTTTTCCTTCCCCATCCAGCTTTTATTTTCTCAAGTTATGCCTTTCTCTCGATTTTCGCGAATATCGCGATTGTTGCAGTTGATTGCTGCGCAGCCCGTCATTGTGCGTGAATGCGAACATGAACTCAGTGTCTCTGCCGCTAATGCCAGAAACGCTGGCGCTGGCATTCACAAGATGGCGACCGATGAGTGTGCTACGCCGCACTCTGCGAGGCTGGAATCGCCACTCCCTTTGCCTATACGCTCTATGACTTAAACGGTTATTTCAAAGGAACCGTCGTACACTTTTGTCTGACAAATTCAATTCTGAAGCATTGTAGTAAATATGGCGTGCATTTCAGTAGGACTAGACTTGTCAAAGCTGTAATTTACGTCAAAAAAAATTATACCCCACGAGGAGGGCGTGAACTTCAGGCTGGAAATCGACTTCACACAGTAAGAATTAAACTGTGGGTCCAAATAATCAATTCTATCAATCGGTGTTAGATTATAATGCAGAAAATTACTTTGCCTATCATTAATCATAAACATTTGTGTACTTGCGCAATGTTTTCTGCAAGTCACAAGCACAACTTGATTTGCGTCATCGTTGACGAAAGAAGCTTCTATCGCGGGCGCCATTGTGAAGTTGTATTCGCGCGTTGGGGTGTCAGTTTCAAAGCCACTGCGCAAATCCAAGATTTGATCGTCCGTGTCAGATGATATATCGATCGAAATGTTTTTGAATGAGCTTTTCATCGGTAGCTGGCGCATGTGCGCGCGATCATTCCCAGATAGCATATCTCATGAGTAAAAAAAAAATTAAAAATGAAACTTTCACGTCAAAATCTAATGCAGTTTTCTCTTGAATTCAAACATGCGCCAGGCACCGTGATACTGAAAGGGAAGGAAAAGCTCTTTCCAAAGATACCAAATATAGCGCTGTGCGTTCAGTTCTATCTTGGATTTGCGCAAGCGGTTTTTTTAACACCACTGTAGCGCGGCTCTGACCGGGGCGCCCACGGACAGCTGACCAAGTTTTTTTGGGACGCTTACCCCTGCTCCACAGTCGGCGGTGCTACAAATACATCTTTCGTTCCAGAACTAAACAAACACATCAGAACTGTAGTCCGGATGATGCTTTATTCGCCCATATTTTTATTTTTGTTATGCGTGTTATATGTTGAGAGCAGCTCTTGTTTCAAAATAGCTAAATGTCGCTCTCCGGCACTGATGTTACCCACTGTTTGTATAGGGACGGACCTACCTACTGATAGTCGGCTGGGTTCTGCCTTGTGACGTAGGCTCATACATATGCATATTAATTTAAAACAAGGCCGATGCAGACGATAAATCCGCGACTCGGATACAAAAACAATACGCCCTCCAAACGATAAATTTCGACATTTGGCATTGTACTTACATCATAAAGCTATAATATAGTACACAAAGGACCCATACACATATTGACAGCAGCATCTGTTGCAGACAGTTTATTGACTGTGCTGAGATGCTTGATCCTAGGGAATACTTTTAACGTTAAAAACGAAAATAATGTACCTTTATCGGGCCTCACTTATAAACACTTACACACATTTTCCTTGTAAATTGTACGCGTTTTGGTCTAACTTTTAAATAGGTCATTTCAATGATTCCCCGACGGTAGCGGCTACTGAAACCGGTCGTTTGGCGGCAATATTTTTTGTTAATTGGGTCCAAATCTGGTGAGCACATTTTCTTCTTAGTGTTGTTTTAGACCTAACTGATTTTTAAAAAATATATTTTGTTTAGGTGTAAATGATAAACTCCAATGTAAAAGCAGTTCTCTTATATGGAGCAGAGACTTGGAGATTGACAAAAACCACAGTCAACAGAGTACAGACCTTCATGAACAGTTGCCTTAGAAGAATTTTGAAAATCCACTGGCCAGAGAAGATCAGCAACGTCAGACTCTGGGAGAGAACAGAACAGATAACAGCAGAGAATGAAATTGGGCGAAGAAGATGGGGATGGATCGGTCACAGTCTGAGAAAGCCAGCTTCCAGTATCACTAGGCAGGCATTGCATGGAACCCCCAGGGAAAGAGGAAAAGAGGTAGGCCGATAAACTCCTGGCGTCGAGACCTCCAAGCAGACATCAAGAGACTGGGAACCACCTGGAGTAGAATCGAAGGAGAAGCACAGGACAGGAGTTGCTGGAGGTCTCTCGTCGACGGCCTATACCCGGGTAGGGGTGACAGGCGTAAGTAAGTAAGTAAGTAAATGATAAAGGAATAATGTGTGTCGGTGTTTTCCAATGAGGTCCGATAAACTGATCACGTCCAAATTTTCACGAGGCCGCCGGCTATACCATTGACGTCAGAACTAAACTAGATTATAAAATAAACAGGTCAAGTTTCGTGACCGGTGATCACATTTTGTTTTTCGTGTTTTCTTGAAATTGTTTGGGTTTAAAAGTTTTATTAAAAAATCAGGTAGTGCCAGATTATCTACCAGTGACACGAGTTTAAGTACACCATTAACCTATTCACGGCGACCCGCATCGATAGCTGCGAAATGTCGTACAGCGTTGCCGGCGGCAACGCTATACGACACTTTCGCAGCTATTGATGCAGGGCGCCTTGAATGAAACAATTCTACAAATTTATATTAGTCGCAACAAGTGACCTCGTGGCGCAACGGTAGCGCGTCTGACTCCAGATCAGAAGGTTGCGTGTTCGAATCACGTCGGGGTCACGCGGTCTTTTTTACTTGTGAATGTTTCTTTATGACTATTTTCAGTCTTGGTCAAATGTCTTTTTTTTTTTTTTTTAATAATACAATTTACGCACAGGGAAAAATTCTACCGTACGAAAATAAAACCAACTGCGAATATTTTAAATTTTGACTTATTTACTGAACGTTTAAGATAAGCGCATAACTTAGGATGTGTTAATTTAACTTGTTAATCGAGTAGAATAGCTTTGATTATTTTTCCGCAGTTGATTCATCTTACTTTACAAATATTTTTGGGGATCCAGTCTGAGCCATTTTGAGCCAGTTTTGATCCAGTTTCAGCCAAAATCGCAAGACAGTGATGGACATCGATGAAAATATCTCCAATCAAATTTCTCCAAAAGACTTCAAGACAAAACAAAACGTGAATGCCAAGCGTGTAAAATGCAAAGTAATGACCAGCAAAAAAGAAACCCGTTTTGAAAGGACGAACACAAAACATTTGCTAACTTTTTAGTTAAACCCTTTTTCAATGCAGACAAACATATTATCAGAAGGGCACGTACTTCTAGTCTGTGTTTTTACATTGAAGAAGGATTTCCTTTCCAAGCGTGTTTCTTTCTTCTTGGACATTCCTCCAAATCCATCTTCATGTGTAGCCCTTTGACTTCGAAGCGGGCAACGTTCAACTTATATTTCCGGGAAAAAAACTTTCTATACCACTTTAACTCCTGTAGAAATCATCGCGACTAAAACCGCTACAGACACGTAAAAGCTTAAGAATAAATATGATTTAGTGCCATTTGACGTAATGTCACAGGCTTCTTTTATATTATTTTTTTTTTTAATTTAAAAAAAAAACACCGTGATAAATAAATTTTGGTATACAGGGCTGAAATATCTGAGGTACATTTATGGGCGTAAAATCAGTAATTTAATTTTTTTTAAATCGTTTGGCTGTTTTTTTTTGTTTTTGTTTTTTTTTTTGTTGTTTTTTTTTTACGACTGTACACCGAAACTGGCACAGTGCGCGAGTTGCTTGTACATCGTATAAGCTCAACTGGCACTGAATGATATTTGTTGTAAGAGTGGTACAGAAAAGTGGCTCTTTTTTTCTACATAAAATTGTGGGGTTTTTACTTGTTTTTTTTTTTTTCTTTAATCTCTTATAAAATTGGGTTTCACAACAATGACAAGTACAGTCCTTTGGCGCTAAGCTTGCCTCCTATTTTTCACAAATAATTCTGATATATTAAAACAAGAGAAGGAACAATCTGTAATCCTGAAACCAATGGTCTAGCCGATGGTCCCAGAAAATCTGGACATGATCTGTTTCAAACTAAAATAACATACCCTTATCGGGCCTCACTGAGAAAAATGTACGCTTTCTATGTCAGATGATTTCTTTGTCTAAAATTTTTTAATCGATCGTTTCAATGATCCCCCGAGGGTAGCGGCTAAACCCGTCGTTTCATGGCAATAATTTGTGTCAATAAATTGTCCGCAAGAGACCCAAATCCTCATGTGCCCCCGCAACTGCGGGGGCTCATGAGGATTTATGACTCTTGCGGCTAGATTGTGTTCATTTTTCCTCGGTAGTCAAGGGGTTAATCCACACTTTTTATTTTCAGACTGTGGCTGTCCGCAATTTGTTATGCTCGGATGGCACTGCCACTGAGTTTCTTCTGAGAACCGCTTCATATGACGATCGACAATGTTAACCCTTTGGTTGTCGGTAGCGCATGTTTGTCGAGGTGACTCCGACAGGAATCACCAGGTTGTCAAACACCCTGAGCCTACACTGTTAACCCTTATCATTCGGAATACACCAGTGTGGGAAATAAATTTGACTGAAATAGTTCAAGGGTAGTGCCAGAATAGCTTGGCGCCTAGAGGCGCCAAGATATTGTGGCACTACCCTTGAACTAAAGCCATTGGTCTATATCCTTATCTGTAAGTACTATAGAGATGTAGCTTGCATATGGCAGTGTACAAATTTGAAGTTTTTAGCCTCAGTATGATATGGGTTAAAAAAAAAAAAAAAAATAACTGAGCGCTATCGACAGCCAGCCCGGTTCATGAATAACCAGATCATACATCAGTTGTGCTATTGATTGCCTGGCTGTTAACCCTTTGGCTATCGGTAGGTGTTTTGTCGCCATGACACCTGCGCGGCAGGACAGCCCTGCATTGATGGGCATCGAGTCAGTCATTTTTAGTTGGTGTTCCGGCCACTACGCCTACCCTCCTGCAATATTGCCGGCACGCCAAAGGAGCGGGATGGGGGCCGGAGGGAGGTGGGGAGCGGGGGGCGGGGGGCGAGGAGGGGGGGGGTTCGGGTGGGGTACCACCACGGATTCACGACGATTTATTTTCCAGTGCGCAAATACCATCAGGTCGACGTCGGCCGGATGGCCTTCTGCGCACTGGGTTTACAATTCAGGAATCACGAATACCCCCCAAAATGGAAAAAATGGCATTCGCGTATCACGAGGGAAAGAGATTGATGAAATCTCTTTTCACAGACCGAAAACTCTAAGAACACGGGGTGTGTGTGTGTGGGGGCGGGGGAGGGGGGGGGGAGGGAGGGGGAGGATATACCTTAGATAACCAAAACAAAAGAAGGCTAATCACGGTTTTTTTAGATTCATACCTCCCCTCCCCCCTCCCTCTGCCCCCTCCCTCCCCCACCCCCACTGTCACTGTCACTCAGTCACAATCGATCTTGGCGTAAGAGTCAGTTCGAGAAAAATATAGGAACTTTGGGGCGAGTTATACCGGTAACTGACCTCCACTCGGTGTGAACACGGATCATGGAAAAAAACAACAACAAAACAACAACAACAACAAAAACAACACACATTTACTAGATCCTGACTAGATCAGCCATTAGCATATCTGTAAAGTACTTTGCTCGAATACTGCTCTGTATGTGATCTTGTGGCGCAACGGTAGCGCGTCTGACTCCACATCAGAAGGTTGCGTGTTCGAATCACGTCGGGATCACGCAATCTCATAAATTAATTTGATGAATAAACCTCCTAATTTTATGAATAAAACGTAGCGTTTTTTTTTTTTTTTTTTTTTTTTTTTTTTTTAACAAATAGTCCTTATTTTATCAAAACTAGAAAAAAAAGGACATTAATTTGGTATTTTTAGCTTTTTCTCGACAGCACACCAACATGGCACATTATGCGAGTTTCTTGTAAATCGCCGTATCAGGTCAACTAGCATTGAATGATATTTGTACTAAGAGTGGTACAGAAAAGTGGCTCTTTGCAAAGATATTTTGAAGAGACAAAAAAGAAAAAAAAAAAAACGTCGTGTGTTCCTGTGTCAAGCGACCAATACCGAGTTTATCTAGCTATCCGTCAACAGAGCCTTCACAGTCAACCCGTATCATACTGAGGCTAAACGCTTCAAATTTGTACTGTGCCATATGCAAGCTACATTATAGTACTTACAGATAAGGATATAGACCACTGGCTTTAGTTCAAGGGTGGCGCCAAGCTATTCTGGCACTACCCTTGAACTATTTTAGTCAAACTTATTTCAGGCACTGGTGTATTCCGAATGATAAGGGTTAAAGCGGTGAGGTCAGTACTGAGCCAGCTGGCTGGTTCGGCAACCCCTCGCTGTGACTCAGTTGTTTACCGTTCATGCGGAAATAACAAATTTAAGCCCTTCTCTGCCTCTTCACGTACATATTTGTTTCTGAAATCTTACTTAGTTCATTCAAAAAGCGAAAGCCGAAACCTGACCGTCCAAGAAGCATGGATACAAATTGGTCTCAGCACTCAAGAGGCATAGATCCTCATGAGCCCCCGCAGTCGCGGGGGCTCATGAGGATCTATGTCTCTTGCAGTTGGACCGTGTTCACGTTTTCTTGGCAGTGAAGGGGTTAAGTCGGTGTGACAGGCTTCTCTTCTCTCCGTCCTTTCAAAATAATACTCTAAGTCAGTACAGAACTTCTTTTCTGCTTTCTTTATTCTGGTTTACAGTCCTTCTCTGCCGGCCGCCAGCCTTTAGGCGCCAAGCTAATCTGGCACTACCCTTGAATTATCATGGTCAATCCACCTTCTGCAACTGGTACATAGTCGTTAAGTATCATTCCGAAATTTGTGAAATGCACCCGTGGCGCTGAATGAGTTATTAACCTAGTGGCAATTTTTTTTTAATAATAAAAAAATAATTTAATAAAAATAATTTTAAAAAGCTACAAAATGCATACATAGATAATAATGAGCAAAAAATGGAGATGCCGGGGATCGAAACAGGGGCCTTTCACATGCAAAGCGAACGCTCTACCACTGAGCTACATCCCCCTCTTAACGCCCACCCGTATCATCAAACTAAAATCGCCGGTACTACAGCCGATATCCAAAACTAGGTCGCGGCGGCAGAACTTCTAGAATCAGTCCAGTCAGTTCACTGAGTTCGCCGCGGTTGAGTCACATGTCACACTGAAGTTGGCCGCATAATATGACTGCCTGTGTGACTGATCTAAAATAAACAGGGTGCGTGAGTTAATCCATTTACAGCCGGAGTCACAAAAATAATCTTTCTATATTAGTGTTATTATTTACATTTTACAGGCTTGAAATATTTACGCGGTTTCAAGTTAGGAATCATGATCGCGACTAAAACCGCTACGCGGGCCGGGGTGACCGGCCGACCCCCAAAACTGAGGTTGACACCCAACAAAATAAGTTATTAGAAACATAATTGACATTTGTGCGGGGATAAATAACATCCGATTGTCACGATTTACCAGGTCTTGTCAGTTCAGTATCGGCCAAACGCCGCCAGGGTCTGTTCAGTTTCGGCCGGGCCCGATTCTGCCGAGGCCGGCGAACCACTGAGCAGATCTGTGTGTCGTGACGATATTTTCGGGCGTTAGTAAATCTCAAGAACGATAAGCCACCAAAAGTTTAGAGTAAAGTAATCAACTACACACCCCCCCCCCCCCCCAAAAAAAAAAAAAAAAAAAATAATAATAATAAAAATAAATAAATAAATAAATAAAAATTAAAATAAAATAAAATAAATAAATAAATAAAATAAAATAAAATAAAATAAAGTAAAATAAAATGAAATAAAATAAAATAAAATAAAATTTAAAAAAATAGAAATAAAAATCGAAAATCCTCCCGCATTAAAAATGCAAAACACTATTTTCAGTGATTTATTTATTTATTTATTTATAGTTTTGAAAAGGGGGCGGCCGGGAGAAGGAGGCGGGGGCAGGGGGGCGAGGGGAGGAGGGGGGGGGCGGGGGAGACTGACGGGGAGGGGGGATTCTATGACATAATTGTGGTGCTGAAAGTGACATGCGGTTCACTGTGCACAGGTCAATGTTGATGACGCCGCTAAACTGTACATTGACTAGGTGTACTAGCCGCGCAGTAAAATAGAAACTAACTGACGTAAAAGAAAACTAAAATGCATGACTGATTAACCGTTTTCATCCTGACAACCCATTGCTTGAAATCAATTTGACTATGATAGTTCAAGGGACCGGGTGGTGCCAGAAAAGCTTGGAAACGGTTGATCTATCTCATAATCTGTAATGTAGCCTTCATAGGACAATAAGCAATTTTTTAATCATCCTCAGGATGTAAAGGGTTAATTCAGTCTTTTACACCTTTTCAGTGTTGGCCTTTGTCCCGTTTACCAGCTACAACTCACGGTTGTCCGATACGTTTATTTCCAAAATAATTCAAAATGTCAGTAGGCCTACTGAGACTGACTCGTAACGGGCTTTAGGCACTAACGGGTTAATAGCGGTTCGCATTATCTTGTTTATTGATGTTTGCATGTCTTATATTGCTGGACAAAAGGGTTAACTTTAACTACATAATCTGAATGTCGTCACTGAGTAAAATGAAAAACCTTTTCCTGCGGCCTTTGTACGTCGGTCATTTCCACCGACTCGTGGCACGTAACATTATTTTATTTTCCACTGCGGGGCAGTGCGGGGCAGTGGAAAACAAAATAATGTTACGTGTGCCTACTCACATGCATTGTGGCAAAAAGATACAAATGACGGTATAACTGAGGCAAGACCGTCAGCGCCGGATTGTGGCAAAAAGATACAAATGACGGTATAACTGAGGCAAGACCGTCAGCGCCGGATTGTGGCAAAAAGATACAAATGACGGTATAACTGAGGCAAGACCGTCAGCGCCGGATTGTGGCAAAAAGATACAAATGACGGTATAACTGAGGCAAGACCGTCAGCGCCGGATGAAAATCCGTTGTATCGGCAAATTATAGGAGCAGGTGGTTTTAATTTGTCTGTCTCTGGTTTATTAACCCATATCATACTGAGGCTAAAAGCTTCAAATTTGTACACTGCCATATGCAAGCTACATTATAGTACTTACTAAGGATATAAACCAATGGCTTTAGTTCAAGGGTGGTGCCAGAATAGCTTGGCGCCTAGAGGCGCCAAGCTATTCTGGCACTAGCCTTGAACTATTTTAGTCAAACTTATTTCACACACTGGTGTATTCCGAATGATAAGGGTTAATAGATTATAAAAGAAGTTATTATGATCAGGCTGTGACCGTGACTTTTTAGTTCAATCGAATCGTGTCTGCAGTTCGTCAGGAGACGGACTATGATCAAGCCAGTTGAAGTTGTGCTTGCACTTACTAGTAGCAAATGACCAAGATTCAAGTTATGAAGTTAACACCACAAAATACTTATTATCTTTTGGCTTTCCGACGGTCACGAGCACTTTTTGTCGCGATGATTCACTGAGTCCTCATCGGCCCGGCGCGACTGATCGGCCCGCAAACTTATGATGTGCCGTTTTTGTCACTGATGTCACGAGTCTCTCGAGAGTGTGTCGAGGGCACATCTATCCTCAGTACTATGCTAACTCAGTTTTTTTCCCGTCAATTTGCTTTTTATTTTCAAGCTTTAATTGTAATTCAGTACTGTACAGTATATATTACGACGCGGTGGCCGCTCAGTCAGTGTAGTGACATGCCGCTGTGGCCAGACGCGCTGACGGTCAGTGAAGGTACACTGAGATGATCAGCCTCACTGTGTGAAGGCCGCCGGGGCCAGTACTTTCAATGCCGAGCCACCGTAAAAAAAAAATATTAAGCAAGTTAAACTTCTAGCCAGTCACTGACGGAGTTATGTAAATTTAAGTCAAGCGCCGAACTGAACTTGATCACTACTGAAGTTGTCGCGCTTTTGTGGGAGGGGTACGAGAAAAAGGTTAGTTCATTTTCTGTTTAAACTGAAGAAATTCCAGCAGACTTGAAACTGTAAGTCTTTCATACCGTCTCACCCATGTGTTGTCTTCATCAGTCATGGGCCAGAACTGAAATTACTGAAGGCTTACTTATGAACAGGGATTATGTTCTGAGACAATTTTCCGGGCCGGCAGTCTGACACCGCCTGACCGTTTTTATTCAGTCTACTCTCCATGCCTTTCGGCGTTCACGGCGCATCATCTGCAAACACCGCCGCGCTGATAACTCCGAGTCAGCGGCAAAACGTCTTTCTATTTCGCGGTCTTTCTTTCCTGTTTTTGTATCGCGACCACACAGCGCGGCCTGGCCGGCCGACCAACCACCGACCTCATTAACATACGGACGAACGGGAGCACGAGGCAACGCTTTGGCCTCGCCGCTCAACCAACCAGCGCGCGAGAAGACACCAGGCCCAGCTGCCTGACGTCACACCACACAGACTATTATGGGATAGAAGTTGGCGACTGAGAGCAATCGGCGGAAACCACCATTGTTTACTTGCTGTGCATGGAGCTGTCGAAGATGGGGGAGCGAGTGTTTGCTGCCGAGAGAATCCTCAAAAAGAGGATACGGAAGGTGGGTGGCTTTCTACACTATACCGTCATATGGCTGACCGACTATTGCTTGTGTTTGTGGCAGTTTCTTACGTGTCCCCTTATTATAATTTGCAGGGCAAGCCAGAATACTTGGTGAAGTGGAAAGGCTGGCCGCCCAAGTAAGTTCTTTCTCTCACCCCACGCTGAAAATTCGGTCGGGGCTTCCTAGTGTGTACTGTGTGCTGTGTCAGTGCGCGTGTAGTGCGATCGTGTGCGCGTGTTGCGAGCGTGTCATGGCGGCTTTATGACTTACGTAATTATGTATGCGTGCAGATACAACACGTGGGAGCCCGAAGAAAACATATTGGATGGACGGCTGATCGATCAGTTCAGAGCGAGGTCAGTATGTATAACAGTTACCTCCCGTTGCACCGTCAGCAGTAGCGCTTGTTTACAAAGCGTGACAGCACATGACACAGCTATGGCGCATCCATCAAGTGTCTTTACCTAGAAACATAAAACTTATGATAATGACAAGAATTCAAACAGTGCACACATTTCAGAATTCTAATTGAAATGGTGAAATTTAAGATTAAAAAAAAAAATGTATTAGTTTGTGTAATTGTGCATGTAACAGCAGGCGCCACTTTTGAGCCTTGCACTTTTAACCCAGGATATCAATTATCACTGTGCATGTGTGTATGTGTTGTCAGTGTGTATTCACTAAATAAGTTTAAGTGCATAGTTATGTATATATGTGTATAGAATGCTTGATTTTCTTTTGTGTTTTGAGTGCATGTGTGTACCATGAGTTTTCACATGGTCTAGTATGGTATGGTGTCTCCGAGGCGCACATATCCATCTAATTAAAGATGCTCAAGGCGCCATACGGATGGAAGCTGAAGCTTTAAAAGCCTGCGCTATTTTATGTGCAAACCTCCACCCTATTAACTTCGGTGCATGTGATATATTTCTGTTTCCATTTCACCGCCCTACCCGGCCTTCTCTCCAGCAGTGTCTATGCGAGGAGTGTTTATGCTAGAGACAAATTGTATGCAGCAAATTGTGGTCACACACACACACACAGACAAGCACAGTGTATGTGCCTACATTGTATTGTAAGGACATTTATATCATTTCATAGAGTCCACATTGTACAAACACTGAAACAGGTGTGCTTTTGCATGTACTTGTACATAGAAACATTCAAACATTCTCAGTCAACAAAAGTTGGATACTTGAACAACACTTTTTTCAAACTACACTATTTCTGTGCAAATTACTTCGCATATAATACTCTTCTGTTATATATAACAACCAAGAAATTTTTGTCCAGTGACATTTAATACGAAGTTTACTTGTACTTGTGTAATTGTTTTCCTTCAATGTGACTGCATTAATGAATTTATGTTGTAAATGGTGCATTGACAAGATGTGATACTGGTTGTTGCTAGTATATGATTTTGTACCGTAAAAGAATTATAACATGAACTGGTGACAGTCTTCAGTCCTGGAAGCTTATTCAGCTATTTCAATCAGCTTTTTTGCTTCAGACATAACAGCCCTTCAGTCAGCCTGTTCCATCAGCAAGAGACATAAATTCTCATGAGCTCCTGCATCACCTCAAGGGAATTTATGTCTCTTGCTTGCCTTGGATTACAGGACATAATCCATGGACCGTTTTCTGTCATTTCATTTGTTCGCACAGTCACCCATGCACATGCCAAACAACTTTATCTTACTTATTCAAGACACACTGCACTAGGACATGCAGCATAAAGCTGTGTGCATCCACATGTCTCAGTCGTGTTAATTATAATGTCTGCTGAATTACATGTAACAATTCAATTCACTGTTTGATACATTCGACAATGATACATTAGATACAATGATAATTTGCTTAAATCAATAAATGTCAGTCATCCAGTGTGAAAACGTCTATCACATCTATTAGCCCTTTGTTAGGAACACTTTTTGTCAAGGAGATTCCTGCAGGAATCAACTCAGCATTAAGCTGGATTGACAGCCATGATTATTATTATTACTATTTATTTTTTGGGGGAAAATCAAACATTAAAATGAAATTTTTTTTAATTTTTTATGAGAAGCAGGGGCAGGCAGTACTGTGCTACTCTCTTCACACACACACACCCCCCCCCCCCCCCCCACCCCCTCCTTTATATTTTCTTGGAGGTCTCCCCGGCCCTCCCCCTTCCCCTATATTTCTTGCGGGTCTCTCTCTTTCCCCAAAACCCTTTTGGGATGGGCAGGGAAAGGAGCACGAGCCTCCCCTCGTTTCTACGCCACGGCAATGACGGTGAGCACAATGGACTGTCCAGCCGTTTTTATCCGATCACGATGATGTACTTGTTATCAGTAAATGCAGGCACACTGTCACATTTAACCCTTATCATTCGGAATACACCAGTGTGTGAAATAAGTTTAACTAAAATAGTTGAAGGGTAGTGCCAGAATAGCTTGGTGCCTCTAGGCGTCAAGCTATTCTGGCACTACCCTTCAACTAAAGCCATTGGTCTATATCCTGATCTGTAAGTACTATAATGTAGCTTGCATAAAAAATGGCAGTGTACAAATTTGAAGCTTTTAGCCTCAGTATAATATGGGTTAACCCCAAACGGGCCAGTTATTCTTCATGGATTGTTCAAGGATCTTAGCTAACACCAATTTCAGGAACAGCTGTAGGTGTTCGGAGTGCTGTTGTCTATGCTTATGGTTCAAACTGGTTATCCACCGTGACACCACACTCGTTAGTGTTCAGAGTCGTTCGGCGTAAACGTAACCTCTATCCTACTACAAGGTTTCGGAGCCGTATAAACACATTCGAGACGTACTGAATGCGGATACGCGGCATAAAGCGAAGCCAAATCCGTCAGAGCAAACGTGATTGTATTAATAATAATAATAATAATAATAATAATAATAATAATAGGCGCTTTATCCCAATTGAAAATTGGCTCAAAGCGCCGCCGCGAACTGAACCCAACAAGCACGCTCACGTGAATCATGCGCATTCACTCACACACTGAACGTAAACACAGAACTTTCACGTGGTGCTAAGGGCAAGCTCAAGCGAGCTACTGTAGTTTTTGGAAATTCAAAATCGTTTGTATTTGAAATTTGATTAAGTGGACTGAAACTGATAACAAAGTGGAGGGGGAACGAATGAGTGCAAAGATTCTGCCACGCGAATGTGACTAAAATAAATAAACGTAAAAATAAATAAAGGGGAAAGAAATCGGAATAACGAAGAGGTTTACCGAATTAGACCCCACCCAGTATGGAGTTTACAACTCTATCACCTGAGCTACCCAAGTCTCCCCATGTTTTGAAATTTTATGGCATCGCGAGGTACGGCGAGACTGCCTGGTTTTATAAGCGGACACGACATGCACGTGTAGTTTGTACCCACACACGTCGTTTTGAATTGTTAACCCATTCAGCCCTGACGCATTACAGCAGGAGATGGGTCGACCATGATAAATCAAGGGTAGTGCCAGATTAGCTTGGCGCCTCTCGGCGCCGAGCTAATCTGGCACTACCCTTAAATTATCATGGTCGATCCAACTCATGCAACAGGTGCATAGTCGTTAGATGACGCATCCAAAACTTGGCAAATATGTAAGTCGGGCTGAATGAGTTAAGATGGAAGTGGCTGTTCCTTTTTTTCACAGTTTGTATTAGTAACAGTTTTTTTGGGGTTTTTTTTTTTTAATTTTTTTTTTTTTACCAGTTTGTACCCAGACGTTTCCACGCCATTTAAACCTAAATTAAACATTAACCAAATTACGAATGATTCCACATGACTGAATCAGATTCGTATGGATGCTATACAGGAATATAAAGTATGCCCCCCTCCCCCAACCCCTCCCCCCGCTCTTGTTAATCGTAGAGGCGACTTGATACAAACTGTCGTCATTCTTTACTCACTGAAGTCGTTTGATAGCTTCGCATCGAAAGCTGTCAAGTCAAGCTTCATCACATTCCGTTCCATTTAACTTATTCAAGACATGCCTCAAACGGATACGCCACAAATAGCCGCGTATCCGTAAGCAGCACGTCTCGAATTATTTAAGAATCTGGTGATTCAAGAAAGTGATTTTTAAAGTATATAGATTTTTGTCAGTTTAGGAAATCTACTGCTTCACAAAAAGTATGGATTATGTTTCATTCAGTGTTGCTGACATGACAATTCCAGTTTGTGTTATTGTACCAATCTTCACATATTTGAGAATGACGTTAGTTCTAGTGCTCATTGATTTGCGGTCCCCGCCATATTCCTTGCATCTTTTGTCTCTTGTCCGCTAAGCCTTTTACATTTTTTTCGTGAACTGCTTTCTTGTTGTTTTTTATCCGGGCATTTTATGCATGCGACATTTTCACCACTCTTTGTTGACATTTTGTTAGACAAAACTCCAGAGCGCCGGCACGATGGACAGTAAAGGTTTTAGATCTAGTTTGTAGTTCGTCTGGTATGCTTTCTTTTCGTTTTCCAGTCAAAACCGCGGGCTGGAGTAGAGAAATGCGTTTTGACGATGCGTATTAACCGATTTAACCCCACATGTCCCAAGATTTGGAGGTGTTGCCTAACTCCGGTGTACCAGTTGCAGGAGATAGATTGACCATGATAATTCAAGGGTAGTGCCAGATTGGCTTGGCGCCTGAAGGCGCCAAGCCAATCTGGCACTACCCGGCCTTGAATTATGTTCAATCCATCTCCTGCTGTAGGGCGTTGGGGCTAAATGGGTTAATGAACAGCATTTATTTCTTATAGTCTCCAAAAACAATGTTTTATATTGACCCTAAGAAATTAGTGCTATACAGTGATACACGCCGTGTGATAACGAATTTCTCTACGCCAGCCTGTGGTCTAAACACTCCCGTTATGAATTTCTTTTGTTCATCTTTGTTCCTGCTTCATTTAGTAGCACTTTCTGTTTTTGCTGTTAACCCTTTGAGTGTCGGTAGCGGTTTTCGCCGCGATGATTCCTATAGGAATCGTTGCGACAAAACCGCTACCGATACGCAAAGGGTGAAGCGCGCGTGCACAGAAAATCTATACTGCATGCCTAAAAACGTTTTTCATCGCTGAGCACCGTTCATCCGCCCAGAATATCTACCACACTATTCGTTGTGTACGCAGTACCCAGTTTAGTTTCAAGTTCGGTTGTCAGCGTAGACCTTGAACTGGGTTACACGGAATTGCGTTTATAAGTATGTGTGTAATAGTTTGCCAACTTCCATATTTGATTACGAAGTTTGGTTGTGCCTGAGAAATGGCTCACTATGTAATTCAAAGAAGAAAACGTCCGCTTAACACTCTAATTTCTAACGACAAGTAAGTGAGCATTGCGTGAGCTTTTAACCCCTTCACTGCCGAGAAAAATTAAAACCACCCACCTGCAAGAGGTGTAGATCCTCATGAGCCACCGCAGTTGCGGGGGTTCATGAGGATCTTTGCCTCGTGTTCAGGCTACTTGGTGCAAGTGTTCTTTTGACGTCTTCCAGTCTTTGATGTTGAATTGGCAGTGAGGGGGTTGAATAAGTACCCCATGTTTTTATGTACCCCATGTTTTAGAAAATGTGCACTTCCAATTATCAACTGTGGTTTCAACTTTAACTCTTTTCATCCTGATACACCCATTGCTTGAAATAAATTTGACTATGATAGTTCAAGGGTGGTGCCAGAATAGCTTGGCGCCTTAGGCGCAAGCTATTCTGGCACCACCCTTGAACTAAAACGGTTTTTCTACCTCCTAATCTGTAATGTATCTTCATAGGATAATAAGAATTAAAAAAAAAAATCAGCCTCAGTATAAAAAGGATACACATTTTCCGGTGGTAAAACGGGCCAGTAAATGTAAATCGCACTGGTTCTCTCCCTTGCTAGGATTCGCAGCGCTGCTCAGCGCAGCGAATCAAGGAAGACAACCAGTGAGATTGTATACATGTGCTGGTATATGATTTTGGGCCTTGACTGTGTGTAATGCTTGCTTGAAAAGACGAGTTCCAAAAATCACCAGTAGTTAATTGCTTCTGTTTCGACAACAGTGGATTAAAGCACGGACAAACCTGCCATATCGCATGTTTGCCTGGACTCGTAACCCTTTTAGCCCTGGGACCCTGCAGCAGGAGAGCGCCAAGCTCATCTGGCACTACCCTTGAATTATCATGATCAATCCATCTCCTGCAACTGGTACATAGTCGTTAGGCAACACCTCCAAAATTTGAGACATGGGACCTTGGGGCTAAAAGGGTTAATCAACTGTCAGTTTTTGACCTACTTCTGATCTCCGGAACGCGTCATTCTATTGCAATTGCGCCTTTGTTTGGAAAATGAGGTAATATAACGTGTGTTTTCATTGTTGGGCGGCACAGGAAGCGATAGTAAGTATCCCGCGTGTGTTGCAGACACTTCACTGACATGCATACAGTGCTGACAGTGACACACTTGTTTGTCAGTAGTGTGTAGTCTGGCGCGTGCAGTGAAAACTGCTTTTGCTTGTGTAACTATGTAAAACATTACCTTCGCTTGATAACGCCACACAAACGACCGTACAGACCACATCAAGTAGAGATTGTGCATTTTTGGTATTTATGCTTATATGCTGAATCGTTTGAGTCAAATACGGATATTTACATCTGTAATTAAATTCTTTTTAATCCTTTGCGTGTCGGTAATAGTTTTTGTCGCGATGATTCCTATAGGAATCATCGCGACACTAAAAAACCGCTACCTACACGCCAAGGCTTAATATAATGTTTGTTATTAACCTGTCCATGCTCGTGTTTGTCTCTTCCAGCCAGCGTGATGGCTCGACATCCGGGGCGAAACGAGGACCCAAACCCAAAAAGCCGCGTCTCCAGGTATGCTGTTGCATAATATTTATGACGCTTTGACACATAACTCCATCACAGTGCACATACTTTTTCGTCATTCAGTAGTCCCGTATATTGTCACATTGTGCAACCTTTAGACTTCCAGTCCTGCGTCAGCATGTTTATGTTCATAGGCCAAAAAAAATATATATATATTTTTTTAAAATTTGACATTAAATGGAACCCGTCCGTCGTCAGTGCGCATGAAACTAAGTTACACTGTTTCTGATCCTGGATATAGTTGCATGGGAAAGCGTAAATCCTGCGCAAGCCACTACGCAAGTTGTGTTGCTGTGTACAGCGGCGCACCTTGCATAGTGGCTTACGCAGGGTTTTCGCTCTCCCACTGAACTCTTTTAGCGGCGCACCTTGTGCAGGGTGTATGCTCTCACGCTGTGGTCAGCACAGGCCCGAGAGATTCTTTTTTTTTTTTTTTTTACATTTTCAGAGACTGAGACGGGGAAACATATAATGTATGCTATCCTTTTGCGCATTTTCGTGAACACTCCCGTTTTCAACATGATTTACTGTTGATCATTTCCTGCCTTGTATTACCCAAACTGTAGACATTCTTCTCGTCCATTAATTATACACATTTACACACGCATCTTGCACTCCCCACCCCCCACCCCCTCCCCATACCGCCACCCCCCTACCGCTTTCAATCTCACACATTTCACTCAGCTGGTGATTAATATCACAACTGTCACTGTCAGGTGCTCGCGTTGGTAAATACGTGACCATAAAAAGCCTCGGCCATCCAGTACCTCCTCTAAGGGGGGAGAGGTGTTCTGTCGAGAGTGTGTGTGTGTGGGCGGGGGGGGGGGGGGGGGGGGGGTATGGAGAGAGTGTTTTGCATTTTATAACCGAAGAGAAGTTGGTAACCTTTCGGCTTTTCCGCAGTGTTTTTTTGTAAAGGTGATTTCTGTAGAACGGAAAGTGCCTCGGACAACCAAAGGGTTAAACTCGTCCGTAATACTGTCGATCGCGGTATCATTTAATAATAATAATAATAATGAGTATTTATATAGCGCTTAATCTTACTCAAAAGCTCTAAGCGCTTTACAATCTGTACACAAAAATAAAAATACAATGACATATGCACATAACAAACAAAGCACAATGCCCGAACACACCACTTTTACAATAAACTAAACAACAATACATACATAATAATTTATATTCTAATTAACATTCAGTCTAAACAAGGAGGATTGCAGAACTACAACTAAGGCATCAAACACTGGCAGTTATTCAAAGTAAAGCTTGAAGAGGTGAGTTTTCAACGACCTCTTGAAGTCAGAGACAGACTCGCTGTTTCTGACCTCAAGAGGAAGTGTATTCCATAAAACTGGGGCTTGATAAACAAAAGTGCGCTGACCAAATGTTTTAGTTTGGATAGAAGGTACACACAACTTCCGTTTATCAGAAGAGGTAGCGGAGCTCACGAGAGGGTGTATACACATGCAGCAAAGAGGACAAGTATTCTGGGCTGGTGCCTGAAAGGCAGTTACAACAGATTTGCGTTATATTAAAAAAAAAAAAAAAAAAAAAAAAAACGGGATTCATGTTGTGGAGACACGTATACATACATGTATTCACCTTATAAAACGCGTTTTTTTCCGGTTCTGTCGTTTGGCTTCCCAATGCGCGGGCCAACGTCGGCCCAATGGCCTTTTGCGCATTGGGTTGATACTGCAGAGTAACATTTTCATCAGGTGTCAGATTTGATTGATGCATTGATTGTTAAGAAATATTATATATTACTATCATTTGCTCGTGTGAATTCATACTGTGCACGTGTGCTACATGCCATGATGTTGCCTGGAGTTTGTAAGGTATGTCCTTATGATTTTGTGGAGTTTTCCCTGCAAGAATCGCCGCGACAAAATGTGCTATGGGCAGCCAAAGGTGAATGTAATTTAACGTGTATAGAAAAACGCGTCAGTGATACACTCTGTGGCCTGAGAACTGAAAGGAAAGGAGAAAAAAATTCACTCCACGGCGCGCACGGCGCTGGTTTCGTGGCAGCTGATAACATGTTGATGACAGGTGATTTAACCCGTTTTATCCTGATACACCTATTGCTTGAAATAAATGTGACTGAGAGTTCAAGGGCGTTCCGGGAATAGCTTGGCGCCTGAGGCAAAAAGAAAAAAACGACTCATTTAATGCTTCATCCTGATAACCCATTGCTTGAATAAATTTGACTATGATAGTTCAAGGGTGGTGCCAGAATAGCTTGGCGCCTGAGGCAAAAAGAAAAGGACGACTCAGTAACGCTTTTCATCCTGATAACCCATTGCTTGAATAAATTTGACTATGATAGTTCAAGGGTGGTGCCAGAATAGCTTGGCGCCTGAGGCAAAAAGAAAAGGACGACTCATTAACGCTTTTTATCCTGATAACCCATTGCTTGAATAAATTTGACTATGATAGTTCAAGGGTGGTGCCAGAATAGCTTGGCGCCTGAGGCAAAAAGAAAAGGACGACTCATTAACGCTTTTCATCCTGATAACCTATTGCTTGAATAAATTTGACTGATAGTTCAAGGGTGGTGCCAGAATAGCTTGGCGCCTGAGGCAAAAAGAAAAGGACGACTCATTAACGCTTTTCATCCTGATAACCTATTGCTTGAATAAATTTGACTATGATAGTTCAAGGGTGGTGCCAGAATAGCTTGGCGCCTCAGGCGCCAAGCTATTCTGGCACCACCCTTGAACTAAAACAGGTTGATCTATCTTCTAATCTGTTATGTAGCCTTCATAGGACAACAAGCAAATTTACAAAGTCAGACGCAGGATGTAATGGGAGGAGCAATAATTATATCCCTTTCCCCTCCCTTTCCCCTTCCACCGCTTTTTCTGTCGGGTCGGCCTTGGTAGTTTCGAACGCTGCTTGATACAGACGGCGCCTAGCATTTTACGATGTGTTGACAATGTATTATTGTATATCTGACATTTTCTTCATGACATTTCCTCATTGTTATGGCTGCATCAGTGCCCAAGGCCATGCATATATTGCCAAGAGGACCTGCACAGTTGGTCCCGCACGCCGGGTTTTAACCCATTACATCCTGAGGCTGATTTCAAAATTGCTTATTGTCCTATGAAGATTACAAGATTAGATGAACCATTTTAGTTCAAAGGTGGTGCCAGAAAGGCACCACCCTTGAACGATCGTAGGCAAATTTATTTCAAGCAATGGTGTATCAGAATGAAAAGGGTTAAACGATGAGGAGATAAATTAAAATCCCCGACGACCTATCTGTAGGGTCAGACGAATGACCTGTTGCAGGAGACGCAAAATTGGTTCACCTCCTCTGTTTAGTTTTAACCCCCCCCCCCCTTTCCCCAATTGACTTGCTTTGTCTTTGGAACACAGATTAAAATGAGGATATTCTAACCAGCATGACTAAGTGAGTATCCTTATAAGACCCTGCAAACAGCAGGGGCGTGTACGAATTTTTGCGTCTTGTTGACGAGTGTGTGTTCTGCTAGAATTGTGTTACACTTGCGGATGGAATAGTGCTCCACACTAGTAATTGTGGTGGCATGTAGGATTGAGTAGGCCCGGCAATACTCTGTAGAATCCATGCTCACAAGCTGTTTTTTTTTTGTTTTTGTTTTTTTTTTTGTTTTTCTTAGAGTTAGACCCTCGTGTGTGGATGTTCTGTTTTCAGTGCTGATACTGAGCGATTGAATCTGGTATGCTAGTTACTTCTGTAGCGTTGACAGATAGCAGTTTATTTTATACAAACAGAAACAACTGTGTCGAGACGAATAGTGCTTAACAGAGTCCGCCTGGATAACAGTGACACGCGGGCTCTGTTAACCCTTTTCATTCTGATACACTACTCCTTGAAATTAATTTGAATATGATAGTTCAAGCGTGGTGCCAGAATAGCTTGGCGCCTGAGGCGCCAAGCTATTATGGCACAACGCTTGAACTAAGATGTTTGATCTGTCTCATAATCTGTAAGGTAGCCTTCATAGGACAATAAGCAATTTTTTCAAAACAATCAGCCTCAGGATGTGATGGGTTAACGGCCGATTTTTCTCCTCGATTTGCGACTTCGCTTTTTGTGTCTAGTCAGATTTGTTTCTTCACAGTGAACTTTGAATTGGTGTGTAGTGTTTGTATTGGTGTGTAGGGGTATCTAATGTTTTGTGAACCACCGTCCAGGTGTCAGTCAAATCCATCTCATCATTTGTTCGATAAGGCAACAGAAGTCCAGGTAAAAATGGTTCGAGGGCGGTTGCCTAAGTGTCTTCGTCAAAGGGTACGCGTAGATTACCACGTAAGTTGGGGTGAACGATTTTCAGTGAGCTGTTTGCTGTTGTTTGTTTCTTTTGCTTGATTGTTTCTTCTTGTTGTTTTATAACACATGCTGCCTGACACTTTACAGGAAGATGTGTGCATGGATTATGACAGTGAGGGCCGGTGCCAGAATAATTTGGCACATCAGTCGGGAAGCTATTCTGGTGCCACTCTTCGCTTACCGTATTCTATATGTTTCCACGCACAGAGACCATGTACTGGCGTAAGTGTGTCCGTTCACCAGCATTTTAACCCTTTGGCTGTCTGTAACGCTTTTTGTCGAGGTAATGCCTGCGGGAATCACGTCGTCAAAAAGCGCTACAGTCGGAGGTTTAACCCCTTCAGTGCCGGTTGACGCAGACTGTGTTTTTGCCATCTTCGTTAATTCAACACAGAAATACGCTGGTTGTCCCAGGAACATGAATTCAAGGTGGTGTCAACAAGAGGCATAGATCCTCATGAGCCCCCGCAGTTAAGTGACGTTCAATTTCTCCCGGTACTGGACGGGTTAAAAGAAAAACACTCTCTGCTTACTTTTAAGTATTTGTCCATGTGTTGATGTGACGTGTTTGCGCGTTTTTTAAAGGAGAGCACAGACGATACATCGGAGATGGAGGGTGACAGCGACAAGGACAGCGGTGACGAGCACACAAGTGACAGCAGCAGCGACACCACGCGAGGCGGGGACACGGGCCGCTCCAGTAAAGACGAGGGCAGTGGCGGAGGGGCGAGCAGCACAACCAGCAAGGCGGACGCCAGCAAGAACAAGAAGGAAGACAGTAAGCCCACGCCATCCGGCTCTGGGGCTGGGTCCGGGGTCAAGGTCACACCACCCGTCAAGCGTGGTCGAGGTCGACCCCCCAAGTACCCCCGACCCGGCATGCCGGGCTACGTGCCGCCGCCCTCCCAGCTGAAGAAGGCCAAGCTGAAACTGGACAAGGTGAAGGGCACGCCGGGGCGGAAGCCGGGGTCAGGGAGCAAGAAGCCGGGTCCCAAACCCAAGAACAAGCCGCCCACACTGGCCAAGCAAAAGTCCTCCGACAGTAGCAACGCAAAACCCGCCTCGCGGGAAAAAGACAACGTGTCGACAGACCACAGTCCCTCTCACACCGGCAGCACCCCAGCCACGCCCAAACCCGACCACCCCAACGGCAAGACGAACGGGCAGCAGGCCCCGCAACCCCCGCCCAACGCCGCCGCCGCCACAGCAGGCGGTAAGCACGCTACGGACTCTGGCATCTACGACTTTCAGTCAGATGACGCGGACTCTCAGAAGGCGTTCACGGTGGGCAGGCATGCAGAGCGAGAGGTGGTGCAGAAACACTACTGGTGCCCGCCCCCGGACCTCAAACCTGTGTTGGACTCGGTGCTCATCACAGACGTGACCACAGATAGTGGGTTCACCATCACCGTCAGAGAGTGCAGTGCCGGGCCGGCCTTCTTCAAAAAACGCGACGATAATACGTGAGCACGGGCAGATTGTGGTGGTCCGAGAGAAAGAAACAGAGTGAGAGAAGGACAGACGTTAACCCTTTCAGACCGAAGTTCCCATTTTTCAAATTTTGGAGGTGTTGCCTAATGACCATTTACCAGTTGCAGGAGATTGATTGACCATGATAATTCAAGGGTAGTGCTAGATTAGCTTGGCGCCGTCAGGCGCCAAGCTAATCTGGCACTACCCTTGAATTATCATGGTCAGTCCACCTCCTGCTGTAGTGACTCGGGTGTAAATGGGTTAATGTGCTCGGAGTTTACCATGTCACGTGAGGGAGAGTGACATAGAGAGGATCGGCCGTCGGTCGATCTCTCTCGCGTCACACGTTAAACCCTAACAATGAAACATTTGAGCGGCTGTGACAGCATAGCTTGGCGCCTAATACGTCTCGCTACTCTGGCACCATCCTTGAACTATCCTGGCTGCTATGTCTCCTGGTCTGTCGTGCAGTCATAAGACATACGTGGACTGTGTGTGTGTTTAACGATGTACTTAAACGACACTGTTTTCAGAGTTGTGGGAAATGGAGAGATTCTCATCGTGGATACTTTGTGTGCGCGCGTATGGCGTCAGTTGAGACGGACAAAAAAAAAGGTGTCAGCATTACGTAGTGCCATGACCGAAATATTTTTAATTGTCGTGAGAGGAGTGTTTTGGATGCATGTATTGCGTACGTGTCGTGTGTTTTTCATCGTACCATTCCAACTGAATCTCGCGTACGGTGCTACTATTGACTAGTAATCGGAAGGACCCGCTAGTGCCTGTGCCAGTGAAGAAATCACAGTGCCTACTGTTAGTTGATACTCCTCTTCTGCACGACGTATCACGCTCACGCTAAATCGACTTGGTGTCGCGTCACCGGATCCAGGGCTCAGTTGCATGAGTCAGCTTAGACCTGCGCTAGCCACTAAGCAAGGTGCTCCGCTGTCGCGGACCACCTTGCTTAGTGGCTAGCGCAGGACTAAGCTGACTCATACAAAGGGCCCACTGGTCTAGGAAGTTACTTTTTTACTGGCTGCGATCTTTCTATAGGTGAGGGGGGGGGGGGGTGATACGAGAGGCAGGGAGAGGCACGGATATTCTGCCACCCCCCCCCCCCCACCCCCCCTTCTTTATTTTTATTTTTTTTTTAAATTTTATTTTAATTTTTTTTTTTTGGAGGGGGAGGGGGTTTTGCCGCCATTCCTCTCTCCTTTCCCCACCATCTTCCGGTTCCTACGCCACAGCCCGGATCATAAGCGTGGGATGATCGTGTAGAAGGAGACCATGTACGCAACGATCCTCGCATGCCTGTGGCCCGGATTGATCTTTTGTTTTTGAATGTTAATCGTCTCGCGCCAAAGTGCGATGCCAAAGTGACTGAGCCATATATTTTTTCAGAAATATTATCCTCGCTTCGTTTTGGAGGCGTCACCTAACGACCATGTACCAGTTTGGAGGAGATGTACTGACCATGATAATTCAAGGGTAGTGCCAGATTAGCTTATCATAATCACTCCATCTCCTGTTTAGGGCGTTAATTGGAGCTAAATGGGTTACGTTAGTGCAAGTTTAACCGTGGTCTGACCGCCTGGTGCTTTGTGACCAGCGAAATTACTTAGTCAAGTGGCATAGATCCGCGTAAGCCCCCGCAAATGCATTTGTAACTCGGGGCAGTGAGTAATACACATGGGGTCGATTGCTCGCATGAGCTTAGTCCTGCGCCAGCCACTAAGCATAGGTACTCCGCTACAGGGAGCACCTTGCTTAGTGGCTGGCGCAGGACTAAGCTCGCTCATGCAATTGACCCCAAAAGCATACTGGTTCTTCTCCCCAGGGGATAGCGGTAGCGAATCGAGGGAGACAACCAGTGACGTACTGCCCGTTCTGCTGTTTTTTTTTTTTTTTTTATTTTTTATTGTATGATGAAACAGTTCTGTGTTAAGTATGCGCCGCTTGCTTTGCAATATGTGCTGGTGCTATTTGCATGCGTGAGCTTAGTCCTACGCCAGCCACTAAGCATGGTGCTCCACTATAGCTTAGTGGCTGGCGCAGGACTAAACTCCCTCATGCAACTGGCCTCTGGTGCCGATGAAGGACGCAGCGCCTTATGGATACTATTGTAAGCCGATTTGAGTGACGAGGCTCGATGATGTTGCTGGGCTGAGCAGGATGAGCCCAGCAAGATGAGAAGATTGCGTGTATGACTGCTTTTTATTACCCCCACCATGTAGGTGTCCACGCAGACTGCAGACGCGTTTAGGTTGCTTTTAATTACCACTTCGTCTAGATGGCCAAACTCCGACTGTATCAGTTTTTTTCTTTATATCTCTGATTCCAGAGAATGGAAATGGTTCCGCTGGGAGTTTACGGTGACTGAAGATAGTCCCCACATAGCATTGTCATAGCATTAACTTTTGCTGTGGCCGCAGTGGATTTGATATTCAAGTTTGCTTGTCACGTTAATCCTTTCACTGCCGGTTGGCGCAGATTGTGTTTCAGATATTTTTGTCACTTCTAACCCAAAAAGCCGCAGCCGTCTAAAGACAAAAGACACAAAATGGCTTCAACAAGAGGCATAGATCTTCATGAGCCCCCGCAAGTGCGGGGGCTCATGAGGATCTATACCTCTTGCAGGCGGGTGGTGTTGAATTTTTCTCAGCAGTCACCGGGTTAAGGCTTGCTTCCTTATGCTATTGAGTATAGTAGTTGTGTGAGTGTGGGATGGATGCGTGGCTTTTGGTTGTTTAATACGGTTGTTTGGAATTTTGTACATTTGTTGGACAGTTGTGATTTATAAAAAGAACAAAAATTTCTCAAGTTGTTTGTGCTTGTGTGTGTGTGTGTGATATTTTTTTTTTAATAAACATTTTTTTTTTTAAAGCCCCTCTAAACGTCCCCAACCTGTTTCCTCTACCGTCTTCAAATCCATCATCGAAAGTTGGGAAAGTTCCTAACTTTTTTTTCAAACCGCACCTCCCTCTGTAGAGTATATCTCAACTGTGAGATTACTAAATTATTCTGATAAAGATCAATAATTATTTTCCTGTGTCCAGATTATCCTAACATGCTCGTTCTAACCGCCATTCGGCATTCTGTTGCGTACCTATGCCCACCTCCTCCCCTCTCTCTCTCTCTCCCGGCCTCTGTCTGTCCGTCTCTCTCTCTCTCTCTCTCTCTCTCTCTCTGTTTGAGACTGCTAAATTAGCCATTTGACCTTTTGATGATCACGTTTTGCCTTTCCATTTTAATTAGTTCTTACATATTACGCGCGCGTGTGTGAGTGCGTGTGCAAGGACATGATTGAAAAGAAAGGTCTATGTACCTAATCATTTATCATTGAGAGATAAAAAATAAATGCCCCCCCCCCCCTCTCTCTCTCTCTCTCTCTCTCTCTACCTACTTATTTATTTACTGACGTTCAAAAGATATGCGAAATAGTGTTTCCGATGATTTCAAAAATGTTGCATTTCTTTTGCTCGTCAGTGTACACACACAAGCTTACAGACGCGCACAAAATGAAATGATTTTATTTACACCACTGATGACAAGACGTAATGACGACACTGATGGGAGAGATGTCAGGATTTGGGTGCGGGTCTGTGATTTTGCCCTTCACGGCCCAAAGCCGTACGGTACAGAATCTCAGACCAGCACTCGCATGGAAGGAACGGGTGATGGAAAGCAAAGAGTAATACACCAGCAACCAAAATGTTTAACACTGGGAACATGAGCACCTCAAATTTGAGAGAAAAAAATGTATTCTGCACGCTCTAAGTCTAATTGCATTTTCTGACCGAAAGGTATGTTGATCAACAGATGTAAACTGACCCTTGTCGTAAAAAATGATAGTGGTATTAGCGGTCTTTTTTCCCCCAAAGCTTTTCAACCTGTTCATATTATATTTAAAATTATGCCCTTCAAATTAGTTTTGCCCTGATGTCCATTTTTGTGTGTGTGAAAAGCAAGCTTTTCAGTGTATATTGAACAATCAATGTAACTTTCACAAAAAGGGCTAATATTGGTGACAAGTTGTAACGAAGGACATTTTTGTTGTTGTTGCCGCGTAACACCAGATATAAAGGGCGCCACGTTGATCTAGTCGCTGTCGGTGTCTCCAATAGAGGGCCAGTAAGTCGTTACAATTATATGTTCATGTAACGAGCAAATGAAATGCGTCATTTTTGGAATCGTCGGAAATGTTTCAGTGTTTCCAATGATTACAAAAATGTCGCATTTCTTTTGCTGGTCGGTATATCTTTAAAAAGGAACCAAGTAAGCAAAATATCGGGTTGGCATCGGTCGCCGTCGGTCTGCGCGGGCCGAGGTCGACCCGATGACGTTTAAGGTAATCAGTTAATCATTGAAATCTACATAAACTTTTAGCCCCCAACACCCCACAGCAGGAGATGGACTGACCATGATAGTTCAAGGGTAGTGCCAGATTAGCCTGGCGCCTGAAGGCGCCAGACTAATCTGACACAACCCTTCAATTATCATGGTCAATCCATCTCCTGCACCTCTGGTACATTGTCATGTAACACTTCCAAAGTTTTAGATATGCGGCGTGGGCATATGACAACGTGGGTTACGCTTCAGGGAAACAAATCCAAGGACAAGCTCAGCATTGTGTGGTGACTGCAGCCACAGTGCACAGCTTGAGCGCCGGGTCGAAGGCCGTGCCATCATTACACGGGAAGTGCCATTTGTTGTAGGGCAAAAAGCAGAACCAGAAGCGTCGACAGTCGCCCACCTTGCGGAAGAAACCCACGTTCTCGGGACAGTCGGGATCGGTAGAGCCTGCTCGTGGGCAAAGAGAACACGTTAGAACCTTCACTGCCCAGAAAAAGTGGCACACAATCCAACTGCAAGGGACATTGATCATACTGGGTCCTATCTTATAGGCCGGACTGTCAGAAGCTAGGTTGGGACCGTCGGACGGAATCTTATGGCCGACCGCCAGCATTTGTCTGCAAGCGACAGTCCAACTCGTAAAAATCAAACAATCAAAATCTTACGATATATTCTCGCAAAATATTTTCTCCTTCAATAATAAGCAGATACAAACATACCATTTTAAATACTTTTTCTTCAAATATATATATACTGACATTAAAAACGCGAATTTTTCACCATAGCGCTTTTCATCGTAAATATGCTTTAATCCGGGTTATTTTGATGTCATTTATTAGAAAATGTTATGAAGAGTGTGTTATGTCGTGTGCAGATAGAATGTTTAGTCTTAAAAATCGCACATGATGACTTATGACGTCATCAGTGACACTACCATCACAGGATATTGAAAGTGAAATGGGGAGCATCTGCAGAGGACACGGCTCAAAGCCAACCAATGTGCAGTGTCACTAGGGTCCGTGTGCATGAAAATCCGGCCTGTTTGGTCTTGACCTACATTTCGTTTGTCAAAGGCACCTAAATAATCAACATGACCTAAAAACATGAAAATCAAAAAGTTCTTTATTTTTAGGTTAGCGACCATTTTATTTACCTGATCAAATGGATATGGGTATGTTCTTTATCTCTGTGTCAGTCATTGGAGCATATAAAATGGTTTGAAAGTAATTCACATTAAATCAAATAAGATTTATTAAGAAAATAAAGTGCACCGGAAGTTCTGGTTCTCTAATGATTTTTTTTAGTCAAATTTCATTTGAGGCAGTTAATAACATCATAAGCAATCCACACAACTTGTGTGTTAAAACATATCACAGGAAACTTGCTTCACAGAGTGTGTCCAGTTTTGCTTATTTTCACCTCTAACGAAACCCTGTGTCCTCGGTTAAACATCTGAAGTAAGCAACAAATAAAATTTTCATGTTTTGCTGTCAGGGTGGCTCTTTGTTTGCGGGTACGCTTACAGACACTCTTCGCGTTTTTAATGGAAGTCAGTATATTTTTTCCACGATAACTAAATTATGCAAATAAATCTTCTTTTTTTTCTCCGAATATATTTTTCCTCCAAAACAGTTTTATCTTCCAAAATATTGGGGGAGGGGGCCAGGGGATACCCCACAACCTCCTACCCAATGCGCAAAAGGCCATCGGTCCGACGTCGGCCCGATGGCCTTATGCGCATTAGGTACTTTTTTTTCTTGTGGGGGCGGAGCAATGTGATTATGGACTTCACAGTTCAAAGAAAGGCCGTAAAGTCCAAAATCACAGACCAGCGCGTTGTCCAGATAGGCTGGGATAATACTGAAACAGCAACAACTTACTGTGACGTTCCATCGCTTATCAGAAGTTTTGCCGTGAGCAATACCGTACAGTGGAGCGGTTGACAGTGGCTGGGCTTAGGGCAGAAGTGCACGTGCAACCCGTGGCTCCAAGGCAGTGCCGGAAAAGCGACAGCAAGTCCAGCAGAACTACGACTGTCTACTGAAGTCTGCTAATCACAGGCTGGGGTAAACGAATCGATGGTGTACGCGTGCAACCTCGTGACTGACATTAAGCCGCTCGAAAACATGTTCCGATGCGCTTGACTCCTTTGTTTTTTTTTCCCCATTTTCCGACCGAAATGTGGAACATAGGGCCAGTTGCTTGAGTGAGTTAAGTCCTGCGCCAGCTATAGCGGAGCACCTTGCTTAGTGACTGGCGCAGGACTAAGTTCACTCACGCAACTGTCCCCGTAGCAACATTGTAAGGAAAGACCTCGGAACATATTCTGACCAAAATGTAATTGTTTTTCTTGAAGCCACAAATTTGTTAGCACGTGAACACAATCGAAAAGCGCTTTTACAATGTGTATCAAGGTACAGTGTTTATTTCATTTATTTATTACACGGCATCTTGACAATGCTTCTCTCTACCCAAGCCTGTGCTGTTTCTGACACTAGTGAAAATAAAAGCATGTGTTTCTGACACTAGTGGCAGTAAAAAGCATGTGTTTCTGACACTAGTGACAATAAAAAGCATCATAGTAAAGTGCAACATTCATGGAAGTGCAACAGAAGACAGGATAGACGTTGTACCTGGAAACAAATCAGTTTTGACATACGCTTGATAGTGACAACAGCATTGGAGATCGGGTGCGCACCCAAACATTCACGCGCGCGCTCACACACGTACAGACACACACACACACACACACACACACACACACACACACACACACACAAACACCAACAACATCCACCATACTCACCACAACATAATGAGTCACCACCGCCAATAACCGGCAATATTATAACAATAACAACAACCACATAAAGTAAAACGCAGGCTTGGAGACATCAGTTTATTTACACAATGACACCACGCTACGAAGATGATGACAGTTTCTTGACGACACGAGGGGGAAACATTTTGCTTCACTGACTGAACCATCTCACATGGTCTGGAAGTTTTCCGGCAGCGGTAAGGACACATGGGGCGAAAATAAAGAGGATTTAGACCTAAGCATATACCGCCCCTTACAGACGGAGGAAGTCAAACTTTGGGCCAGCACGAAGTGGATTGGTTGAAACAGGTACAAGCACTAAATGCGTCACACTGCTTGTCTCCCTCGATTCGCTGCGCTGATCAGCGCAGCGAATCGAAGGAGACAACCAGTGTGTACATGTGTATGTTACAGACCACAGGCCACACAGGGCAATTGCTTCCGGTGCATGTAGTAACTTTTCCGCCAGAAATAGTTCCAAAAATTTCCTCCCTTTTTGCCATTTTGTTAGGGTGTAAAACTTCAATTGTGTGCCTTTTTTTGCGTTTTGAGCAACAAAAGGCATGACAGGTGGTGTGAAAAAGAGCAAAATCTGGGTAATTTTAGTCGACCTAGTGTGTTCATGGGAGCCTAATTGGGGCATGTGCACGGTTGTATGCAGGCTTGCAGACGACAGTTTTGTCATGGGGTACTTAGTGCATTTGAGTGTTGTGAAAAACGCTAACTCTTAATTTTTTTAAGAATTGCTGAAATAGCTTCTCCTGTGATGTGCTCCGCGTGGATTTTTTGTTTTGGCAGAAAAGTTCTTCGTTCATAGTTTTATGCTGCAAGAGGCTAACAGATAACAGTGTGTGAAAAGGGGGCGTAACCTAATTGCCCTGTGTGGCCACACTGACACACTACCTTCACCCAGCAACCGATGCACACGACTCGAGAATGTCATGGCCCTTGGCACAAAAGCCTGATGTCGAAACTTGGGAGTTCTACTCGAGGACTTCATCTCAAAGCAGGGAGACAGATCGACCAATTCGAATAGTTGAAGGGTGGTGCCAGAATAGCTACTCTAACACCATCCTTGAACTATCATGATAAACCCACACCTTCTCCTGTATCTGGGCAGAACAGGTTAAAATTGATGAGAGGGTTACATCATGCGGCAGATATGGCCGTAAGCGGCCTGAGGCTACTTTCTTCAAAATCACCAAGAGCGGACACTCATGTCAAGTAGGGTGTTCCGCTTGTGCCGTCAAATGATGACATTCTGTGCTTGGGAGCGTGCAGGAGATGGTGGCCGAAGAGGGGGGGTGGGTGGGGTGGGGTGGGGGGGGGTTAGAGGTGGGAGGAGGGTGCACACTTGTTGACTCCTTCGATTAGCTAACGCTGACCAGAGGTAACGAATCAAGGGATACAACCAGCGTGAAGAGGGTGCTAAACTCTGGAAGAGGGAATCACTGGGAGACCCAGTGCAGGAATCTAGAGGTTCAGTTCCAGAGCCCCAGTAAGCAAAACGTCCTCCAGGCCGCCGTCGGCCGTGGTGGGCCCGCGCACGGATGTGCGCGGGCCCACCTAGGCCGAGGGACGGCCCGAGGACCATTGCTCACTGGGACAGGCTTGGGTCTAGCTCGGAAACTCGTTTTCACGATGTCTATCGCGGTACCCTGTTTATTTTGTATGTTCGCCGGCTTTCCTCATACTGCTATATACATGAGGAGCAAAGTTTCCGATGATTCCAAAAGTCAGTCGCATTTCTTGTGTTCTTCAGTATATAATGAAAATCTCGTGTTTTTTTCTGAAAAATATTGACAGACTGATTTTTTTCCATGTATCGGCAGACTGAGTACCGGCTGCACATTGATTACGGGTCCGTGGTGAAAACGCGATTCTCCCTAGAACCAGCATCATACTTCCTAGACGCCATACAAATAGATAATAGATTATGACCGTTTACCATCTCACAGCTTATTACAACGGAGGCCACGTGCTAGTCCAGTTGATTCTGACGGCTAAACACCGGGTACCCCGAACCCCCGGCTCTACCGTTCGCTGAGCTCCCGGGCTGCGTTGCACTGGACGAGCGAGGTGTGGTCACACACCTGGTACACCTGGTTGAAGGACGTGCCCGGGGGACAGGTGAAGCGGTACTTGCCAGCCGGCAGGGCACAGAACCAGAACGCGCTGCAGTCTTTAGGGTCCCGGAACAGTCCGTAGTTGACTGGGCACGTCCCGCGGTCACTTCCGCCTGGGAAGAAGGAAAAGCAAACGTTTGGTTTCAACCCTTTTCGTTCTGATACACCCAGTGCTTGAAATGAATTTGACTATAGTTCAAGGGCGGTGCCAGAATAGCTTGGCGCCTGAGGCGCCGAGCTATTCTGGCACCACCATTGAACTAAAACAGTTGATCTCTCTCCTAATCTGTAATGTAGCCTTCATAGGACAATACGCAGATTTTGTGAAATCAGCCTCAGGGTGTAATGGGTTAATGTGTTTCGCTACTGCAAAAGTGATATCGAAGACGGAAACACACACACAAAAAAAGGAGTCGGTTATTCAGTTGTGAGGGGAGGTGTTGTCTGAACCTTGGCGAGGCCTTAACTTTTTCCGTCCTTGGATGACAGGTCGCTACGTATGTTGGCGGGTCCACGCTGAGCTAGAGATGGTTTAACCCTTTTCATCCTGATACACCTATTGCTTGAAATAAATTAAAATGATAGTTCAAGGGTGGTGCCAGAATAGCTTGGCGCATCAGGCGCCAAGCTATTCTGGCACAACCTTTGAACTAAAACAGTTGATTATCTCCTAATCTGTAACTGTAGCCTTCATAGGACAAAAAGCAAATTTTGCAAAATCAGCCTCAGGATGTAACGGGTTAAAGGAAGAGGGTGACTAAAAGCTTACCAAAAATATTTGTCACAGACAAGTCAGAGCCAAACTCACTCACTGCCGAGAAAAAGTTAAGGCAATACCGACTTCAAGAGACACATATCCACTGAGTCTCCGCAGTTGCGGGGACTCATGAGGATCTATGCCTCTCGCTGACGTCAATTTGTACCCATGTTCCTTGGAGGGCCGGACTCTTTGGCGCTGGATCAACCAAATCTGCGATCACTGAACTCCGGCACTATGATAAGGAACCGGGGGCCATCATATTTAGTGGTGTTAGTACTGCTTCCGTGAATGTCCCCGGGCATTGTTTTTCGGGTGATAATTGCTGTTACAGTGAAGCCCTGAACAACCCTACCCTCAAAACACAAATATAGGGGCCAAAAGGAGGAAATTTCGGGTCACACAAACCCACCTCCAGAATTTGCCGTATAACATTTTGTGGCAAACAATGGCTTTTCGTGTTTCTGAGTAGGATTGACACTAGAAAGTATGTGTACCCCCACATGACTTACCGTGAATTACTGCATGCATATAGCCAGAGCGGACACTAAAGTGAAAAGTGCCGTTTTAAAAAGGCTATAGGTTCCAGGATATAGTCACCAAAGTAATCTCGCTATGCCAGTCTGCCTCGTGAACCTCTCCCGCAAATCATCCGTCTACGGGGGCCTTCGCATTCTTCGTACCACATCTCAAGAAAAGCTGTTTATAGTATGTCGGTACACACCCAAAAATCATCGGTTAACCCTTGCACTACTGCTTGAAATTAATTTGACTATGATAGTCTAACTGTGGTTACAGAATAGCTTGGCGCCTCAGGCGCCAAGCGGCTATTCTGGCACCACCCTTGAACTGAAATGGTTGATTCATCTCCTAATCTGTAATGTAGCTTTCATAGGACAATATTCACATTTTTAAAAGTCAGCCAGCCTCAGGATGTAATTGGTTTTAGCAGCACCAAAAGGAAAAAAAAAAAATGTCCAATCATGCATATTAACATATGTTACTGTATAAAGCTGTAGGTCTAGAGTATGCTCGCGCTTTGGATTCCAGCATGCACGGTAAATAATTATGATCATGCTCACATCATGCTATGCGGCAGTATGGATTATAATGTCGTCATGCACTTTTTTTCTGTCATGCATAAATTGCCATAATTAGCAACGTTTTACGTAATGACAAAACAAAACAGCAGCATGTCACAGTCGGTTCTGCCAAATGTGACGATTAACCCATTTAGCCCCAACACCCTACAACAGGAGATGAATCGAGCATGATAATTCAAGGGTTGTGCCAGATTAGCTTGGCGCCTAATGGGCGCCAAGCTAATCTGGCACTACCCTTGAATTATCATGCGCGATCCATCTCCTGCAACTGGTACGGCGTAGTCATGAGATGACGGCTCCAAAATTTGGGAAATGGGGCTAAAAGAGTTAATGCGGCTTACATATACACAATGACACGCGAATATAAATGAAGTTCACGCTTCTTGTAACAAAACGAAATATGAACGTAACGTTCTATAATTCTGTGGCATTAACACCTTGACTGCTACTGCGATTTCGCACGGCGGAAAAGACTGACGCATAAATGACTCCGCGTCTTTTTCGCCGACCGGTTTTGTCAGAAGCAGTCATGAGGTTAACCCCTTCACCGCCGAGGAAAACTGAACACAATCCAGCTGCAAGAGACTTAGATCCTCATGAGCCCCCGCAGTTGCGGGGGCTCATGAAGATCTATGCCTCTTGCTGACACCATCTTGTCATCCATGTTCTCATGTTAGGCTGCTAGGCGTTGTATTGACACAGATTTTCAGGAACGCAATCTACGTCCACTAGCAGTGAAGGGGTTACACACACGCACACGCACGCGCACACACACACACACACACACACACACACACACACACACGCACACGCACGCACGCACACGCACACACGCACACACACACACACACACACACACACACACACACACACACACACACACACACACAGACACACGTTACCTTCTTTTCATGCGAGAGTGCTTGTCAACGCCGGCTCGGGCTTGGCGGATTGACGTCGTGAGCAATATTTTCCAATTCATCAGCAAAAGAAATACTGAAATATCCAGTCGGCAAACACGTCCACACGTTGATCCTTTGCTTTGCAGCCGTGGATGGATTTCAAGTTAAATTTAACTGTTTTTATCACTTTGTCCGAGCATGCGGGAATCACTAGTGACGCCATAGTTTCCCAAAAATGCTGCAGATCTTAATAATAATAATAATAATAATACCGTTCTCAATTTTGGGGGAAATCGACTCAAAGCGCCGCGCCTGAAACCCAACACACACACTCACGAAACAGACACGGATTTACGCCATTTAAGACAAACACAGTACAAGACAAACGAAGGGCCAGTCAGCTACTGAAGTTACAGAGATTTTTGATCGCTTGTATTTGAAATTTGTAAAGTGGCCTGAGACCGGTACCAAAGTGTGGGGGGTGGGGGGGTGGGGGGTGGAAGAACCGGAGTACCCGGAGAAAGAACCCCCGACGGTCCGCCCGAATTAACGGTGACACTTACCAGAGGAGAAAAGTCCAACGCCGGAACCCGGTATCGAACCTCGCACCCTTGGCATTGGTGGCAGGCGCCTTAACCACTGCGCCACGGACCGCCCCAAAGGCCTTAAGCGTTTCAGGAGCAGTCTCAACATTGATCTTTTTGACGAATATCAACACCTGTGTATAAAATGTGTTATAATGCCCTCTAACGAGTGGCTACGGTTGTTATATCGTTCATAACTGCGTGAATATATGACTTTGTGTCCGCCGGCGTTTCACGGCTGAAGCGTATGCGCCGCTCAACTCCACCAAAAATCCTACATGGACTATACTATGTACTGAAACTGAGCTATTAATAGCACATCTCCTAATCCATGAGCAAATCAGAAAGTAGCTGGCGATCTATGTAACAGGTTTGTATGGTCACCACGGACGCATAGTTAGTTTAAGTTCAGTTGAGGCTAGATTAATGTCTTTCCAAGTTGTCTGTCAGCGGGAAAGTCGGGTAATACATTACGTACTGAGAGATTTTGAAGACGGTGAATAATACATTTATCTGATAACCTCGACACAGCACACACACGGAACACAGTCATGCAGCTGCAACACCGGTCTTTAAGTGAATGGCATGCAAAATGTAGCTTAACCCTTTGGGTGTCGGTAGCGGTTTTAGTCGCGATGATTTCTGCAGCAATCATCGCGACTAAAACCGCTACCGACACCCAAATGGTTAAACAACGTGAAACAAAAACACGAAACAAGGCATTCCGAAAACGCTTAATATCAGAAACAAATCACTTTTTCTCACTTTTGAAAAAATAAAAATAAAAACAAATTAAAAACAAACAAACAAACATTAATATGAGCTGCATGCAATTTTTTTTTTACAAATAAAAAAAATGCATGCAAACCCTGAGCAATAAACACCACAATAATCAACATAGAAATTCAAGACATTTACAGGGCAAGATTACAGCGTTGTTTTATATATAGCGTTAACAAGCGGTAAACACTGTTAGTATAATTATCGTTGCAGCTGATTCCAAAGCTTGAAGCAGTCTTAACTCACCCCAAGAGCACCCATATCGTGAACGCGTCATCCGAAATGTGCCGCGCCAGGGTACGCGGCTTTAAGCCGCGTATCCGAATGCGACACGTCTCGAATATATTAACCTCTTCTCTGCCAGCGGACGCGAAATGCGCGTCTGAACTCACGCTACACTGACCGCCATTCTCGTGAAGGACACAATGTAAAGGGTATCAAAAGGATGGGAATACGGAAACACAGGACTAACAAGAGACATAAATCCTCATGAGCCCCCGCGAATGCGGGGGCTCATGAGGGTTTATGTCTTTTGCAGATGGAAATCCTCGACGTTCCCTGGCAGTCAAGGGCTTAAAACGACCAAACATGTTTCTGCCAAGCGTATAAAATAGAGAACACACACACACACACACAAACACACACACACACACACACACACACACACACACACACACACACACACACACACACACACTAAATAGAAAGACGCTGAACAAAGAAAGACAATTTGGACAGGACGAGCACAAAACAGTTTACTTATTAGTAAAGAAGCCGTTTGGTGTTCCTCCGTTCAAAGCGTCCCTCTTTCTTTGCCCAGGTAATTTCTAAAGCAACGAAGACGTGTGCCCCAGTTTTACATCTATTCGTAACACCATCAAACCGCGTAACAATTATAATTATTGTTCTCGTTGTATATATGCTTACATCTATCTACACTATCTTGGTCTATAGATAAGTGTTTAGATGATCTGAGCTATCTATCACTACGGTTACGCATTAACAAAGTTGTGCTTGTAGTGAGTGCTACTAAAAGTGCTGACGGTGTCACAACGGACTCCTTACTTGGGGACGGTGTGGTGGTGGTGAACACTGGCGTGGGTGTTGTTGTTGTTCGTGGTGACGTCACTGGCGCCGCCGTTGTCCTGAAGGTTGTCGTTGTTCTTGGTGTTGTTGTTGTAGTTGGTGATGTCATCGATGTTCTTAGCGTTGTTGTTGGGGTTGGTGTGGTGGTGATGACGGGGAACTGGGTGGTTGGAATAGGCCCTGATGGTGAACATCTGCGAGAACAGAAACATTCGCATCAATATCCCAGTATTATCGTCGACGTTATAGATAGCAGCGTCATTATTGTCGTCCTCGTCGTAGTCACCGTCACACCGTCCATAATCATCGTCATTATTATAATGTGGTGGCGGAGTATCAACCTAAACACGCCACTCTGTCAGAAGATGAGACACTCCTTACACATTACATAAAGGCGGCCAACGGACCGAAGTCGGTCGCAGTGGGCCCGCGCACAACAGTGCGCGGGCCCACTGCGACCGACTTCGTCCCGATAGCATTTTGCGTGCTGGGTATGTTGGGACCCAACCGATGACGCCCTCCAAACGCCAAACTCGGAAAGACTGCTTGGGATTGAAAAAAATATGGACTTACTCTTGGCCTTTCATCAGACACTTGGATATGGCGTTCAGAAGCGGGTACGGTCCCTGGCCACAGAGAGGGCTGCCAAGGTAGGGGAAATCATCTAGCTCAATGGCCCACACGATGGCGCCACCAAAGCCGTTCTGGTTCATCCAGGTCATCTGAAACGCGATAGATAACGTCGTGAATCATTGGTTGGTTGGGGCTGGTCACTTGGCTGACTTGCTTGGCTGGCGGTAGTTTTGATTGATTGGTTGACAATTTGGAAAACAACTAAATTTATAGCTCTCTCTCTCTCTCTCTCTCTCTCTCTCTCTCTCTCTCTCTCTCTCTCTCTCTCTCTCTCTCTCTCTCTCTCTCTCTCTCTCTCTCTCTCTCTCTCTCTCTCTCTCTCTCACGTGGTGTAAGAAAGGTCTTCAGACCTAAATCTTTTTATCCTTGGAAAATAAAGAGTCATTGTCTTTGAGTCCGAAATAGCTCAGGCGGTTAAACGTCGGAGCAGGAGAGCGAAGGGAATCGCCGGGTCGTGGGTTCGAATCCCGTCCCGGCCCCGGTAGCTGGACTCACAATCCAGGGGAAAAAAACGGATTTGTTCAATAGCATGTCCGTTGAAAGGTCCTGGTAAATCAAAGTGGCACAGTTGGAGTGTGCCTGAGTTGATCAGTGTTCAGGTCGTATTCCATAGGCAATAGATTTCCCTGTCCCCCAAAACCCACCCGTCAGGGCCGTCCACGATCACCTCGGTGCAGTGGACGTTAAACCCGAACTAACCAACCGAGTCATTGTCTCTCTCTCTCTCTCTCTCTCTCTCTCTCTCTCTCTCTCTCTCTCTCCCTCTCTCTCTCTCTCTCTCTCTGGTTCTCAATGTGTGTGTGCGCGCGCGCGCGCATAAGCGCGCCGCGCGCGCGTAACTGACTGCCAAATTAACCTTTTGATGATCATGTTTAGCCTTTCCATTTTAATTAGTTCGTATATATTACACGTGTGTGTGTATGTGTGTGTGTGTGTGTGTGTGTGTGTGTGTGTGTGTGTGTGTGTGTGTGTGTGTGTGTGTGTGTGTGTGTGTGTGTGTGTGTGTGTGTGTGCAAGGATATGATTAACAAAAGGTCTGCGCACCTTATTATTTATCCTTGAAAAATAAAGTTTCATTTTATTTCTTTTCTAACTCTCTGTGCGTATGTGCGTGCCTGATCGCGTGCGAGCTTGCGTGCGTGCGTGTGTGCGTGTATGCGAGTGTGCGTGTGCCCTGACCTTTGTCTTGATGCTCTCTATGTCATCATAGGAGATCCACTGGTCACCTTTGTAAGCGTAGGGCGCGAGGGCGGTGGTGTCCCGTCGTGTCGTGTAGCCGCCGGAGTTGATCAGCGTGCAGATCTGGAAACGCCACACAATACATCGATTACCACAAGACCCCACAACCGCAAATGGATCGACCATGATGGTTCTAGGGTTGTACAAGACACATTGGCGAGCAAACTGAAGAAATGCGACATCACTCGAATCATCGGAAACACTTTAGTGTTTCCGATGATTCCAGTGACGTCGCATTCCTTTTGCTCGTCGGTATAGTTCGGCCATGACAGTTTAGGCCAGAACAGTTCAGTCGAGGGTGGCGCAAAATCAGCTTGGCGCCTGATAGACGCCAAGATAATTTTAGCGCCACCCTCGAACTATCATGGCAGATCCATCTCCCTCAGCCAGTACATGTTTTTTGTGTGCCTCCCAAAGTCACTTTTAGCTGTCAGAGGGTTACCTGTTCGCTATGCAATCGAGCTAAACAATTTCAAGGCGACACAACAGTGAAGATGGCCGGGTCAGGTCAGAGAAACCAGGAATGAGTTCATTTTCGCCGAAATATCCAGCCTGTTTGCAAACAGCGAAAACAATCAACCCAATGCGCCAAAGGCCATCGGGCCGACATCGGCCGCCGTTGGACCCGCGCACGGTCGTGCGCGGGCCAACGGCGGCCGATGACGGCCCGATGGGCTTTGCGCACTAGGAACTCTGTGGGTAAAAAAAAGAAGAAAATGCTTGAAAACTCAAATATAACTAAGCAAAGAAATTGCTGTACTGTTCTGTGAATTTCACTTTACTGCTATAGGCCGTAAACTCAAAATTCACAACCACACAAACTATGGTTTTTGTCAATGCCAACATCATAACAGATGGACAAATCTGCCTGTCGTGAAAAATCTGAAAAAGTGTATGTGATATTGAAAAAAGAATAACTCAATATGTAATTGTAAGGCTTATAATTATAATTATAACCGTAATGATATAAAAAATTATCATGTAATAAGGCGGGGAAATGTGCCTTGGGAAAACTAACCTCATAGTAGGTCAGGAATCCTGCTTCCCGTGAGTACGTGCCCATAGTCCCGGCCCCCGCGGCAGCGGCAAAAGGCGCGGTGTCCGTGGGGTTGGACAGCTTGAACACCCGCCCGTACGTGGGTAGTCCCACCAGAAGCTTCTCGCGAGGCGCTCCCTTGTTTACCCAGTTCATCACTGTCGCCGACTGTAACATGACAACACGGAGAGTCAAGAGTCCAGAGACATGATCCAAGATGCGACAGGTATTACTGACGCGCTCGGGCCGTGGTCTCTCTCCAACTGATGCGTCATAGGCCATCGGGCCGACGTCGGCAGCCGTTGGCCCGCGCACGGTCGTGCGCGGGCCAACGGCTGCCGACGTCGTCCGCTGGCCTTTCGCGCATTGGGTCAGTGGCTCCCATGAGGAATGCGGCCCTATGCGTGACTGAAAGGCCGTCGGGTCGACGTCAGCCTTTGCTGGCCCGCGCACAGCTGTCAGTGCTCGACCCTATTTGTTCGAGTTAGTTAGTTATTAGGGTTTAACGCCGAGCAACCTAACTTACTCGAGGCGTGTTGCCTACGGATACACAGCAAATGAAGTCACAGTTCGAGTGTGACATGCCGCGGCATGAGATGCGGCACGTCGCGAACTTTAACTTTCTTTGCCGCGTATCTGTGTGCGGCGCCGCGGCTTGAATGATCACATCATAACATCTGTCAGTCTAGTATTTAGGTCTACTTATCCATTTGTAGATTTCTAAAATTTTCGTCGTCATCATTACCGTACTTTACTTTCAGGGGCGGATCTGGGTGGGTGGGGGAGGGGGTCCAGGGGTTTCAGACTTTGTCCCTCCCCCCGCCCCCTTCCGCCCCGCCCCCTCCCCCCGCCCACCACCCCCCCCCCCCCCACACACACACACACACACACACACCTCCCGCTTTTTTCGATTTTTCGGCCACTGGAAGCAAGGTCTAGCGTCTGGCTATCAGGCTGAAGGTCCCAAACAAAACGTTGCAACCCACCCACCCACCTCCCCCCACCCCCCGCCCCCCCCCCCCTGATCGCCCCTGACTTTATGATCTTTTATTTTACCAATGACCTACCACAGACAGTGTGTCGATAGTGCCGCTGCGGTCACGTGACCCGTACAGACCCGAGTTGTGTCCAACGAAAGTGTCCCACGCGCCGTGCAGGTCGTAGGCCATCACGTTGAAGTAGTCCAGGTAACTAGCCGCACGCGAAAGGTAAAAAAAGATCATCAGAAAGCAAATACTTCGGATTTTTTTAAATTTTCAATACAAGCAATTGTGTGAAAAGGGGTCATGAGAAGAAACACCCTAGAGTTTCGTAATACTTTACCTGAGGAGAATTCTGATACGCGTGTTTGCTCAAATAGAAATTAAAAAGCCATGGGAAAGAGGGAAGCTCTAGAAATCGCCACTACATCGACCCTCTGGGTCCTGTGCGGGGTCTCTGCCACGTAATTATTGATGAGGTTTTGTTTGAGACGAATGACTCCAAGCAACGAACGAGACAAAGTTGCGGTGGATAACCAGCTTCTACTATAAGCAATAGACAACACTCCAAACATCTCCAATACGCATAGATCCTCATGAGCCCGGAGGGCTCATGAGGATCTATGCGTATTGGAGATGTTTGGAGTGTTGTTCATGCTTATGGTGCAAACCGTCCGGGCTCATGAGGATCTATGCGTATTGGAGATGTTTGGAGTGTTGTTCATGCTTATGGTGCAAACCGGTTATCCACCGTGATTTCGCTCTCGTTCGTTATCTGGAGTCGTCCGGCGTAAAAGTAATCTCTATGTTAGTGGCATATAATTTCTAAGACAAGTCTATTACTGTTGTAGTAATAGACTTATGCGCGTAACAAGTAACAGGACTCGGGCTGGACATACCGCCAAAGGCACAAGCTCCTTGATTTGTCAAGCGCTTAGAGATTATTTTAGGACAAGCGCTCTATAATTAGTCATTATTGATATTATTGATACTTTTAAACACAGTCTTAAAACCCATCTTTTCCCATCTTGATTATCAGTGTTTATCTATTTAGTCATTTTCTGTTCTTTTGTGTAATTGTACTACATGTGGTTTAGGTTTTGTCACTTTTTGTGTAACATTTTTCTTGTTCATCAGCATGTACCGCGCCTAGAGCATCTTACTATGTATAGGCGCCTTATAAATCATCTTTATTGGGAAAGTTGTCTTTCATCACATCTTGCCATTGTGTAAGAATAAAGTTAAAGTAAATGTTATTATTATTATTATTATTATTATTATTATTATTATTATTATTATTATTATTATTATTAGATTCTTGATCACCTCAGTGAAACTCATGTTTAACGCCACGCCGAACGTGTAAGCAAGCGGCAATTTGACCTAACTTGGCAAAAAGACCATAAGACTATTTTGTGACAAAAAGCGAGATTTTCATTGTAATTTAATGATAATCTCGCTTTGCCTGCTGCATTTACCTGACAGCAAACATATTTATGTTTATTCAGTTAGAAAAAAAAAACTAAAAAACTTACAGGTTCAGCTGAGGAATATCGAATCCAGCCTCCACAGTTGAGTAGCCAGCAGGAACGGCGGCCGTAAGCAGCAGGCGGGCACGACCAGTGGCGGCAGCTTCCGCCTCGAAACCTTTCCTAAGGTCCTGGCATTCAACAACGTAAATATAAATAATATTAAAAAAATATATAAATTATTCCCCTTGTGCATGCAGCTACTGTTAGCCTGCGGTTCAGTACTAGTATGGGTGGCAGCACTGGGTTAACGCCTTAACTGCAGGTTACATTACATAGTCAAATTTGGCCAGTTCAAGGACCGGTATTTTTTAAAATAATTTTTGCCTTGTTTGAAAATTTGTAGTGGGGCTGAATAGAATTTGCTGGAAAATTCTGGTTAGATGAGAGGAGACATGTTTGGTGTTTTGATTCATACCATCCTGAGCTTATCCAGTGGACAATTGTGGGCCTATGTTGAGTTGCCGTTGACGTAGTGATATGAGGGGCACGCTGATTTCAGCTGTGCTTGGGTGTGGGGTTGGTAAGGAATCGGGTTCATAGCCAAGAAATGAGACCGTCAATGTGCTGTTTTTATTGTTATTTTGTGCATGGCAAATGTGCAACTGGTGGGCAGTAGTGTTTTTAGGGGATTTAAATATTAGGAGATGCCTGGGGCTGACTATGGCTAAGAGACTGTACAGTACGGAAACGGCACTGTGTTCCGTGGCCTGCAGGGGCAAGGCGAACGCTACCCATGTGCAAGAGACATAAATCCTCATGAGCCCCCGCTATCGCGGGGGCTCATGAGGATTTATATCTCTTGCTAGTCCTGTGTTCTTTAGCGCCCACCGCGCCTGGTCCCGTTTCGTTTGTGCTCTTCACTGACGCCAATGTCGGTGATTCAGTGTTAGTGGTTCCAGACGCGAGATCCGCGTCCACTGGCAGTCAAGGGATTAATGATTTGCGCCTTGCATGAGGTCGACATTTGGGACTTGTCCTCAAAAGGCTCAGAAGGTGACAAATAGACCGTGACAGTTCTAGGTTGGTGCCGAAATAGCTTGGCCGGCGCCTAGAGACCTACAAAAATAAAATAAAGCAATGGGAAGTCAAACAACGGGGAGGGCGAGGGTGGTGATAGTCGTATGGCCTCTAGAATTCTTACCATTTTTTTCGCAAAACAATATCCCACCCCCCTGCCCGCCCCCCCCCCCCTCCCCGCCTCCCCCCCCCCCCCAAAAAAAAAGAGAAGAGATAAATAAATAAATAATTTTTTAAATATATATTTTTAAAAACGTAAATAAAATAATAAATAATTAAAAATAAAATAAATAAAATAATTAATTCATTAAAACAAATTAAAACAAATTTTAAAATCCTAAATTATGTATCCACACACACACACACACACACACACACACACACACACACACACACACACACACACGCACGCACACGCACATCCGCCTACATTTTCTTGCTGGAGGGCCAGAGCCCCCATTGTCCCCTCGGTTCCTACGCAGCGCCGGATCAATCAGTTTTCATAAGGGGGGGAGGGGAGGGTGCTCAACTTTTTTTTCTATTGCCAGGGTCTAGTATATATCAAAACACCACAGCCGAAACTGTTCTTCTGACGTTTTTGAAAGCGTACGGCACTAAGACACAAGCGTTACGACTCAACTTTATACACACTTATATATAGTTTGATGCCAGCCGGGGGGGGGGGGGGGAGGTGCTGTAGTACCAAAGCACAACCCCCCCCCCCCCCGCCACCCCCTGGATCCGGCCCTGCTACGCCACTGGTGTGTGCTCGTACATTGTCTCGTACACTAAAACATCTAGTCGACAGAGGGGTTATGACTTTTTGTCTGCTTATAATTGCTTTCGAAGGAGAAGTTTTACCTTCTAAGTGCTCGGAGGATTGAGGGAGGATCATGGGCAGTTAGCAAAGGACCTCGGGCCCACGACGGCCGCAGTGGGCCCGCGCACGCGCGAGCCCACTGCGGCCGTCATGGGCCCGAAGATGGTTTGCTACTGGGGGAGGAAAGGGGGGGGGAGTGGAATGTATACGCACCCTGACTAGCTCCACAAATCGCGCCTTGTCCTCAGCGCCACTGCCCCTGCTGCCCGGGTACTCCCAGTCCAGGTCGAGCCCGTCAAAGCCATGTTTCCGCAGGTAGGCGATGGACGTGTCCACGAAGGTCGCCCGGTTGGCGGACGTCGACACGACTGAAACAAAAGGCGCGCTGGCCATGGTCCATCCACCCACCGCCAGTGACGTCTTCACGGCAGGGTTACGCACTTTCAGGTTGTTGAACAACTTGTAGCTGGGGGCAGAGGAAAATGATGAGGAGTTAGGGTTAGTTCGGGGTTTAACGTCCACGGCACCGAAGTGATAATGGACGGCCCTGACGGGCGGGTTATGGGGGACGGGGAAATCTATTGCCTATGGAGTACTACCTGAACACTGATCAATTCAGGCGCACTGCAACTGTGTCGCCACTTTGATTTACCAGGACCTTTCAACGGACATGATATGGAACAAGCCCGTCTTTTTTCCCTGGATTGCGAGTCTATCTACAGGGGCCGGCATGGGGACTCGAACCCATGACCCAGCGATTCCTTTCGCTCTCTTGCTCCGACTCTTAACCGCCTGAGGAGTTATAATACAGATCTCGCAGAGCTTGTGTTCATCCCAGCAAAAGTCTCCTCGCCAAAACCATATCATAACCCAATAAGCAACGACCATCGCCGGCAGGTCCAGCTCTGGAACCAAAGTAGATGACTTTCAGAGGCACAACATGCCATAAGTGACATAGACCTGAATCTGGTTTAATGTAACCAATGCATATCATTGAGTTTGGACTTTTGCAGTTGGAAAACTGAGAAAATCATGACAAATTTGAGATTTTGTCAAAAAATCGCTTCGTTTGCAGTTTTAATCGGCGTTTGTTACAATTGTGGTTGTGTTGTTCTGTGAGAGCATGCATGTGTTAATCGTAGGAAATCGATTTTTATTTGAGCTATCTTGGTTATGAATCACGTACCTTTTCAGTAAGATTCTTTATCGTTCGCGCAGATAGCGGAATGGGCTTTGTTATGATACGCTAAGATTAGTCCGGAAGCTTCTAGCAAAGTTGCACGGAGAATAACGGTCGATTTTTGTAATGCGTAGATTCGATGAGAATAGATCAGAACGTTCGAGCAGGGTCGCGCTGTCGAGTGACCTTACGTGTGACGTCGAAGAATAAATAACATTTTCTCTCTCTCTTGGCTTGACTTCGCGAACGAAGATTTTATAGGAGTTGCCCACGACGTCTGCAGGCTTGTTCGTGGCTGCGGAGGCCAATCCGAGACAGGCAGGTTCGACCGCAGTGGCTGCAGGGGAAGGTCTGGCCAGGGTTCTGAGCTGCGGCATCTCTGTTTTTTCTCCTGAGCCGTTTGTCCTTAAGGCTAGCTCTGCGAGAGTCCTCAAAGGAGACAGCTGCCTTGTAAATGGTGGAGCGCCAGGTGTCACGGTCCGCAGCAAGCGAAGACCACTGGTGGTGGTCGATTTGGCAGGCACTAAGCGACTTCTTGAGACAGTCTTTGTATCTCTTCTTTGGTGCCCCTCTGTCACGGTGTCCAGTAGCAAGCTCGCCGAACAGGGTGATCTTTGGTAGGCGATGATCCTCCATCCTGGAGACATGCCCCGCCCAGCGGAGCTGTGTCCGCAGCAGCAAAGCCTCGATGCTCACAGTTTCAGCCTGTTCAAGGACCTCGACGTTGGTGACATAGTCACTCCAGTGAATGCCCAGGATGGTACGCAGGCAGCGCTGGTGGAAGCGTTCGAGGAGTCGTAGTTGGCTGCGGTAGAGGGCCCAGGACTCGGAACCATACAGCAGGGTGGTGAGGACCACAGCTCTGTACACGCTGAACTTGGTGCCTGTTTTCAGCTGTTGATTGTGCCACACCCGCTTGAAAAGTCGCCCGAAAGCACTGTTCGCTTTTGCCAGCCTGCTGTCAAGCTCCTTGTCCAGCTTGGCGTCCGACGTGATAATGCAGCCAAGGTAAGTAAACTGGTGCACTGACTTTAGTTCAGACTCGCCAATGGTGATGTGAGGAGGGCGATACACTGTCTTGGGTGCCGGCTGATGGAGGACCTCTGTCTTTTTCAGACTGACCTCGAGTCCAAAGAGCTGGGCAGCATCTGCGAAGCAAGACGTGATGCGCTGCAGGGCTCTCTCTGTGTGTGCAACGAGGGCAGCATCATCAGCAAAAAGCAGCTCACGAATCAGTTGGTCTAGGGTTTTCGTGTAGGCCTGCAGTCGTCTGAGGTTGAACAGGCTGCCATCGAGACGATACCTGATGTACACTGCATCGTCATCATCGAGGTCCGCTGTGGCCTGCTTCAACATCATGCTAAAAAAGATGGTGAAGAGGGTCGGTGCCAGCACGCAGCCCTGCTTTACGCCGTTGAGAATAGGGAATGGTTCTGAGAGGTCATTGTTGAGTCTGACCTGGCCTTGCTGGTCCTCGTGTAGCTGGACAATCATGTTGAGGAACTTTGGGGGACAGCCAAGTCGCTCCAGGATCTGCCACATGCCTTGCCTGCTCACAGTGTCGAACGCTTTTGTTAGGTCGACAAATGTTACGTACAGCCCTTTGTTCTGCTCGCGGCACTTCTCCTGTAGCTGTCTCAGCACAAAGACCATATCGGTGGTGCTCCTGTTTGCTCTGAAGCCACACTGGCCCTCTGGGAGTTGGTCTTCAGCGATGGCAGGTACCAACCGATTCAGGAGCAGCCTTGCAAGGATTTTCCCAGCAATGGACAGCAGGGTAATTCCCCGATAGTTGGAACAGTCAGACTTCTCGCCTTTGTTCTTGTACAGGGTGATAACGACTGCGTCACGGAGATCTTTTGGTAGTGTTCCTTCCTCCCAGCAGCAGAGAAAGAGGTCATGGAGCTTGTTGTGCAGTGCTGTGCCTCCATGTTTCCAGATCTCTGGCGGTATTCCATCAATGCCTGCTGCTTTGCCACTCTTGAGCTGGTGGATGGCTGTGAGGGTCTCTTCAGCGGTGGGCGGTTCGTCCAATTCAACCTTTACTGGGAGGTGTGGGATTTGTAGGACGACTGCTTCTTGAACAGTGCGCTCAGCGCTGAAGAGGCTCTGAAAGTATTCCGACCAGCGGTTCAAGATGGAGGTATTATCTGTGAGGAGTGCCTGGCCATTCGCGCTTCGCAGGGGACTTTGTACCAGGTGCCTGGGGCCATACACTGCTTTCAGTGCTTCGTAGAAGCCCCTGTAGTCACCATTGTCAGCACAAAGCTGGGTCCTCTGTGCAAGTCTGGTCCACCACTCATTCTGGAGATCTCTGAGCTTGCGCTGGAGACTGCTGCAGACGAGGCGGAAGGCAGACTTCTTCACAGGGCAGGAAGGCTGGGCTAGGTGGGCCTGATGGGCGGCTCTTTTTTTTTGCTAGGTGTTCCTGGATCTCTACATCGTTTTCGTCAAACCAGTCTTTGTTCTTCTTTCTGGCGAAACCCAAGACTTCTGCAGAGGATTTTGCAATAGCAGTTTTCAGTTGTTCCCAAAGTGTTTCAGGGGAGGAGTCTACTGGGTTCGCTGTGTCTTTGAGCCTGCGCTGTAAATCTGTCTGAAAGGCAGCTTTCACATCGTCACGCTGAAGGCTGGCAACATCAAGCTTTTTCTTGGGGGGCCCCCATTTCTTGGGTTTTGGCTTGAAGTGGAGCCTGAGTTTGCAGCGGACAAGGCGGTGGTCAGTGTGGCACTCTGCGCTGGGCATCACTCTGGTGAGGAGGACGTCACTGCGGTCCCTCTGACGCACTAGGACATAGTCGATAAGGTGCCAGTGCTTGGAGCGAGGATGCATCCAGGTGGTCTTTCGGCTGTCCTTTTGCTGAAAAGTAGTGTTGGTGATGACCAGTTGCTGCTCCGCACAGAACTCCAATAGTAGGCGGCCATTGTCGTTGCAGTTCCCCACGCCATGCTTGCCGAGGACTCCTTTCCAGGCTTCAGAGTCCTGGCCCACTCTGGCGTTGAAGTCGCCAAGGATGATGACTTTGTCGTCTGCAGGGGTACTCTGTAGGAGGCTGCGCAGGTCAGTGTAAAACTTGTCCTTTTCAGCAGGCTCTGCCAGGAGGGTTGGGGAGTACACACTGAAAAGGGTGACGTGCTGCTGGTGTCTCAGTGGGAGGCGCATGGACATGATGCGGTCTGAGTGGCCCGTTGGTAGGTTTTCCAGCTTAGTCGCAATGGATGTCTTGACCATGAAACCCACGCCTGAAAGCCGTCTTTCTGATGCAGGCCTGCCTGACCAGTAGAGGGTGTACCCAGCACCAAGTTCTTGGAGGCTGCCTTCGTCCGGAAGGCGTACTTCGCTGAGCGCGGCGATGTCGATGTTTAACCTCCGCAATTCATGGGCAATGAGGGCGGAGCTACGTTCAGGGCGTCCGCTGTCTGCTTTGTCGAGCATGGTTCGGACGTTCCAGCATGCTACGTTGAGTCCGGTCGTGGTCGTCATGAGAGTGGATCCGTTATTCTTTCTTGTTTTTTGACCGCAGGAGAAGATGCCCGTTGACCGCGGCTAGCCAACTGGGGTTGCGAGGGGACGAGCTTTGGTTAGGCCACCTTTTCTAGGCCCCTCTCCGTGTGGAGCAAGCAGTGCTGTCCCTAGAGAAGGCTGCTTGGTCGTTCAGGGTGTGCCGAGTGATGTTGTCATCCCCAGGTCAACATCAGGCGACCAATATCCTGAACCGCCTGCATGCAGGTTTGAGACTGCGGCTTCCAGTGACATCTTTCACCTGCCGTTTCGCCCCTCGCCCGTCGCTACAGGACTTGGAATGGTCAGTGTCATGGTCCGTGGACGTTTCCTAAAGCCTGCGCGGTGGAGCTTTTTGGTGGAGTGCAGTGTGCGCAGTACTGGCCCCACCCTTTAAACCCTTGGTTCATCTGCCATGGCCTAGCAAGCTGGGACGATGGCATCGAGGTCCTCGGGTCGTAGGTTTTATATCAGACTGTCCTTGTCCTAGTCTCTGGCTCAAAAGCCTTCCCCGGAGACACGGGGGCTTTGATGTCAGGGGTTTCCTCCCTTAGCCTTTCCGCAGCCAAGCGGCCAGTCCTGCAAGGCAGCAGGCGACTCGTGGAGGGCGGGGTCGTCTATGTCCCGTGCAGATGTGAACATCTGCCCACTGCCCCAAAATAACATTTTACACAGTAGTAAATACGCTCTATAGTTGTTTCCTGTGCGCGTGAAGTTGGCAGCCGTTCTTTGCGTGTTATGAAAGGTCGTGAACGATCTGCCATACTCTTATGTTACGTCATTACACACTGGGATTTGGGGCTGAAATGAGCAGTCGAATTTTTGTAGACTATTATAGCTTTTCTAGAAAGTTTTTTTTTTTATTTTTTATTAATGTTTATGAGTTTCAGTAACGTGTTTCGTTTTGATTGGTTGCGTTGTGTGAATTCATTAGATTTTTTCTCGAAAGTTGTTTTACTATAAAAGATTGTGCTAGGAAGCACGTGTGTACATTGTCGTACATTGTCATACATTGTCAGTTGTAGGGACACACAGTTTATCGTAGGTACGTGGCCCGTATAGGGTGTACATTGTGAGAGACGCAGCGTAACGGTGGTGTGCGTTGTATGTGAAACGCATTGTGTCCAGTGTTGACATTGTTTTTGAAGAGACATTGTATTGTCATTTGGGAATGCATTGTGTGGAGATCGCATCGCTGAAATAAAGTATTGTTGGAACCTTTACTCCAGTATTGTCTACAACCTTAAGCCACGTGTGACAAGTCGCAGCTGAATGAAGTTTATTTAAAAAGAACCTTACGTGCGTGCGTCTGGTTTGATATCATACTACGACTACGACTCAACCACGTAACAGCGGTTTTGCATGTTTTGCGTCGCAACACCCTGTTTACCTGCACTGTGGCCCATGTTTGTTCATGTCTATGGTGTCTATTCTGAGCCGAACAAAAGCACTTTTACACTGCGTAAAGTTCATTTGAGTGCGTTGTTAAGGGATCTGTAGCTGCAGCCACCAGTACAGGCTTTTTTACAGGAGTGTTCACAGGTTTGGCACACCATGCACATGCCTGCTGCATTTGCAACATGAGTTGAGGTGTTTTGAGACTCTGACAAGTGTGTTTTCTATAAAAATGAACTGTACATAATCGTGTTTCTCTGCTAACTCCTAAATAAGCACTCCAGACACATCAATATCAGTGTTATGGTAACCTTTTTCAGTTATCCAACCCGCCGGGAGTCAGTTTGACTGTATTGCATGTGTATGTAAACTTGGAAAAACAGAAAAATTAGGGGGGTGGGTAATGAAAAAATATGAAAAAAATACTTTCATGTGCCTGTGCCTCAAACTCAACATTTCTAAGAATCAGATATATTACTTGATGTACATGCCAAGTTTGGAGGCATTCTGACCATATCTAGTCTGTTTTTCATGGCATTAGATATGCATGATCCAAACATAAACAGCATAGTGAACGCTACAACGACGCGCTACACATAATGGGCCATAACATAAAGATGCATCAACATTCAATGGTGTCACTTTGGGTTTGACTTAGCAGGTGTCTAAGGATTGCACTGATGGCGGATTGAATGGTGTTCAGTTGGGAGAGTTTCTCTGACAGGTCACGTTACATATTCAAATGAGGTACTGAGGTGAGGCAGTGCAAGGACCGGTGTTTAAAAAAAAAAAATCTTCTGCCTTCTTTGGCATTTTGTACAGAGGCAGTATGTTGGAATTTGCTTAAAATCTCTTGATAGATGAGAAGAGACATGTTTGGTGCTTTAATTCATACCAGTCTTGGCTTAACCGGCGGACTCTTTTTGGCCTAGTTCGAGTTGCCAAGCGGATGGTGATTTGAGGTGTGTACCAGTTTTGGCTGCGCTTGGATGTAGGGTTGGTACAGAATCGTGTTGATAGCCAGGAAATGTGACAGGTGATGTGGTTATTTTTTTTTTTATTTATTTATTTTTATTTTTATTTTGTGCATGGCGAATGTGCAGCAAGAGGGCGGTAGTGTTGTTTAGGGGACTGAAAAATTAGGGGATGACTGGGACAGACTAAGACTAAGACATTTTAACAGATGGGACTGTAGGGGAGGCACACTGTGTACTATGGCCATAAACGGTGAGCAAAAGCGCCTTAGTCCGACATCATCCTTAACTGGCACGCGTTCGTTTTATTTGAGTTTAACGTCCTATGGCACTAACTGTGACCGAGGATTAGTGATGACCCGCGCACGGCCGTGTGCGATATTACTAAGCCGGCTGGCGTCGACCGGATTTCCCTTCATATGCCCATGCACACTGAGCACAACAACAACAAAAGTGATCGCCGCGTATAACGCAGTCTGACTTCATTCATGGCTCCGTGGCAGGGGCGGATGTGGGGTGGGGGGATTCTAAGGGTTCCAGACCCCCCCCCCCCACCACCATTGTTTGATATTTTTGCGAGTGGCGAGAGTGTTGATGCCTACACACGCCTAGTTTGATTTTTGGGCCACGTGTCGGGGAGGCCTTTTGTATCAAACTGAAGGTCCCAAACAAAAAGTTGGAACACCCCTTACCCCCCACCCCACCCCCACCTCCACCTCGAGGTAACTGATCCGCCCCTGCCGTGGTATCGCATTACTCTGAGGACGACCTATACTGGTATGGATGACGGAAAGTGTCTGAAATTGTGGGCCGGGGGTCAGTTTCATGAGTGTGCTTAAACCCTGCTCACGCCACTCTAGGACTTCTGCCTGAGCCCTGGCTGGCGGTTCCATTCTACTTTCATTCCATGCATCGTCTACTTACAGCCCACCGTCCCCATAGTCTTTGACATCATTCCACTCGAAAGGCGTGAGCTGGTTGTTGACGAGGTTAGCGAAGGCGAAGACCAGGTGCGTGCACAGGCTGGGGTCGATGTCGCCGGGGAAGAAGGTACGTCCCGACCGGTACTGGGACCAGTTGGTGTAGTAGCATACCACCACCTTGTTCTGACCCAGGGCTGAAGACACAAGAACAAAGACATCGATACTGATCCTGGCGATGGTAATGATCATGATTTTGATAGAATAAGAAGAGTACGAAAAAAAAAGATGAAGAAATATTGAACAGGGTTAAAAAATAACCCCTTGACATGTCTGCTACTGACGATACCACTCAGCGGAAAAGATGCGTGGCTACGCGTGTTTTCCGCCGAGCGATAGCGTCAGTTACTGTCATTAAACTTTCTAGTCCTAGGGCTCCACATTTTGGAGACGAACCGTACTAGTAAGACTAGTAATAGATCAGTGTGGCTTCTTCAACATTTTTTTTTTTTTTTTTTTTTTGGTAGTATGCAGTTTTGTCATGGCTGAATACGATTTGTGCATGTTTCTTCTGGTTTAATGATGTTAGGTGTCACTTCTGTGAAACGTACATCAAAATCTTAATTTTACACAGACACACACACACACACACACACACACACACACACACACACACACACACACACACACACAAACGAACAAACAAACACACACACACACTTCATCACTCTCTCTCTCTTGGCTTGACTTCGCGAACGAAGATTTTATAGGAGTTGCCCACGACGTCTGCAGGCTTGTTCGTGGCTGCGGAGGCCAATCCGAGACAGGCAGGTTCGACCTGGCCTTGCTGGTCCTCGTGTAGCTGGACAATCATGTTGAGGAACTTTGGGGGACAGCCAAGTCGCTCCAGGATCTGCCACATGCCTTGCCTGCTCACAGTGTCGAACGCTTTTGTTAGGTCGACAAATGTTACGTACAGCCCTTTGTTCTGTTCGCGGCACTTCTCCTGTAGCTGTCTCAGCACAAAGACCATATCGGTGGTGCTCCTGTTTGCTCTGAAGCCACACTGGCCCTCTGGGAGTTGGTCTTCAGCGATGGCAGGTACCAGCCGATTCAGGAGCAGCCTTGCAAGGATTTTCCCAGCAATGGACAGCAGGGTAATTCCCCGATAGTTGGAACAGTCAGACTTCTCGCCTTTGTTCTTGTACAGGGTGATAACGACTGCGTCACGGAGATCTTTTGGTAGTGTTCCTCCATACCAGTGCGCGCGCGCGCACACACACACACACACACACACACACACACACACACACACACACACACACACACACACACAAACACACACTGACACGCACGTACACACACGCACGCACGCACGCACACACACTAACACACACACACACATACATACACACACACACACACACACACACACACACACACACACACACACACACACACAAACACACACAATTTTCAAGCACCTTCCCTTACTTCAAAACGTAGGTTTCACAACTTAGTGAAAAACTCAAGTACGTTATGAGGCTCATCAACTTGCGCGTCAAACAGGTTGGAACAGACATGGACATGGGCAGATACTGAGATAATTATGCACCCTGCTGCAGCAGCAGTACCCAAGTGAACATAAGACTTTCGGGCGCGACGTCGCCAGGGCCAGCTGCTGGCGACGTCGTCCCGAAGACCTGTTGCTCGCTGGGAACGACTTTAATGAAGAGTGTGTCGTCCCCTGAGGATAGATCTTGGCATTTGGATAGACAGACGACCCGCCACGTGTAAGCTTAGTTCTCCGACCTCGTGTGTTCGGAGTACTAAAGTGCGGCCAGACTCTTCCTGCAAGAGGCATAGATTCTCACGAGCCCCTTGCAGCTGCAGAGGCTCATGACAATCCATGCCTTTAGCAGGTGGGTGTCTGACCACCTTGATTGACATGCCTCGGGGTAATGGTGTGTTCATCTCACTTTCAGCATTGACTGAAGTCGTACTGATGAGCCGTGACAGTGACCAGCAATGCCGCGAAAAAAAAAAAGAAAACAAAATACAAGTCCACACTGTGTCCATAGTCTTGAAGGATGCTCATAGCCAAACTCATTTGAGACGTGTCGCGTCCGGATACGCGGCACATATTCGTGCATCGACAACTGACTAAATCTAAATTCACGTCGACGCGTTGGTTTTTTGTTTGTTTCTTTACGTCAATGCGCTGTGACACAGATAGATGATGAAAACACAATCTTCTCAACATTAATAATTATTCTATCCCGTTGCTTTTGTTTCAGTCATTTGGATATTTGCAGAATAAACCGTGGTCATTTTGCTCCAAAAATAAGTGTAGCAAAACTAGTTATGAATTGAAGCTGAATTGTGCGCGGGCCGACTGCGGTCGACATCAGCCCGTTGATCTTTGCGTTTGGGGCATTGACATGTACTATTCAGTAGGCAGCGTAGGCTGACACCATAAATGTTTGTAAAGGCCGTACATTTAGTATGTGCATTCAAACCGCGCTCTTCACATCCTCCCACTACATCGATGCCTCATAAAGACGCGTGAGTGTGGTCTATAGATTTTTGCCACTGACGTCATCTATAGAACACCGCTTGAATACCGTTAAACACGGACTACAATAAAGTGTGTGATGGGCCAATATGTGTGTTGCAGTTGTCATTATGTTGAGCATAATACTATTTCTATTTTTAAAGTAGCTGTAGCTGCAATATATTATTGCCTTACATTATACACGTGCATGTATGCCTCAGTCTGTCGGTATAAAATCATACACAGAGGCACACGTGATGTTGTTTGGTCATGGCGAAGGCAGATGACATAGATCGTGTATATATATCTAAAACTGATTTACTGGTGTCTCCCTTCAGAGTCCGTCCTGTGCAAGAGACATAGATCCCCACCAGCCCCCGGCCCGCTCCTGGTGACTCTTGGCTCTATGCATCTTGCTAAGTTCCATTTAGTCCCGCGTACCTCAGAAAGACGAAGTCCTCAGATGTGATGTTGGGTGCCCGCACTATTTAGTGAGCAGTGTAGCTAAGAGGTTCCTTTTGTAAACTATGTGCTTAAGGGTTGCTGGTTTAGGGGTGGGGCCATAAGATCTTTAAGTATGAAAAGAGGAGCTTTTAGATACTGCGTGGTGTGGGTGGGTGTGGTGGGGTGAGGCTTTCAATGGTGGTCTTCCCAGCAAGCAAAAGACTTGAACCCGGTCAGCGAGAGGTCCTCGAGCCGACTGACGTCGGCCCGAGGACCTCTCACTGACCGGGTCAACTTCAAGTCTTTTGCTTACAGGGACAGATGACACTCAAGGATAGCATGAATATTGTTAACCGAGATGCTTTTTTTTGTCACGGGAAATATTTTATACAGCCTCCGGTCGACTTGGCTTATAACAAGGTCGGGTGAAACAGAAGTTGGATATATGAACACTTTTTCATAGGTCCCGGCGACACATCGGTGTTCTATTTACAGCAAACTTGAAACTCTGTAGTCAGTTTTGGGGTCAGTGAGGCCGTGCTTGAAAATGTGTATAAAAGTCTCATCCAAAGTTTGTTATCGTTCAACATCACAGTGTGGTTTGGTAACCTGAGTGCAAAGAACAAGAGTACATTGACTAGAGTTGTGAACTGACACAGCCAGTAAGATTATAGGCAGACCACAAAGTCAGCTCGGTGACATTTATGTCGTTTCTGTTCACAGAAAAACCATTTCCATCACATCAGACACTGCCAGTTTGAAAAAACTGGTAGGCCTTCTGGTAGGCGCTATAGAATGCCCATGGATAGCAGGAATCTTTTCAGTCATTTGTTACTAATGCAATAACCTTGCTGAACTCCATCATGTAACTGTTGCCGGACCATACGACCAGTAATATTTGGACTCTATCTATATTAACTCTGCTCTATTTCGATGAGGAACGGTGAGTGCAGTTTGTGCGATTAGAAAGGTGTCAATCTAACTGACCACCGCGGTGACGTATTTTTCCATGCCGGGATGACAGTGCCGGGTTTGCGTGCGTGTGTCTGTAAGTGCGTTAGAGCGTGTACGCGTGTCCTACGCACGAACAAGATTATCACATTTGCACGTATGTTTATTATTCTCATGTTCTTATGTGTGCTTTAACTCATTCAGCCCGACGGCCGTATTTCCCAAATTTTAGAAGCGTCATCTAATGACTATGCACCAGTTGCAGGAGATGGATCTACCATGATAATTCAAGGGCAGTGCCAGATTAGCTTGGCGCCGACAGGCGCCAAGCTAATCTAGCACTGCCCTTGAATTATCATGGTCGACCCATCTCCTGCTGTAGTGCGTCAGGGCTGAATGGGTTAATGTCGAAGCCGAGGAAAAATATCCACCTCATGGACAATAAAGTGTATTGTATTGGAAACTTCGGCTATGGCAAAACGCCAAGGGACCCACACTTTTTGTTGGTATAACCAGAGTTTGTTATAAGCGAAGTAATTTACATAGAAAATGTGTCATTCAGACCTCTGAAAAAAAAGTGTTCTTATATCCGACTTTAAACCGTTTATACTGCTGTGCATTGTGTGGCGATATGAGCTGATATGTGCACGCACTTTTTGTTTTTATACATAAATTTTATTTATTAATGTTGTGCTGTTTTTAAAATACATTAGATTTTAATTGAATTGATTGTTTGTATCATTATTGTGTGCATATTTTAACGTACTTTTTTTGTATATCTAAGTCACTGAGCCTGTTGGACCACTTTAATTGCCCCTAGCCGGATAAAATATAAAGTTTATTGAAATGAATTGAATTTCTTCTTCTTCTTCTTCTTCTCGAACGCCGTCACACTGGGAGTTTGGCTCTCAAAATGAAATCTGTGTTCTTCTGTAGCATCTCCACAGGCCCGTACAGTTTCTCTTGTAGAGTGGCGGGCTTCTGCTATATCTCCTCCCTCAGCAGCTGGTGGTTCCCACAGTCCTGGAGGATGTGCTCTGTGGTCTGCTCTGCTTCTCCACAAGGGCACAGGGGAGATGGCACGAGGTGAAAGCGTCTGTGCAGGTGGAAATTGAGTCGGTTGTGCCCGGTCCTCAGACGGAAGATGGTCACCTTCTCTTGTCTTGACAGCTGATGGTAACTGTCTAGGGGCCGTCTTGGTGGTCTGTACACAGATTTAATGAGGGTCTTCATCTCTGTGAAGCTGACTCAATTTTCGTCTTGTTCTTTCTCTGCGCCCACTTTTGCCATTCCGAGTGTCAGCTTCTTCATTGCCGTAGATGCCACAGTGTGAAGGGATCCACTGCAGCACCAGTCTGGTGCACTTGATGTTTTGCAGTGCCTCATGTAGACGTGGCAGTTTGCTTGCTGTTGCTGCCTCAAGGACAGACATGGCATCAGTCAGGAAGACAATCTAGGCATCAGGGTCTGCAGTGCCAATAAGGGTGTTTGCAGCACGGACCAGGGCTTCCACCTCAGCTCTGTAATTTGTGCAGTGAAGGCCTGTTGATACTGCCTCTGCCTGCCATTTTCCGTTTGGGTACTGAATGTACACCCCAGCCCCTCCATTCTGAACTGCATCTATGGCTGATTCATCGGTGTATGCCGGTATCCATGCATCCTGGGGATACTTTTCTTCGAGCATGGCCAGTGTCAGGGCTTTCTTGCTCACAGTGCTGTGCTCATCTTTATGAGTTGAACTGAATTGAATTGAATTGACTGTTGTGGTATCCGACCTTGTTGTAAGTAAAGTCGGCTCTAAATTACATCGCTTATAGCCGAAATTAACCCTTTTAGCTCCAAGGTCCCATTCATTTTTTGGAGGTGTTGCCTAACGACTATTTACCAGCTGTAGGCCGAGACGGATTGATCATGATAATTCAAGGGTAGTGCCAGATGAGCTTGGCGACTTCAGGCGCCAAGCTCATCTGGCACTACCCTTGAATTATCATGATCAATCCACCTCCTGCTGCAATCTCCCGGGGCTAAAAGGGTTAACTGTACATACATGTACATCTTGTATACTGATGACACCCTTACTGCGGTTCTAATTGTTGTATATTTAGACTAAGTACCGCTCATGGGGTAGAGTCGAGTCATTCGCTTCAGCAACTGATGTTTTCGCGAACAAGATCTGCACTAAGTATCGATTTTTGCACATACCGCGCGCTCATATCTCGACCTACAGTTTTCATGGCCGCCAGATGCGGTCATTATAGATCGCCGAACACATCTTTGCTCTGTGCTCATAACCTTGTGTAGGACTGTCTCAGCAGAACCACGGGAGCTCAACAAGAATGGCCGGAATACGGCCGTCAATCACCTACGTTTACGAGAAAGCTCGTTGTTATCAACTGACATACTGCTCAAGATGAGCGCCCAAAGTCGATGTGTAGTAGATACTGGGGGCGAGACGCTACTTGCAGATACAATTAGCTCATTCAGTCCCGACACACCACAGCAAGATATGGATCGACCATGACAGTTCAAGGGTGGTGTCAGAATAGCTTGGCGCCTATAGGCGCCAAGCTATTCTGGCACCACCCTTGAACTACCATGGTCGATCTGTCTCCTTAACTGTAATGCAGTCCTCCGAGAGGACAACTCCAAAACGTAGGTATTTCGTACCCGGGACACAATGGGTTCAAACTACAGAACTGTCCCGTGCAGAGAGTTGCCCCGGGAGAGTTTTAAAAAGACAAATACAGGTGAATGGACCAAGGGTAGACAGAAACACATGCCCCAGAATAGAGGGAAAAACCCACCCTGTGGGGCTGACCAGGGTGACCCTGGGAACTAAAAAGTAGTTAACCCCTGGGGGTCTTGGGTGGGGTTAACTACTTTTTAGTTCCCAGGGTCACACTGGTCAGCCCCACAGGGTGGGTTTTTCTCTCTATTCTGGGGAATGTTTTTTTTTTCTCTGTCTACCCTTGGTCCATTCACCTGTATTTGCCTTTTTAAAACTCTCCCAACTGTCTGCACTGCCTGTAGCTCTTGATATTGTGTGTTGTAAATGATCTTAGCTTTATTTAGGCCCCATGGCATAGGTTTATTTTAACGTATTGGACCGGCTGGCGACATACATTCAATATTCTGTTGTTGTTTTTTTTTTGTTTTTTTTTCACAAGCAGTGCAGGCACGTCCTGAGAAAGCCTTGTTGCTGTCGGGACGTTATGCAATGTACAATTAATTATGTCCCGTGAGCCATCTGCCTCATGTTGCCAAAGGAGAATAGGTCCATTTTCGTTAACCCGTTCAGTGCCGAGAAAATGTGAACACCACCCAACTGCTAGAGGTATCGATCCTCGTGAGCGCCCGCAGTTGCAGGGGCTCATGAAGATCTATGCCTCTTGCTGAATCCACTTTGTATCAGTCCATGTTCCTGGGAAACCTCGGGCATTTTTGGTGTTAAAGTGAGGCCCACTACCGCCGTAACTGTTCAAAGAGACACTTCTGTAACAGGTGGTTACGAAACGCTACAGACAGGTCTAGATATGGTTCATTTAGACACATGACAATCCAGTTCAGCACACGTCGTTTTGATATCAAGTAATTTGACAAGACGCTATTCCGTTCTATAAATACAACGCTTTCAGTACGAGAAACAGCTAAAAATAGATTGACACGCTAATGGCTTCGCAGAATAAATAAATGCGATTACGCGTGTGCTTTTGCTGTGTGTCCAAATGACTGCCATAGAAGCTCATTAAGTGCGTCGACAAGGCATAACGAACACAAATAGTGCTGAAATTTGTCTTCAGTTTTACTCGTAATGGTAATTTAAATTAAGAAACAATGCAGAAACACAATCTGCGTCAACTGGCATTGAACGGGTTAACGCGAGACTGTCATTGCACAGCATATTGCCTTGTCCAATGAATGTGTTTGCCGATGGACAACTGTCTGTCAGGAAATGAACAGGAAAGACAGAAACACGCTCTTGGTCTAAATGTCTGTTGGACGTAATAAAGTACCAAAGAACCCAAACTGCGACGTATCAACAACAACAAAACATTTCTAAAATTTCTTTGCGCGTTGGGGAAGTTGTTGAAGCACCTTGAAGATAAAAGAAAACCTGCTCCTTGTTTGTTACCGTTTACACAAATAAAATAGGCTGAGGGGCGAATAATCAACGTTAACCCATATTATACTGAGGCTAAAATCTTCAAATTTGTACACTGCCATATGCAAGCTACATTATAGTACTTACAGATAAGGATATAGACCAATGGCATTAGCTCAAAGGTGGTGCCAGAATAGCTTGGCGCCTAGAGGCGCCAAGCTATTCTGGCACTACCCTTGAACTATTTCAGTCAACCTTATTTCACACACTGGTGTATTCCGAATGATAAGGGTTAATGGCTGATAGACATACATTTGTTGGAATTATATAAACTTACAATATTTATATAACACAATATGATACAATGGATAGTTTATACAAACCAAACAACATACCTCTCTGGCAGTAGGTAGCGAGACACACTGCCCCAAGCAGTAACGAAACCCAGGCTCTCATCTTAAATGGCGCAAGTCCTCAAATAAATGGCGATAAACTGTCCGCTTCAAGATAAAGACAAGTCCTGGACCCTTGCTGACTCAGTGGGTCACAAGGACCAGAGACCGGTCTAGCTGAGCGACCAGTAGTGCCGGGTAACGGTGTGAGGAGACAGCGAGATGCGGCCGGGCTTGCACCCGGGGTAGATGTGAAATGTAGACACGTCGACCTCCTGTGTTCTATGGGTGGGCGTTACCCGTTAAAGCTCTGGTGTAGCGTTGAAAATGAGGGTCTAGAATTGTCTGAAGTGTGAGATTTAAATTTTCTAAGCACTTTCGTCCGTCAGCACTATCAAAACGGCATCCAGCAGATGAAACGTCTTTGTTTTTTTCAAACGCAGAGTGTTCTTGTTTAAGCCGCCTAAAAGCTGTTTCGTAATACTTGATTCACTGTTTGCAGCTGCACCACAAATCACCAAATCTGGAATTAAGTGTAATGTATATTTCTTCTTCACACAGTGTTGGAAAGCATGTTTGTTGTTCAAAGCGAGTTGCATAATTATATGCACGACACTTGATCAAAAAGAATGCTGTCCTCCAGTATATGTTAACGTTTAGTATTATACTGATTGGGCTTTTGCCGCTAAGACGTATTCCTGACGTCGTGGCCCCCGCCATTTTTTATGACTCTCATACTTAGCGCGAGGAGTACGATCTTAACCCTTTGCGTGTCGGTAGCAATTTTTGTCACCTTGATTACTACAGGAATCATCGTGACAAAAACCGCTACCGACACGCCAAGGATTAAGGCGGGTTTTTGTTGTTGCACGTATTACCTTAGCACGATGCCGCTGACGACAACGATATTTTAACGACGAGACCTTTAAATAAAGCGACGATGACTGCGACAGCAAATAGGAACACTTTGATGTTGAAACGACCGTGGGTAGAAACTCAGCAAACTTCTCATGTACAGAAACTCTTCTCACAATGTCCATCTAACGCGCGTCAAACGGTTTATCTACCTGTCGCCCTGTGCCTATCCAGTCTAACGTCCACCCGGTGGGCGCGTCGGCAGGACCCCGGATCCTCATAAGCTCCTGAAGTCTGAGAGATTATGATGATATATGCCTCTCACAAAAAAGGCTCAATAAAATGGCAAAAAAAAGTAAAAACAGCATTTGATAATTAAAAAAAAAAAAAAAAAAAAAAACCCAACAACAACCTTTAATGCATAGGCAACACGTGTGCCGGTGAAAGTTTTTGAACGGTTCGTTCCACAGAAGAGCGAAGGTCTCGCTTTGCATCCGTGTCTCTTATATAGAGGAGGCCATCAGCTATTCAGCTGTTGAGTATATCATCCTTTTCCTAGCAGGTTTCGGGTAGGGACAGTGTCAATATTAGGATGACGCTCGTCTTCAGTGGCAAGCATGAGTTCATTATTACTATACCTACTCAGTTCTGCATAGTGAGATCAGCTCTCAGTGACCCGTTCAGCCTGAGTAACACAGAAGCAAACTTGTGTCAGAAAGAATCAGAGATCTTCATGAGCCCCCGCATATGCGGGGGCACATGAAGATCTATGCCTCTTGCAGATGGGTAAATCTTCGTATTTCACGCTTACTTGTACCTACGTTCGTGCGGCTTTGCAGTTCTCGGCAAATTCGGCCTGTGAAACACCAGCAAAATTGTGTCAGCAAGAGGCAGAGATCTTCATGAGCCCCCGCATCTGCGGGGGCTCATGAAGATCTATGCCTCTTGCAGATGGGTAAAGTTTCGCATTTCACTCTTAGAGTTTATGTCTACCTACATTCGTGCGGCTTTGCCAGTTCAGGTCCACGAGGTGTGGGCGTGTTTCAGAACCTCTGTGGGATGGTTTCAGTCCAATCCGGAAAGTTATTTTCCTGTTGTTCGGAGTACGTGTATGAGTCAAGTGTGTTTATGTTTTAAATGGAGACCGGATATACAGCCACCTGCATTTTTTAGTTGTATAGCCTATGTGGGTTGAAGAGGGGGGGGGGGCAGGGGGGACAGTGGGAGGGGGGGGGAGGGAGGGGGGAGGGCCGGGGGATGTCGAGGGTGTAAGCAATGACAGATAGTTCGACTACAACAACTGGCAAAGAACCAAAAAGTAGTGAACCGTTGGGTTTCGTTCAGTGTTGCTTGTTTTGGGTTTTTTTGGCCTGTGCGTCTATTTTTGTAATAATAATAATAATAATAATAATAATAATAATAATAATAATAATAATAATTTAAAATGTAATGAATGGTGTTGTAATTGTCCTTCTAATAGCGTTTCTTTCTGTGTTGGGTCAGTCTTTCGGTACATTTTACAAGTTTGTCAGACAACTTTTTGTTCTACATTTTGGCTATTTGGTCGCGCAGGAACCGGGGGCGGGGTCGGGGTAAGGGGTGGGGTGGGGGGGGGGGAGGGGCGTTTCACACCCACCCCTCCCCAAGGAAATGTAGCGGAAGGGGGGCAGAGTATCCCCTTCCCCCCCTCCCTTCGCACCCCCAGATCGGATCATTTCGCCTCCCCCCCCCCACCCTCCCACCCCTCCCATTTACAGGAGAATGTCGTTTCTTGCTGCAGAATGGGTGAAGGAAAAACATTTGATTAGAAATGCGTTCGGTCAAAAATTTTCTAATTCTATGTCAGTCTTGAATTCAGTCAGATTGTGAACGTTGTAAGACTGTGTATAATTCAGCAAGGCAACGCGAACCAACCGCAAGAGGCACAGATCCATATGGGGATCTATGGCTCTTGCTGACCAACAATACATCCGTGTCCCTCTCGAGGAAGGGGGTGATGGGGTGCTGATTGTTATCTGGCGTGACATGACTGTTAGACATGCAGAACCACAACTGTTAACTTTCACCGGGTTTGAAAAAAAAAAAAAAAAAAAAAAAAAAAAAAACTGCTCATTTGACCCCACACTGGTTGTTTGCCTCGATTCGCTACGCCTAGGCGTAGCGATTCGAGGCAAACAGCCAGTGTGATTTGACCCTTTACTGGCCTCGCTGGATTTGAGAGGGTGAGTGGTTGACTATCTGGGTATACTGACGAGCAAAAGAAATGCGACATTTAGTGTTTCCGATGATTGCAAAAATGTCGCATTTCTTTTGCTCGTCAGCACAATATGAAGTTCTTTGCCGCTATGATGGTATTACACCGACTGCTGGATGAATTAATGGATGGACAAGACGGACGGATCGGCTATGGATGAACGGACAGATGGATGGATGGACTGACGCTTTTCGTCACTGAGAAACATACCCACAGATGATGGATGCACGTACTCGTGGTCACAGACAGAAGGACAAGTAAAAAAAATAGATCCCAAAATAGGGACATCTGTCCTTAGTCTGAGGCCAGTAAATGATTATTGGCACAGGCGAGGGTTGAAACGGCGAGGTCAAGTTCACGCCGCTTATATTGATGTACTTCTGGAAATCACGTTACCCTCGCCTGTGACCCAGCTTCAACTCATTCAGCTCGGACACACCACAGCAAGACATGAATCGAGCATGATAGTTTAAGGGTGGTGCCAGAATAGCTTGGCGCCACTGATAAGCGCCAAGCTGCTCTGACATCACCCATGAACTATCATTCTCGAACTGTCTCTAGAATTGTCATACAGTCCTTCAGAGGGCAACTTCAAAATGAGGGGATTTCGGTCCTGGGACAGATTGTGTTAAACCTAAAATCCTGGCGGGGCGCTTTTGACAAAGACGGCACTTGAAAAACTCGATGTATGCCCTGTACCGCGTCTCTGTTGACTAGGCTCTTTTTTTTTTTTTTTTTTTTTTTTTGGGGGGTGGGGGTGTTAGCATGTACCCATACCCGAAACATCCCCTTTGTCTTAAGTGACTGGTGTGTGTGTGACGGTGTGTGTGTGTGTGTGTGTGTGTGTGTGTGTGTGTGTGTGTGTGTGTGTGTGTGTGTGTGTGTGTGTGTGTGTGTGAGAGTGAGAGAGAGAGAGAGAGAGAGAGAGAGAGAGAGAGAGAGAGAGAGAGAGAGAGAGAGAGAGACGGGGGCGTCTCTGGGGTACCCGCGCAGTGTCAAAGATCCGTGCATCTCCTTCTATGTGTCATGAGCCATTTAGCGGACAAGCCGCGCAACACAGTCACATCGGCAATGAGCAAAAGGTCTTCGGGTCGTTGTAGGCCAACAGCAGCCCACGTCGACCCGAGGCCGGACCTTTTTTGCTTAACTCATTACATCCTGAGGCTGATTTGTTAAAACTCGCTTATTGTCCTATGAGGGCTATATTACAGATTAGAAGATAGATCAAGCATTTTAGTTCAAGGGTGGTGCCAGAATAGCATGGCGCCTCAGGCGCCATGTTGTTCTGGCACCACCCTTGAACTTTCATAGCCAAATTTATTTAACGCAGTGGGTGTATCGGTATGAAAAGGGTTATTCTCGGTGACTTCCTCTCACTGTGGTATGGAGATGTAAGCAAACGGTCCATATTCGTTACTACAGAATACAGCGTAACGAGCTCAGCAAGGCGGGTGGATAGATTCTCACTGGCCCCTGCGTCTGCAGGAGCTCTTCAGTGATAATCTGTGTTAGGAAAGTTAGGGAAACTTGGTCGCCGTGCACAACATGAAGTATCTAGCTTGAGGTCCTATTATTCCGGGTTTTGGCCGCGACAGTGGTTGAGTGCAAGCTTGTTAGCCTGTCACCGCATTGCGCGACCTACAATGGTCTCTTTGCTACGTGGACGCTGTCTTTTTAGGGTGTTTTTAGTGATGTCGAGAAAGGTATGTTTTCCCGCTCTCTTCGAGCGGAGATGTCAAAACCAACACGGCTGCACAATACCTGGCTTCCACAGCCATTAACCTTCTAAACATTGCTGCACTGTGCGAAGCGAAACCAAAGCAGTAAATCGAACGCACGACATATGACGCTCCCATCCAACTGAAGAAGGCGGAGAAGTACCCAACGGAGAAAGAAAGAAACACGCTTAGAAAAGACAGTTACTACACAAGTTATTAATATTTCGGGTATTTACGAGAGATATGAATAAATTGTGTAGTAACTGTCTTTTCTAAATCGAAAACAAACAAGTATAGAGATCAGTCGCTACTTATCTTATGGGCGACAAAGGAAATGTGGCAACTGAAAACTCTGCATTGGTAAATAGATCATGGTGACGATTGGCCGGCAAAGAGAAGTGTGACGATTGGCCTGTAAAGAGAAAGTGTGACGATTGGCCTGTCACTATCTGCTGTGGGTTTTAGCCTGCAGTGTTTCCATGCGGCTATGCTTTTGTGCCTTTTGAAGAGATCCTTTAACTCATTCTACCCCAGACACACCACAGCAAGATAAAGATCGCCCATGATAGTTCAAGGGTGATGCCAGAATAGCTTGGCGCCTATGGGCGCCAAGCTATTTTGGCATCACCCTTGAACTATCATGGTCGATCTGTGTCCTGTACTGCAATGCAGTCTTCAGAGGACAACGGCAAAATTGGGGGATTTCGGTGTTAGGGTAGAATGAGTTAAACAACTGCATGTGGGTAAAGTCTGTCGATTGTAAAATCCGGCCATTTCTTTGAATTTGTCATCAAAGTCTGCTTCTTCGGAACAGATTCTTTTCAGCCGAAGAAACTGTGAATATGGATTGCTGGGGTTTTTTTTTTTTGTTGTTGTTGTTGTGGTTTGCGGTTATGCGATGGGAGCGGTAGTTGAGGTGAATGTGAATCGGTAATGTGGCAAGGTCGTATAACATTCCTTCTATTCCTTCTTCGCCGATAAGATAAGTAACGCCTGATCTCAATAATTTTTTTTTTTTTTGTTGTTGCCTGTTTCGAAGAAGGGTATTTACCCGAAATACTAATAAATTCAATGTGTTGTAACTGTCTTTTCTAAGCGTGTTTCAGTCTTTCTCCGTTGGGTTCTTCTCTGCATTTTACACGCATGACTGAGTCACGTTTTTGGTCTGGATTGAAGAAGGCGGAGGAAGATTGGTCCATCAAGATGCAACGATTTTGAAACAACGAAAGAGAACGAATAATGTAAAACCGGAGAATATCTCTTTTCTCTTCACAAGGCGTAGCTCTTGTGTGGAACAACGCACTAATAATGATCAGTGCGGCGCTCCGGCCACCCGACAGCAATGCCCTGTGGAGGCCAAGGAAATGTATGTGACAAGACTGGGAGATTTGAATTGTAACAGACACGTTGCAAATTGTGTATTTTTGTTTGTATGTCTATTTTGAAAAAAAACCCAAAATATTAACTCATTGTGCCCGAGGTACGGAATACCCACATTTTGGAGTTATCCTCCGAGGACTGCATTACAATTCAGGAGACAGCTCGACCATGATAGTTCAAGGGTGGTGGCAGAATAGCTTGGCGCCTATAGGCGCCTATAGGCGCCAAGCTATTTTGCCACCACCCTTGAACTATCATGGTCGAGCCATATCTTGCTGTGGTGTGTCGCGGGCAGAATGAGTTCATAAATTGTGTTGTAACTGTTTGTTAGTTTTTTTCTTCGTTGGGTCTTTTTCTGGTTTGAGTCCTGGGCCCTCTACCGCAGCCAACTACGACTCCTCGAACGCTTCCACCAGCGCTGCCTGCGTACCATCCTGGGCATTCACTGGAGTGACTATGTCACCAACGTCGAGGTCCTTGAACAGGCTGAAACAGTGAGCATCGAGGCTTTGCTGCTGCGGACACAGCTCCGCTGGGCGGGGCATGTCTCCAGGATGGAGGATCATCGCCTACCAAAGATCACCCTGTTCGGCGAGCTTGCTACTGGATACCGTGACAGAGGGGCACCAAAGAAGAGATACAAAGACGGTCTCAAGAAGTCACTTAGTGCCTGCCAAATCGACCGCCACCAGTGGTCTTCGCTTGCTGCGGACCGTGACACCTGGCGCTCCACCATTTACAAGGCAGCTGTCTCCTTTGAGGACTCTCACAGTGCTAGCCTTAAGGACAAGCGGCTCAGGAGAAAAAACAGAGATGCCGCAGCTCAGAACCCTGGCCATACCTTCCCCTGCAGCCACTGCGGTCGAACCTGCCTGTCTCGGATTGGCCTCCGCAGCCACGAACAAGCCTGCAGACGTCGTGGGCAACTCCTATAAAATCTTCGTTCGCGAAGTCAAACCAAGAGAATGTAATAGGCCTATAATGAAAATCCTGCTTTTCACCCAAAAAATGGACATACACTGTCTTTTGTCATGAACCTTTTCATGCTGATACACCCACTGATGGAAAATAAATTTGACTATGATAGTTCAAGGATGGGGCCAGAATAGCTTGGCGCCTGAGGCGCCAAGCTATTCTGGCACCACCCTTGAACTAAAAATGTTTGATCTATCTCCTAATCTGTAATGCAGCATTCGAAGGACAATAAGCACATTTTTTAAACATCAGCCTTAGGCTGTAATGGGTTAATGTCTTCACAGCACACCAGCAAAGGCTCGAGTTTGAAAGTACTACTGGATTGATCTGTGACGATTCTGAATGTAGCATCATGTACGCGGTGCTACAACCAGCGCCGGATCAATCAGTTTTCAAAGAGGAGGGGGGGGGGGGCGGGCGGGGGGAGGGGTGCTCAACTTTTATTTTTTCTATTGCCAGGGTCTAGTATATATCAAAACACCACAACCGAAACTGTTCTTCTGACGTTTTTCTGAAAGTTTCTAACTGGTGTTACGTACGGCACTAAGACACAAGCGTTTACAACTCGGTTTTAAACACACTTATTTATAGTTTGATGCCAGCCGAGAGAGGATGCTGTAGTACCAAAGCACCCCCCCCTCCCCTTCCCCTTGGATCCGGCCCTGACAACGGGTTAACCCCTTTGACTGCTACTGAGGATACCGTTAGGCCGGCGTGGCCTGGAACTTTACGGTGTTTTTCAGTTCTGAAGAGTGTTTTCGTCCGGAGCATCAAGGGGCTTAAAACGATAACATTCATTGCACGCAAGTTTAAAAAAAAGCCCTCACTTATAAACTTAATTGACCCATTTAACCCCAAGGCCGCATTTCCGAAATTTTACAGGTGTCACCTACCAATTATGTGCCAGTTGCAGGAGATGGATCGACCATGATAATTCAAGGGTAGTGCCAGATTAGCTTGGCTAAAGACGGCGCCAAGCTAATCTGGCACCACCCTTGATTCATCATGGTCGATCCATCTCCTGCTGTACTGCATTGAGGCTAAATGTAGATTAAACGTTCTAGGAGTGCTGATGAGCCTTGATTCATCATCATCGCGCCAACGCACAGTTCTTCAGCGTTCCGTTCCACCAAACAACAAAACTGACAATCGATAGTTTATTCTGTGAGTATTCTGTGTATTATTATTCTTAACTCACTGTGTCCGAGGTACAAAATACCCACATTTTGGAGTTATCCTCTGAGGACTGCATTACAATTCAGGAGACAGATCGACCATGATAGTTCAAGGGCGGTGGCAGAATAGCTTGGCGCCTATAGGCGCCAAGCTAGTCTGCCACCACCCTTGAACTATCATGGTCGATCCATATCTTGCTGTGGTGTGTCGCGGGCAGAATGACTTAAAGCAACGTTACGTGTATTTTTTTTTATACAAACGATAACAACTGTTACACCTTGAACGCACATAAAATACTTCATTAAAAAAAAAAAATAGAGACAAAAAAAAAAAAAAAAAAAAAAAAAAAAAAAACCTGCCTTTTAGGAGTGCCGACCAGTTTTTGATAGTCAAGGTTTTTTATGTGAGTAGAATACTTGAATGGTGATCTGCGTGGTTCAAAGGCATACTTGTCTTCGGGCCAACAAAGGAAATGTTCTTGCTGTTCATTACCGGCTCTGCTCACGTAACGAGGCCTAGCGAGGGCTGATTGTAGGTGGCACGGGAACATTTAGAGGTGTCAGGGGACCCGCTAGATCAAACGTGCAATGGGTGAGACTCCGATTTTTTCTTTTATTGACTGTGCATTTGCAGTCCACATGAGTGTGTGTGTCGGTGTGTGTGTGTGTGTGTGTGTGTGTGTGTGTGCGCGCGTGCGCACACGTGTTTTTTTTGGTTGTGTGTGTGTGTGTGTGTGTGTGTGTGCATGTGTGTGTGATCATGTCAAGTTAACCTTCTTGTCAGTGAGTGCATCTGCCGGTACTGTTTACCTACAGTACCGCCGGTGACTACACCGACTTGTTGTTTGTTTTGTGTGTTTGTGTGTGTGTTTGTGCATGTGCGCGCGCGCATGTGTGTGCGTGCGTGTGCGCGCGCGTGTGTGTGATCATGTCAAGTTAACCCTGCATCCGCCGGTCCTGTTTACATACAGCACCAGTGAGTGCATGCACACGGGGGTTAACTCCTTTACTGCCACAAAGCAAGAGACAATAGATCCTCATGAGCCCCCGCGCCTGCGGGGGCTCATGAGGATCTATGCCTCTTGCCGAGACCAATTTATAGGCACCTCTCCTTGGACGGTTTGTGGCCTTTGTCGTTGAATAAAAACTAAAGATTTCAGAATCGAAACATGCGCCCATTAGCCTGGAGGGGGGTTGATCAATGGCCTTCAGAGTGCTTGCATTGCAGAGTGGTGAGACCGTGGAGCGGAGGAGGAGGGGTGGCTCCCTTCATGTTATCGAACACGAATGATGCAAATGAGTATGCTATCCAAACACACGCGCACACGCGTTCCTTTGGCCAGCCCCATAATAATATTATATATAACTCCGTGTTTACTCGTCCTGCCCGTGCTCTCAGAAATGAATGCAGTGAGTCAACCCAGAATGTGACGTTTAAAATGCAGTCCCAGAGAGTGCAGGTCTAGCCTACGTACGCCTTGTCGGTCACAATATCAGGGAACTAACACCGTTTCACCATATTTATTGCATTCAGTATCATTTACGTCGTAATATTTTGGTTTGCATCAAATGTCACCAAACCGTGGGATATACATAGGCTTTTTAACACAGATAATTGTTGACGCAACTTCTGTGAATGTGTTTTTTATAATTAACAGTCCACACGATTTGATTCTCTGACCTCTGCACGGTTTGCGTTTCCGCAACAGCCATCCGAGCCATGAACAAACTGCCCAATGCGCAAAAGGCCATCGGGCCGACGTCGGTCCGATGGGCTTTGCGCACGGCTCAGTGGGTGAATACTTCAAAACCTAAGAAAATAAGATAAGAATTTCTTTTTAACTCATTCTACCCCAAGACCGAAATCCCCAAAGTTTTGCCGTTGTCCTCTGAAGACTGCATTGGAGTGCAGGACACAGATCGACCATGATAGTTCAAGGGTGATGCCAGAATAGCATGGCGCCGATGGGCGCCAAGCTATTCTGGCATCACCCTTGAACTATCATGGTCGATCCATATCTTGCTGTGGTGGGTCTGGGGTAGAATGAGTTAAGTCAGACTCTCTATTCAGAGGCTGTGGCACTTTATAAAAAAAAATTACAATAAGCACAAGCCAAGTTGCAGCCAATTAGTGAATCTAGGTCTGGCCAGGGCTATAGTTCTGTCACGAAGACAAACAGCGTTTTGCAACAGACACAAAGTACAAATAAAATGTAAAAGTCACAAGGTGTGTGAAGAAATGCCGTACTGTGCATGTCTCACCATCTTTGATTTGGGACCTTACAATTCATCGCCGTAAGGCCCAAGTTCACCGACAAAAACATACGTTGATACGTTGATTTTGTCTGGCTTAACCCCCCCTCCCACCCACCCCACCCCACCAAAACAACAACAACAACAACAAATAAATAAATAAATAAATTAAAAATAAATAAATAACAAAAACAAAATAAAACCGCACTTTTATATACAGTAGAACCTGTTTTGACTAACCAACTTTTTTGCAAAAAATACAGTGCTCTTATAGACAGGTGCTCTCTCAAGAGAGGTCTTGAAGGGCAAAAAGTGCCACCTGTCACCAGCACCTAATTGATGACAGTTGATCAGTCATTCTTTGGCTGGTCGTTCAAAACCTGCTCCACTGTATTCGTATAGTGTTTCTAATTGGACCGAACAGGCCACTGGCGCTGGCTCCGTCGCTGAAATTCATTTTGAAACTCATAATAAATACAAATAAACAAAAATCATAAAATATTTAGTCCTTCAAATCATTTCAAAGAAGCGGGCCTTTGGTGTGTGCTTGCATTTTTCATGTGCTCTCATCGACGTCACGTAGGTAAACGACCAATCAGGTGTCGTGTGTCAAACGGCTTTGAGGATTTGCCATAATTAATCATCATTTTTTATAAACAAAGTAAACTTGTAAGCAATTCTATGCACTGAGTTACACACCCATCTCTCTTTCATCGAATCTTGTCTACGGCCGGCATGAAATCAAAGCGGCATTTGCTTACACCTTCATGGAAACATCTAGTCCGGGCACTTCTTCACACATACACACACACACACACACACACACACACACACACACACACACACACACACACACACACACAAAAGGGGGGGGGGGTAGAGGGGTGAGCGGGAAGAGGAGGAGGGGGGGGGTAGAGGGGTGAGTGGGAAGAGGAGGAGGGGGGGGGCGGGGTGATGGGCAGATCAACTGAAAAGCTCAGCATTTTACGCCTAACCAGTAAGAAAAAGGTCCTCGAGCCGCAGTCGGCCCGCGCGCGGTCCAACCGGGCCGACTACGGCTCGAGGAATTTTCCAAGTTGACTCACTAGGCACTGAAACGTCTTTTTCACTATATGCACCAGCACGCGCACGACGAACCAAATCACGCCTACATTGACGGCTGTTGGGGGATTCGTACTAGGTGAAAAGACTATTCCGCTTTGTGCGTCAGTCGCAAGTACGCATGAACTAACTTCTGTTCGCGGCGCACACACCGTACTGAGCCGGTAAGCTGGCCCTATTCATGTGCTGGACCGTGATTTTGGACCTTACGTCGCAGTGCCGTAAGGTCCAAAATCATGGACCAGCACACATTGCAAAGCCGGACAGTCCTTCTGGTTCCGGTTGTCGACATCATAACAGTATGTCAAAAAGCAAACATAGTGCCGACCAATGAGCAAGTTGTTTAGTCAAAGCTCAGCATCATGCACAGGCAATGAGATGTCCTGTAGGCGCTCCCGCGGATGACCGTGAATGATCAAAGGGTGCTAATGAATGTGGGGGTGGTGAGGCTATGAGAGTCAGTTTAGTTAGTCTCTTTGTGTTGTTCTCTTTATTTTAATTAACTTGATGAAAAATTCACCGAGCAGTCAGTCCCATAAAACCAATTTGCATTGTTTTGGGAGTGTAGCTGCGGAAATACTTGTGCATTAGAATGCAAAATGCCCGGAATACTTCGCGGAAGTCATACTGAATAAAATGTTTCAAGGTTGCTTACATACTAACGGCCCTGCGGACTTTCCCACCTCACCCAACCATTTGTTTTTGTGTGCGTGTGGGGGTGGGGGGGGGGGGGGGGGTGGGGCGGGGGCAGAGGTGAAGGTGTTTGAGGTGAAGGTGTTTTTTCCCCCGGCAGTTTCCCGTTTACACGTGTCACTTTTGGTAGGTCATTTGACAATAATGTTGTTTGCGTGAAATGACGAATGAAGGGCCGGCCAGGGACTGACGTGAGCCTCATACATGATAAGCTGGACTAGTCATGTTTAGGGTAATGCTGACGGGTGGTCAAGGAGGGTCGCTCAGTACGCGCAAAAATGGCAACATCCTGAGCCAGTAAGTAAACTGGTATTCCGTTAGGCAATCCAGTCCGATCCATCTGCAAGAGGCACCGGCAGACGCCGGATTCTCACTATGTTGAGCTCCAGCATTTTGCGACAATGCTGTTCTGGGCACCATTCAATATCTATTCATCTACATGTACGTTGATAGTAATCCTCTGGGTGTCTGTAGCGGTTTCAGTCAGTCGCTACCGACACCCAAATGTGGGCCTTTCTGGAACAGATTTCAGAAGGTGGAGACACACAATTCCGATATGCGTCCATATAAAATAATAATAATGAAGAATAATAACTTTACTGAATAATAATAATAATAATAATAATAAAACGTGTACCTAGTGGTATATTTAGTTATACCAGCGTTAGACTGAACTGAACTGCCAAATCAGTATCTCTTCGGCCACCTGAGGAACACACATATAAATGGAACCGATTCTTGTCAGTTGAAAACTGACCAGACCAGACCGGGCTGCCTTTCGTATATTCAGTTTGCTTTTTAACGGCAGTACTGGCCCAGCAAACAGTCAACGACTTGTTGACCCCGGCATTTACCCGGGCCCAACGCCTTACAGCAGGAGATGGATTGACCATGATAATTCAAGGGTAGTGCCAAAAGAGCTTCTTCTGGAACTACCCTTGAATTATCATGGTCAATCCATCTCCTGCAGCTGGTATGTAGTCATTCGGCTGTGGGTTTAAATGGGTTAACGAGACCCGGCAAGTGAGGTCTTCTTATGCTTTGTGTAAATAGACAAATAGTTCTTTCATCTCCAGCCCCATCTACGACAGATAGATTGACCGTGACAGTTCAAGGGCAGTGCATGGTTAGCTTTGCACCTGCAGGAGCCTAGTGGATCAGGCGCTGTCCTTGCGCTATCACGGTCAATGTTGAGATGACGTCAGTCGCCAGTTTAATCAGACGCGATGACTTGCATTTTATGCAGTGCGTTGTAGGATCACAAACGGACTCGCTTGCTTGTACATGTGAAAGGACAAAAGAGGGGTACTGATGTTGAACTTGAGGGGGAGGGGGGAATCCAAAATCCAAACGCACTGCGTATCGTAGGTGGACAACTCAACTTCCACAGCGCATTACTTCTTGGTCATTGGATCGCATTTACATATCATATGCGCTTACGGCTTACCCAAACCAAAGAGTACGGGGGGGGGGGGGGGGGGGGGGGGTGGGGGGGGGGGGAGGCGGGGGGGAATGACACAAGACGAATTATCATGGTCGATCCATCTCTTGCAAGTGGTACATAGTCGTTAAGTGACACCTCCATAATTTGGGAAGGTGGTTGTGGGGGGGGGGGGGGGGGGGGGGGGGGTGAACTGGGTTAACCCTTATCATTCGGAATACACCAGTGTGGTGAAATAAGTTTGACTAAAATAGTTTAAGGGTAGTGCCAGAATAGCTTGGTACCTCTAGGCGCCAGCTATTCTGGCACCACCCTTAAACTAAAGCCATTGGTCTACATCCTTATCTGTAAGTACTATAATGTAGCTTGCATATGGCAGTGTACACATTTGAAGCTTTTAGACTCAGTATGATATGGGTTAACAGAATTCATCGTAATTCTTCACACACACACACACACACACACACACACACACACACACACACACACACACACACACACACACACACACAACATATACTTTTATTACGAAAAGACACACGCGAATATGATTAAATCCGTTTTACTCCTTCACCGTAAAAGAAGGCATGAATATCATGTAGGTTAACGAAGAAAAGGCCTGTGTGTGCTCCACAAAGAAACGTACACACATACACGTCAACAAGTCAGTCAACCGCCACACACTACATTCTTACTTGTGCTTACACAAAGGTGAGGGGCTAGCATCATTCGTGTCGGAACTGAAATATGGCCTACACAGAAAAATGAAGTCGGATGAACAAATATGAAAGGCAAATACTGAAAAACAGTAGACAACCCGAGGTCTGTGTACACGCTAGATGGTTTAAATATTTTTCCTAAATAAACGTGTCTTGTTCTGTGGATTAACGCATTCTACCCCAACACCGAAATCCCCAAGGTTTTGCCGTTGTGCCTCTGAAGACTGTATTTGAGTGCAGGACACAGATCGACCATGATAGTTCAAGGGTGATGCCAGAATAGCTTGGCGCCCATAGGCGCCAAGCTATTCTGGCATCACCCTTGAACTATCATGGACGATCCATATCTTGCTGTGGTGTGTCTGGGGTAGAATGAGTTAACCACACGATACGGCCAACACCGATTGCCCCAGGCGGTAGCGAACAGAGAGAGACAATCAGTTCCGGTAGATCCTACCTCTCTTCGCCAAGTTAAAAGTTATTAACACATTCTACCCCAAAGAAGTACCCAACGGAGAAAAAAACACGTTTAGAAAAGACGGGTACAACACAATTTATTAATATTTCGGGTAAATACCCTTTGTCAAAATAGACAGACAAACAAACAAACAGAGAGATTAGCCGCTACTTATCTTCATTGGCAGAAGGAATGTGTACCCCAGGACCGAAATCTCCAAAACTTGAAGTTGCCCTCTGACGGCCTGTATTATTTCAATTCTACAAGTTTCTAGAGACAGATCCAGCATGATCGAGACAGATCGAGCATAGGCGCCAAGCAATTCTGGCACCATCCTTGAACTATCCATGTCTTGCTGTGGGGTGTCGGGGCTGAAAGAGTTAACCTTGGGAACCAAAAAGGGATGGGTCTTTCCAGGTGTGTGCCGTTTTCAACCATAAAGTTACACCCCCCACCCCTCCCCCAAACGAGACTATAAACAATTCACTGACTTATGTTTTCTATAGCAGTCGAAGTTTTCCTTTTAAATCATGGGACTGATTGGACTTACGATTGTTGATGCCCTGGCAGACAACGAAATAATAATGACAAACGAGTTTACTACAAATTAAACAAAAATCACTACGCTTTGTCGTCACAAGGATAACTAACAAACTCCACAAAACTCTAACACAGGGAAATATACTAACACAGACAAGTATATAACTGTATTTTCTCTTACGGCATGACATAATTCACAATAACAAAGTACACCAGACACTGGATATCATGCCTAAAGCCTGTCGTATACCCTGAAATAAAATATTATAGCGTTTCCTTGGGAAACTATATTGTGGCCTGTTTCATGGCACACGGAGGGCTAAGTTTAAGACTATCACAAAAAACAATCACTGAATATTGTGTCCTCTTTGCAGAATGTAAACAAATGAACACACACACAAAACGACAGTAAAACGGTGTCTGGAAAATACAAATTAAGTACTGGTATTATCAGAGCCAAGTAGCTATCATAAGCCTTCGCAGGAAATGTCACATGCCTAAAAGCTTTCAGGAGTAATATGTGTACAAAAATGTTGTTCTTAAATTATTATTGAGAAAAACCCTGACACATGGTCATGTACATGTGCAATATATATATGTTTGCATGGCAAAATGCGCAAGAAAATTAAGTGCCGGTTCGTGATTTTAAATCATACGGCATGGCCGTTGGATCTAAAATCACAGGCCAGCAGACATATGAACATGTGTTCTGTCTACTCCAAGCTGTAAATTAAAATATCTGGTGCATACAATCCCTACAGGAACTGTGAAACATGAAATAAGACCAGTAAATACATAAAAATGAAATTTAGCAACACACGCCAGTCAGTCAGTTACCAGGCTTGTTTGGAAAGCCATCACCAACCTTTTCCAACCACTTTAATCGCCAGTTGAGGCAGACTGTATTTCTCAAATCGTGTTAACCCTTATCATTCGGAACACACCAGTGTGTGAAATAAGTTTGACGAAAATAGTTCAAGGGTAGTGCCAGAATAGCTTGGCGCCAAGCTATTCTGGCACCACCCTTGAACTAAAGCCATTGGTCTATATCCTTATCTTTAAGTACTATAATGTAGCTTGCATATGGTAGTGTACGGATTTGAAGCTTGTAGCCTCAGTATGATATGGGCTAACAGAACGCCATACAACCCCAGCTGTCTCGGGAACATGGATTCAAAGTGGTGCTTACAAGAGGCATAGATACAGATCCTCATGTGCCCGCGCAGCCGCGGGGGCACACGAGGATCTAATGCCTCTTGCAGTTGGATCGCGTTCACTTATTCTCGGCAGTAAAGGGGTTACCCCGCTCTGAGCATGCGTCTGCTGGTACAGCAAAAAACACCAGTACCGCATGCACAAATACTGCACAAGTAGTTGTTTCAATAAAAAATATTCTGTAAAGTGCATATTTTGAGTCATTAGAAATACTGCATTCAGGCACGGCAAGAACTACGGTAACTGCGGAACAAAACACAAATAATGGTAGTTCTGCAAAATCTAAACGAGTAAACAAAAACGTTGTCATATTAACCCATTCAGCCCTGACGCACTACAGCAGGAGATGGGTCGACCATGATAATTCAAGGGAAGTGCCAGATTAGCTTGGCGCCTATCGGCGCCAAGCTAATCTGGCACTGCCCTGGAATTATCATGGTCGATCCATCTCTTGCAACTGGTGCATAGGCATTAGATGATGCCTCCAAAATTTGGGAAATACGGCTTTGGGTTGAACGAGTTAAAAGAGTGTACAAACAGTTGTAAATTATTGCTAGAAGGAATTGTACTTTACCTGTGGCTGTCGGCAGTACTTTCTCTCACGATGATTCCTGCAGGAACCATCACAACAAAATGCGCTTCCGACAGCCAAAAGCGTTGATTGTACTTCTTTTTACTTTGTTTTTTTTCCCCCCCACAAGCCAAAATAAAATAGTTCGTCCTATTCCAAAATCATGCAAAAAAATGTTATAATAATCGTACTTAATTTGAGATATAAGAATGATAAAATCATCATAAAATCTTCCCCACTTATAATTCTATCATCTGTACATGTATGTAAAATGAAACTCCTGGCCTGCAGGTTCAGAACTGACCATAAAATCATGTTCCCATCATTTAAAATCGTGTTCCCATCGTCTGTACAAAGTTTTCTCTAGACACTGGAGCACACACAACATGGCGTCTATAATAAGTATGATTTCAACATATATACACAAAATGTTTCTGCAGAAAAAAATCCACACATCGAGTGAGGAATAACTTTTCCATGCATTAAAGAATAAACGTTTGGATTTGATTATCCAGCCTGAGACTGCATAAAAACAATATGGCCAAACCCATCTTCCTGGTTTTGATGTCAAGCTGACGAACAACAGCAGGGGAAATTGCTGTAGTATAACATGTGTTGTAATGGGCACCATCTTTGCTCAATAATTTTGATATATATACAACATTCTGCCCATAAGCAGCAATCTGCAAGACAGGCTTACGGGTAGCACTTACGGGGAACAAATGGGGCACATTTACATTATTGAGCAAAGAATGCATACACACCAATACCAAAACCAGATGACAGGCTAGACCTTTGTGTCATACAATTAACATTGAAAAACTGTTTGCACACATAAGCACATGATTTTTATGAAGCCAACAATGCTGAAACAACTGGGGCCAGTTGCATGAGCGAGCTTAGTCCTGCACCAGCCACAAAGCAAGGTGCGCCTTGCTTAGTGGCTGGTGCAGGACTAAGCTCGCTCATGCAACTGGCCCCTGGTCCCTGATTTTTAGTACACAGTACCTCTATAATGATGCTGCTACTTCAGTACATTAGATATTTTCTTGAGTATTATGTACATGATCGAATGTTCTATTGAGAATAACACGGCATGGCTGCCTACGACAAAATAACTAAAAGTGAACATGTACATATATAGATTTATATCTCTCTGTAAATGTACATCAAAGTATGTACAGTTTAAATCCGATGCATACGTGTATACAGGAGGGAGAATCTGCATTGTGTGTGCTCACAATATCTAAAATTACACATATGTACAAAGGCGTTTGCCTTGCAAGAGATGATTAACACCATATTATACTTTCTCATACAGATCTCAGAAACATACAGGACTCTACTGTAAGCTGTTAAAATGCACCATAAATATGGTGCCACAAAAATGGATGCGTAACAAATGCTACTACTGCAGACTGACGCTGCTCAACTCATGCAAAATAACAGCCAGCAAGAGGCATCGATTCGCATGGGTCCATGCATATGCAAGGGCCCATGAAATTCTATGCCTCAGGGGACGGGTGACCTCTACCCACAAATAAATGTTGTGCAGTGGTCTGAAATCCTCCTCATGTAGACGCTTCAGCAAAGATCTACCCCATACATCGCAGTTCAAACAATTAGTCAATGACATCTCACCACACTCAACCTAATTCCAGCACACATCCCTCCATATTTCAAGAATGCACATATCCAATAGTGCCTTTTATAATCTCAAAAACTTTTAAAATGTACAACATGCCACAATAATCATCACCACAGTGCTTTGTAAAGGAAGAGGAGAATGCAAACCACTCAAACACATGTTCATCTCAAATGATTTGAGACAAGAGACTTTTATAACCTCAAACATGTAAACCTTAACCACATTCCACAATAACCTTCACCAGAGTCCTTTGAAAAAGAAGAGGGAATCGCAAAACACTCAAAACGCATCTTCATCTCAAATAAATTAGAGACCTAATTTTTTTACTTAATTTAAATTTATGAACAGTGCCAGAGATGCACAGTGCCAGAGATGAACAGTGCCAGAGATGCATACTTTGGAAAGAGCAATGATAAGGCATGAAATGAAAACTCTGTTCATACGCTCAACTTGTGTCAACATGGCTATCATCTAGATATTCTGTGATCTTTACAGTAATATTTGATGAATATGAAAGCGCAGTACATATTCAGTGAGGTTCACTGTTTTCTGACCAAATGTGCAGTTGTCATGGATTTGATGATGTCAGGTCGTATTATAGAGACAAAAATCAGTGCAAAGTTTTAGCAAGAGGAATTTGTTCTCCAGGAAAAAAATTCAAACCAGTGACCCTTAGCTCTTATCATTTGGAATACACCAGTGTGTGAAACAAATTTGACTAAAATAGTTCAAAGGTAGTGCCAGAATAGCTTGGCGCCTCTAGGCGCCAAGTTATTCTGGCACCACCCTTGAACTAAAGCCATTGGTCAATATCCTTATCTGTCAGTACTATAATGTAGCTTGCATATATGGCGGTGTACAAATTTGAAGCTTTTAGACTCAGTATGATATGGGTTAAAAGCTGACAGGAAAAAGAGAAATATTCACAGTTCTACATTAACTCAGCTAACTATATGTACTTTAATAAAATTTATCTGGTGTCATTTTTGTCTGTTTCTCTCACATCATTACCTGTCACACACATTAGTGAACATTGGCATATAAATCGAAGTACCATCCACACTAATCTATCTACAGAAAAATCTAGATACAGTGTATTACATCTGTCAGACAGTGAGTTTGGACTTTACAGTCTGGAGTTGTGAAGTCCAAAGTCATAAAAACAGACCACACATGAAGCATCCATAGCATACATGTACTGAAAACAGTGATAAACATAACTCGATCCAAGGCAAACCCAGTCTCAGTAGAATCAATGCAACCTATGCAATAGGACGACACAAGTGAACAGGTGGCCCTTATACACCTGTGTTCTAACTAGCCACAAGGCGACCTTGGATAACCATGTAATGAAGGTGGGACACCTCCAATAAAGATTGTGGATGGAAGGCCACCCAAAAATCTGACGTTACAGACATGCTGCCCTTCAAGCCATTGTTAGTAGAATACAGACTTTCTTCTTTCATAAGAAGCAGCTGGGATCCAGAGAAACCACTGTCCAGTGAGCATAAGGTCATCAGGCCCACATCAGCCACAACTGCAGCTGATGTCAGCCTGATGACCTGCTTTCGAAGTTTCTACTTGGCAACACCATTGGCGATCGGTTCACCACTGGCCATGGGTTCACCATTGACCACAAGGGAAGGAACGTTCTTGGTTGTGAGGCAAGCCTCCAGGAAACAGCCGGCGATCTCCTTGACAAGGGACCTGTCTGGCACGTTCTGAGCCATACCGTAGATCACACCCTGAGAGACAAACACAGACACATATGAATACCACATAGTTTTTCAATTTGTTTTCAAATGTACGGAACTTCAGATATAACTGAGATACATGGATAGACCCTTTTTTTTTTCCTGTCTGCTACGAATGACTTTTGTCACAGACCTGCTATGTTGAAGTCATCTCTATCTCTATTATTCGTAGAAAGTGTGTGTGTGTGTGCGCACTTGCGTGTTTAGCGCAGAACCTCCCTTGAATGAACGATATGCATTTTTCAATGGTGACTTTATAGGTTGTTTATAGAGTGTGTAGTATTTTTTATTTTATTTTTATTTTATAATTACCTTTTGTAAAATGAATTTTTCTCTAAAATGTATTTTGTCGAAAAATACTTACCGATGACATTACTATTAGGAAGATATGCCTAGCTTACAGAATTTCAGCCTAAGAACCTGTTGTGTTCCTACACAACCAGGGAGGCAACTCTAGGGACCCTAGTAGCCTCCCGTCACTGCCCATCCGGTCACGTGCCGTCACGCCAGTCGGAAATGCTTAGCTTACTGGCAGCAAGCGGGGCAGGTGGGAGGGTCCTCCGAGTAATGTCATTGGTAAGTATTTTTCGAAGAAGTACATTTTAAGAGAAAAATTCATTTTTTTTCTCAAAATATATTCCCGATGACATTACTATTAGGAAGAATAGCGAAGAGGAGAAGGTTGCTGCCCACAATATTACCCCCTGTATAAGGGCTTAGCCAGACCCGCCCTCCCTGGGGCAAACTCCTGACAATTTCAGCTAATCTTTGCCCACGGCGCCTCTGGCACTGGGAGGGAGTGTTGCGCCGCGGCGATGTCCCCCACCAGGGCCAGGTCTCTCACTGGCCTGCTAGGTCCCTGAGGTAGAACCAGGCGAAGGATGATTCCGCCCACAGCTGCCATGATGTCTCTGATCGCACAGTTGCGGTCGAAGGCGACGCTCATGGCCATGGCTCTAACCTCGTGTGCGCGGATCCTTAGCCTCTTAGCTCCCTCTGGGGAGAGGTCCTGGTAGGCGGACCGGATGACCCAGCGTAGCCAGACGTAAAAGGCCTTACCTTGCCATGGCGGAGGGGGGGGGGGGGGGGGTGGGGGCGGCTCCTGCCACAAGTCCCTCAGAAACACCGGGCGGGACGGAGAAATCCCAGAAAGCACACAGTAATCCCTGTGGAAACCACACCCGCAACCATGTAAATCCAAGGAACACACGTAATCCGAAAACGACTGGTCACACCGTACACAGCCAAAGGTCCTGGGGACTGATGTATGGACAGAGACTAGAGCCTAAGTCCGAAACTATCTTCATACGCCTGAGACTAACATGTTAGTAAGACATGCATGAACTGAGACTAGGCCAAGTCTGAAACTATCTCAGGGACTAAACAGCTCAAATTTAAGTCCACGATTACTAGGTGTAAAGCGTCTAGTCTCTGACTAAAAGCGAATCAAAATGGCAGCCGCTGTCTACATGATGTTCCTATCTCGACGAAATCTACGCCGAAATCGAGTATTTAGAGACCGTCGACACACACTAGATGAGTTTGATGATAAAGGCGAAGCTTCACAAAAAGTTTCGTTTCAAGCGCCGTGAAATTTATCTTTCTTGTACTTTTTTGTTCTGTGATTTTCGATCTTGTAAAGGCGCTTAGAGCACCATTCATTTGGAGGTCAAGCGCTATATAAATGTACAATATTATTATTATTAATATTATAAAAACCAAAATCGATGAGTACAGTTTACAGGCTGAGTGAAGATGGAAGACAGTGGCTGTCAAAACGTGTGACACGTGCAGGGCGAAAACTGTTCCCAGCGGCGCATGCTCAGTGGCATTTGGAACTAGATATTCTCAAGTTAAAAATAGCACTTGACACAAGTCGCGGACTAACCATATCTAGTCTCGGACTTGATTGTCTGACTCAAGTCTCAGTTCATGCATCGGAAATGTATGCCTCAGTTAGTCCCTACGTAACAAGTTTCCGACTAGGGCTACGTCGGGGACTTGTCTAGTCTCTGTCCATACATCAGACCCCTGTAGGCTAGAGCACAACTGTTCATGGTAAGCTAAGCAAATAGATTGGCGTGACACCACGTGGCACGTGACCAGATGGGCAGGGACAGGAGGCTACTCAGGGTCCCGGGTTACAGCCCCCTAGAATTGCCTCCCTGGTTGTGTAGGAACACAACAGAGGTCTGATGTATGGACAGAGACTAGTCAAGTCCCAGACTTAGCCCTAGTCTGCGACTTGTTACATAGGGACTAACTGAGGCATACATTCCCGATGCATGAACAGAGACTTGAGTCAGACTATCAAGTCCGAGACTAGATAGGGTTAGTCCGCGACTTGTGTCAGGTGCTATTTTTAACTTGGGGAAATCCAGTTCCAAATGCCACTGAGCATGCGCCGCTGGAAAGAGTAATCGCCGTGCACGTGTTTTGACAACAAGTATCTTCCACCTTCACTCTGCCTGTAAGCTGTACTTTTCACTCATCGCTTTTGGTTTCGATGCTTTTGATGATCGTGTGATTGACTTGTCGCTTTGCTGCTACAACTGCCAGTTGTTTGTCTAGATTTAGGGTTGAGCTGTACCACGTAACTTTGTTTTATTAACATGATTGTGTACTTACTTTTCTGTTTAGATCTGACGGTTCTACTACCTTTGCTCAAAAGACAGAGTTACAGAGGAGTTGAGTTTGGAGATTGCTCCCTTTTTGATTCAATTATTTTGTGGAGAGATGTGATAAATTGTTGGTTTTTACTAAGCCAGAACCATTTGGCAGCAGCTCAGTCATTGTACTTATATACTTATATATTGTACTTGTAGTCTGTGCCCGTTTATCATTTTATTTGTGTGCTTTTGTTTGCCATTTGCTTGGTAGTGTGTTTACTCTTCCTGATTGCTTACACAAAATGTGATAGTGATAAGCCTATTGCATCTTTTTACTACTGATGTACATCTTGTATTTCTTGCAGTGCATATTCCCCGTCTTTTAATCATTTGTTCATCACTCCTAAATAGAATGTTGAAAAGATAATGAAAGGCCAATTTCAGCGAGTCGGAGGTGGCGAAGCTTTTAGAGGAGGTGTCCTTTTTGAAGACACTTTTAATTAGTTCGTTTCAAATGAGTGTAACGAACAAAAAGAAGCGTGAAGTAGGGGAAAAAATCACCAGTGCTGTGAACGCAGTTAGTGGTAATGGCCGAGATGTGAAAGAGGTGAGAAAGAAATAGAAGGACCTAAATAATGCGGCTATCAACAAACCGCATATCATGTCGGGGACTGGTGGAGGTGGCAAGACACCTAAAGTGCCATATGAAGATCTCATAATGAGCATCATCGGACACACCTGCAGACAGGGATCCCTGGAAGTAAGCATTCCCTTCCAAGTCAGTCACTGTCTTAAAATTTTGTTAGTATTGCACTGTACACAAAATTAAATATAAAATGCTTTCTTAGGTGTTAAATAATATTTTAGCACGCTTAGCGTGCACATTATCTTTCACCGTACCAGGCTTGGAAACTTATTGTCCGTACATCGTGGGATGCTGCGTAACCCATATGACTCACATAGTACTAGACCGTGAAACTCACGGCCCGTACATCGTGGTTTGCTACGTAACCCAGATGATTCATATAGTCCTGTCCCTGAAACTCGTGGTCCATACATCGTAGGTTGTTGAGCACCCCAATGATAATGTTCACACGTGTGCCATATACTGCGTGTGCTTTCTTACGACTCGATCTTGGTCAGAGTTCTAAGTGTTTCAGTCATTGATTTTGATTTTATTTTTTGGCTCACGTGCGAAGCAAAAGTGAGTCTATGTTCTGGATCAGTGGTCGTCCGTCCGCTGTCATCGGTGGTAAACGATTTAGTTGGCATTTTCTCGGAGACTATTCAAGCTCCAGTCTTCAAATTTGGCCCAAGGATACTTTGTGGCAAGACCTTTCTAAGCATGCCAGTTTCAGTGACCTCTCTCAAAGGTCAAGGTCATAGGGGATCAGGAAATATATCAACAAAATATGGCTCATGTGTATGACCAATCCACATGTGTGACAATAAGTAAAGGGATGTAAACCCACGTTTTCTCAAAATGTAATCAGTTTTCAAACATCTGTGAAAGCCCCGTGACCCTTGACCTTTGTGATGAGTCGACTAAATTAGTATACATAGGAGGCTCTTATCATATGATGATTAAACCTTTCTATGTATACTAATTTAGTCGACTCAGCGCAAAGGTCAAGGGTTTCACAGATGTGTTAAAACTGATTAAATTTTGAGAAAACAAGGATTTTTGGGGTGAACAAGCCATCCCTTTACTTATTGTCACACATGTGTGGATCGGTCATACACGTGAGCCATATGGGCTTTACCTTTCTTGTTTTGTTTTTTTGTCAGCCGTCTGTCTTTTGTCTCAATCTTTTCAATACTGAGAGTCATGTGCATTGTCGCTATCTTCAGGGTACAGATGACTGCCTAAACATACACAAAAAAACAAAAACAAGACACAAACTACAAAAGCAGAACTCTCTCTCTCTCTATCTCTCTCTCTCTCTCTCTCACACACACACACACACACACACACACACACACACACACAAGGAAAACGATTTTTGAACACTTATTTTATTTAAATAAATGTTACAAATACTTCTTGTTGTTATTTAGCCACACTGGCCGACACTTGGACCTGCACAAATGAAGAAGCTTTGAATGAAGGAGACACACTGGGTGAGCCAATGTGATCAGTCATTCATTTCTTCTGTTTTCATTTTCAGGACAGGGCATTTTTGCTTAAGAACATCATAGTTAACTGAATCGATTAAAACAGAGTATTTGACAAGTTTCATGACAACGTTAATAAATTTCCACAATAAAAAATACAGAAGGTTTGATCTTTGAGTTAAATACTTAATCATCATGCTTGTACAGTGTCATTATGATCGTGTATCTTTTACTTGTTTACCATTCAGTGCCAGTGATTGATGATCCCACCAGAGACAAGATTTTTCCTGAGGGCACAACCGCACAGCCTATATCCCTGGGTAATTTACTACAGATGTGTTTGGGGTATAAAGGTTGGGCGAGGAGGGAAATGGGGCTTCGTATCTGATGTAACACCTGTTCCTCACTTGCAGAAAAGTTTTATTTGTAATAAAGATAAGTTCCACACTCTTCTAACATTTACTTGAAACACTGTAAAAGGTGGCAATACAATTGTTGAGCAATTGTATTTAATTCTACTTATTGAACATCGAGTATAAGAAAGCAGCTACAACCATTAACAGATTTTACATGGTTGGCAACATCTCTCTCTCTCTCCCTCTCTCTCAGTCAGTCTCTGTGATGACTGGTATATCTGTCTGTGTGTGTGTGTGTGTGTGTGTGTGTGTGTGTGTGTGTGTGTGTGTGTGTGTGTGTGTGTAATGTGAGCATTTATTATTTAAAATGGAATTATTGTTTCCTGTACTTTTCCGCACTATTATGTATACTTTATACATAATTATGTGTATGTGTTACTCACAAACCAGATATAATAATATATAATGAGTAATTCCCCTTGGTTTGTTGTATGTGTATGTGTGTTTATGTGCGTGCTCTAGCTTAGCAAGGACATGATTGAAAAAGGTCACTGAAGGTACCTAATCATTTATCCTTGAAAAATAAAGTTTCATTTCATTTCATTTCTCTCTCTGTCTCTCTCTCTCTCTCTGTCTCTCTCTCTCTCTCACACACACATACACACACACAGAGAGAGAGAGAGAGAGAGAGAGAGAGAGAGAGAGAGAGAGAGAGAGAGAGAGAGAGAGAGAGAGAGAGAGAGAGAGAGAGAGAGGTTCATAAACGTAATAAAAAAGTACTTTACAGATATTGTTAACTTTGCAGTTATGGACGAGGACTCTCTGGGACTCGAGGCATGAAGTTATCATTTACTGGACCAGAGTATTGTTGTTAGTGCACCAAGAACTTTCACACCCAACACCCAAAATAACTCATAATTACAAGCAAGTACACCTCTGAAGTTCAGTCTTCCACTTCCATTTTCAAGAGCACGCGCACCAAAGCATCAAAGAAGGTATTTCCACCACGCAAGGCATCAACCCCATCTTGCAGCTCCTCTGCCAGTCTCACATCAGGACAACCTGCACAGGATAAAGATGAAGTATGGTTTAGGTACATGGAAAGTAAAATCAAGACGAATGAACTGAAAGAATAATTTCTGAAAGAACAACTGGAGATGGTCGAAGAGCAGAAGGCACTGATGCGTTTGCAAATAGAGCACCTGATGCTGAAGAAAAAAGGGCATGAGCAAAGGCAAAAAGAAGACACCACTAGCCTTTAGTTTTGAGTGAAAGCGTGGGTCTGTCCATTGTATCCCAGACATTTTATAAACCATTCTAGTCACATTCTAATGCAGTCCACAATGTTTACTGGTAAAACAGTTTTAATGGGTTCAGAAATTAGTGCTGATCAATGTTCAGTTGAGCCTTGGTTTGTTCCAACTTGAGTAGCCTCACTCACACACATACACACACACATACACACACACACACACACACACACGCACACTATTTATCATTGTGTGTGTGTGTGTGTGTTTATCAGTTTGTGTGTGCTTATTTATCATTGTGTGTGTGTGTATGTGTGTGTATTTGTGTGTTTATGTATCATTGTGTGTGTGTGTGTGAGTGTGTGTTTATCAAACACACAAATACACACACACAATGATAAATAAACACACACACACAATGATAGATAAACACACAAATACACACACACACACACAATGATAAATAAACACACACACACACACACACACACACACATTGCAGATAGAAACTACTTGTCTTTATGATTGTCATTATGATGGCTTACCTGGACGTTGATGGCGTGGAAGTTTTTTTTCTGTTGACATACTCATGTTCTCAATCGCATGGGGCTTGAATGGCGATCTGTGTGACGTCAATGCAAGCAAATACATTGGGGAAACCCTGCATGTTGAAGGATGCAACTTTGCTTGCCTCAGCCTCGCGTTTGGTTGGCATTCTTATGACCTTGTGGGCATGCTGGAGGAAAGCGTCAGTCACGCGTGTCATTGTCCGACTGACCGTGCTTTGATTAAGTCTCCTACCATGTTTTGAAACGTTCCAGTCGTGTAGAATCGAAGAGCCAAGAGCACTTGTAAAACGGGTGTCAGTGAACCGCTTCGTTCAGCCGGGTATTCGATGTCATCTTTCACAGCATCCGTCAGCTCATAAATTTCACGGCGTGTGAAACGAAACTTTTTGTAAAGCTTCGTAACATCAAACTCCTCCAGTGGGTGTCGACAGTTTCTAAATACTCGATTTCAGCGCAGATTCGTCGAGTTAGATACTTCATGTCAACGGCGGCTGCCATTTTGATTCGCTTTTAGTCAGAGACTAGAAGCTTTACACCTAGTAAATCGTGGGCTTAAATTTTGGCTGTTTAGTCCCTGAGATAGTCTCAAACGTAGCCTAGTTTCTGACTAGAATGTTAGTCTCAGGCGTATGAAGCTAGTCACGGACTTAGGCTCTAGTCTCTGTCCATACATCAGTCCCCAGGTTCTTAGGCTGAAATTGGGTAAGCTAGGCATATCTTCCTAAAAGTAATGTCATCGGAAATGTATTTTTGAGAAAACAAGTGCACTTTTGTAATTAGTTATTTTTGTACAATTAGCTTTTGTTAAGCGCTTAGAGCTCAATTTCTGAGGTTAAGCGTTATACAAGTACTCATTATTATTACAGTGGAGTCCGCTTAACACGAATTTCTGGGGACACGGAAAATCACTTCGTGTTAAACGTATTTCGTGTTAACCAATATGGCCTCAAAATTGATCACGGCCCTCAAGGAGAAAGTGTGTAAGAGATGTGTGCGTGAATGAGTACGAGGTTAAAAGTGCACATTATCGTACTTTATGTGCATACCTTCAGCTCCCTAGGAAAACAAAAGGAAACGTGTACAGCTCGCGTATTTAACGTAAAATCCATCAGGTAAAATCCATAGTAAGTTACAATCCATCAAGTAAAAGCAACAGGCTGAAGTACAATCCCGCATCGGTAAAATTGTTGTGTTGGTACACGAATGATACAACATGAATACAGTTCAGAAATGCTAGCCAATGAAAAGACGGATTACAACAGCCGAAGGCTATTCAGCCAATCACAGACTAGAGTTCGCTCTGATCTGTCATTTGTACCACCACAGCGCGAGAGCGACATGTGAATTGGTTTTCGGTGAATGGAATCTGTGTTCGTGTTAAACAGGTGAATAATAGTGAAATTGCCCTGGTTGGGAACCGAAACCAGCTTCGTGTAAAGTGAAATTTCGTGTTAAGCATTTCGTGTTATCAGTGAAATTTTAATACAGAATAAGAAGGCCGTCGGCCGGGAATGCAAAAACGGTTCGTGTTAACCGGAATTTCGTGTAAAGCGAGTTCGTGTTAACTGGACTCTACTGTATTATTATAACGAAACATTAGCCCATTTACCCCCAGTGCACTATAGCAGGTGATGGATTGACCATGATAATTCAAGTGTAGTGCCTGATGAGCTTGGTGCCTTAAGGCGCCACGCTCATAAGGCACTACACTTGAATTATCAGGGTCAATCCGTCTCCTGCAACAGGTACATAGTCCTTACGTAGAACCTCCAGAATTTTGTTAGTTAGTTATTTGGGTTTAACGCCGAGCAAGCAACTAAGGCCATCTCACGGCGGCCTCCAGAATTTGGGAAAAGCGGTCTTGGGGTAAAATGGGTTAGGGATCTCCTCATTTTTGTTGATATATCTACAGCTTATTATAAACAAAGACAGTTTTATAGAAAAGGTGTGATGCATGTTTATTTTGACTCTGAAGCAAAGTTGACTGCATGTCATGTCACACTATGTATGTCGAGAGACAAACATGCTGCCTCTGATTTCTGGTACGCCAAGAAGATCATTACCAGTAACAAATGCATGAAGCGTAATTCAAATAATGCTATTTGACTTACAGCTCCCTCGCACTCTGTCTTGGGGTCCCTCATGATTTCGTTGATACAGGTTTTTAGGTCAGCCACAAAACGGTCAGCCACACCTTGCTTGGTCATGGGCATTGTCACACACAGATGCATGCTGAAAATGACAATAAAGATTCCACCAGAAATTTTACCTGTCACTGCCAAGAAAAAGTGAACACCACCCAATTGCAAAAAGTATAGATTCTCATGAACTGTGGTGCTCATGGCAATCTAAACTAAACCTCTAAAACGACTTCGTATCCTTGTTTGTTTGACGGCTGGGGATCTTCAATGTTGTATTTTCAACGATTCCAAAATCACAATGTGCATCCACTGACCATTGCAGCAAAATTAATACAAGTGCAGCATTTAACAAATTCTGAACATATTCATCACCCATTCAGCCTTGACACCCCACAACAAGATAGGGATTGACCATGATAGCTCAAGGGTGGTACCAGAAAAGCTTCGTGCTTCCAGGCACCAAGTTATTCTGGCGTCAAACTATCTTCTACCAAAATGAAGTTTTCCATGTTCAAAGGTGGAACCAGACAAGATTGGTGACACGCAACTTTGAACTGCCATGGTCCATACATTACTTATCTTCTAACTGGTATGCAGTTTTACATGTGCAATTCCAAAATTTGAAAACTTAGGTCTTGGGGGGCTAAAAGTGTTAACATTCTACTAAAGCACAGTTTTATCCAACCTTACAATAAGCAACACAGAATGAATTGAAACAAAATTTCATAACTACTATTGCAAAGACTTGATACAAATACTGCAGTCATGAATTAACTGAAAGTCCAAAGTGTGTAGGGTACCTGGCTGGGAACTGGAGAGCATTGAGGATCCAACCTTTCTTGACCAGCTCCTCAAACAGGCGGAAGATACTTATGTCCTTGGACCCGATGCCAATCACGCTCACATCAGGCTTGCCAAAGATGAAAATTCCACCAAGCTCCCGCAGCCTGTCGAATCATTCAGACAACATGATACAGAAATAGTGCCAACCTGTCTTGAACCCTTTGGCTGCAGTGGCACTTTGTGTCAAGGTGATTCCTGCAGGAATCATCTCAACAACAAAAGCCACTGACAGTCAAAGAGTTAGCATAATGATCAAACAGGTATGTACCATAAAGTTTTTTTTTTCATCTTCTGAATTCAGAATTACAAGCAGAAGCTCTTCCGACTGACCTATCCAAGCACAACAGAGGCTGAAAGACTACAGACCATAACCAGTACATACTCCTGTTCGATGTAACGGGTGGTAGTGATGATAGCACGTGTAGAGTCAACATAGCCCTGTTCTCCAAAGTACATCAGTGATGCCCAGCAAGCTGCAATGATGGCTCCAGCACGACTCCCTGCACACACACACACACACACACACAGCTGTAAGCATGTCTCTCTTCTTCTCTCACATATAAATGTACAATTTTTTTTTTTAAAATTCGTAATGATGTAATTATGGACTATTTTCATGTCACTTTCCACATTAGACAAACAATATCATCTAAAATTTCTGTCATGAGAACACTTCACCAGAAGTTACAAAACATCCGGCGAAGTATTCTCATAAATAAACATAGGAATGGTAATGGCTCAAGAGCAAGAGAAATAACTATGGTATGACCATGTCAAGAGTCCTGGAAAAAGCAGACGCAATTCGGCCATCCCACTCACCTGCAATAGTGGGTGTGGCATAGATGCCACCGGCCCAGTCTGGCTGCACAAAGAACTGTCTACGGTGGAGATCGCGAGTACGATAGAGAATCACCGACGACCCTTTGGGAGCATAGCCGTACTGAAACAGTAAGGCAAAGAAACACATGCTTTAGGGGTTTGCCAGTGTGATTTAGAAATAAAGATGAACCTCTGGGAATATTGCCATATTAAAACAAGCAATATTTAAACCTGCAGAAGACAGGCTAACATGAAAAGACAGATTTACATGAGCCCCTGCTGCAAACATCTATGTCTTCTTGCTCCCCCCCCCCCCACCACCACCCCCCTCCCCCCACCACCCCCCTTCCCTCCCCCCCCCCCATTTATATTGTCAATTTAGGAAGCTCAGCTGGATCAACCCCCTTGTGCATGCAGCCAGCAGTATTGCAAACAATTTCAGATGACTACATGCACAAGGGAGGTAAGTGTATGACGATCCTACCTTGTGTGTGTCTGCTGATATACTGGTGACGCCTGGTACGCGGAAGTCGAAGGGTGCAAGTGGGAATCCAGCCTTGTCCATAAAAGGCACCAGGAAACCACCCAGACAGCTGTCCACATGCACTGGAAGGTTGTACCGCACACCCAGCTGAAGAAAAAAACAAACACGCAAAAATGTATTTTTCTTTAAAATTAATTTTTTTGAAAAATACTTACCGATGGTATTACTACTAGGAATGGTTTCTTAGCTAGTCTAATTTTAGCCCAAAATTGTTGTGTACGAGCATGGTCATGATGGCAGGTGAGGGGCGCCATAGCCTAGGCGGAAACCCGGGTAGCCTCCTTTTAGCGAACCAGCGGCAAGCGGGGCAGGTGGGAGGGACCTTCAAGTAATACCATCGATAAGTATTTTTCAAAAATATTCATTTTAAAGAAAAATACATTTGTTTTCTCAAAACACATTACCGATGGTATTAATACTAGGAAGAATCCCGAAGAGGAGGCGGGTGCTGCTGTAACGCCCCTACCCATGCCATGGAGGCTGCTAGAGCCACCCTCCCCAAGCAACCTTCCCTAATTTTAGCAAGATACCTACGGCGCCTAGGGCGCCGGGAGGGAGTGTTACTTACTACTTACTTACGCCTGTCACCCCTACCCGGGTATAGGCCGTCGACGAGAGACCTCCAGCAACTCCTGTCCTGTGCTTCTCCTTCGATTCTACTCCAGGTGGTTCCCAGTCTCTTGATGTCTGCTTGGAGGTCTCGACGCCAGGAGTTTCTCGGCCTACCTCTTTTCCTCTTTCCCTGGGGGTTCCATGACAATGCCTGCCTAGTGATACTGGAAGCTGGCTTTCTCAGACTGTGACCGATCCATCCCCATCTTCTTCGCCCAATTTCATTCTCTGCTGTTATCTGCTCTGTTCTCTCCCAGAGTCTGACGTTGCTGATCTTCTCTGGCCAGTGGATTTTCAAAATTCTTCTAAGGCAACTGTTCATGAAGGTCTGTACTCTGTTGACTGTGGTTTTTGTCAATCTCCATGTCTCTGCTCCATATAGGAGAACTGCTTTTACATTGGAGTTGAAAATCCGGACTTTGGTGTGTTGTGACAGCTCTCTGGAACTCCACACTTTTTTCAACTGGAGAAAGGCTGCTCTGGCTTTACCGATTCGTGCTCTGACATCTGCATCAGTGCCGCCTTTTTTGTCTATGATGCTCCCGAGATAGGTGAAGGACTCCACCTCCTCCAACGGGGTGCCAGCAAGCAAGACTGGTTCTTCCCTGGTTGCGTTCAGCCTCATTGTCTTTGTTTTCTGTTTGTGAATGGTGAGGCCCACTTGGGACGAGATGTCAGCAAGCCTCGTGGTCTTGTCCTGCATTTGTTGATGAGTGTGGGACAGTAATGCCAAGTCGTCTGCAAAATCGAGGTCGTCAAGCTGTGTCCACAGTGTCCACTGTATTCCATTTCGTCTGTGCTCTGTGGTCATCTTCATGACCCAGTCTATGGCCAGTAGGAAGAGGAACGGAGACAGCAGACACCCCTGCCTGACACCAGTTCTGACCTGGAGCTCTCTGGTGAACTGCCCTTCGTGGATCACGCGACATGTCATGCCATCATAGCTGCTCTTGATCAGGCGGACGAGCTCTGTGGGTACACCGTAGTGTCGTAGGAGTTTCCACAGAGTCTCTCGGTCCACGCTGTCAAATGCTTTCTCATAATCCACAAAGTTGACGTACAGCGGGGAGCTCCACTCCAGAGACTGTTCCACGATGATGCGGAGAGTGGCGATCTGGTCTGTACATGATCGGTTCTTCCTAAATCCTGCTTGCTGGTCTCTCAGCTGGGGGTCAACGGAGCTCTTCATTCTCTCTAGGAAGATCCTGTTGAAGACCTTTCCTGGTACTGACAGCAAGGTGATTCCTCTGTAGTTGGAACACTTGCTGAGGTCGCCTTTCTTGGGAAGCTTGATTAGGTACCCCTCCTTCCAGTCAGCTGGCATCACCTCCTCTTCCCAGATCTTTCCAAACAGTGGGTACAGCATCTCAACTGTTGTCTCTAGGTCTGCTTTCAGAGACTCCGCTGGGATGCCATCTGGCCCTGCTGCTTTGCCATTCTTCAAAAATGCCACTGCTTTTCTGATCTCTTCCCGGCTGGGTCTGTCACAGCTGATGGGTAGGTCGGTCTCTGCCGGCTGGATGTCGGGGGGGTCGGGTGGGCTAGGTCTGTTCAGTAACTCTTCAAAATACTCGGCCCATCTGTCGAGTTGGTCTGCTCTGTCTGCAATAGGCTTGCCTTCTTTGTCTTTTACTGGTCTTTTTGTATGGCCATACTTACCCGACAATCTTCTGGTAATGTCGTAGAGCTGTTTCATGTTGCCGCTGCCTGCTGCCTTTTCTGCCTCTGCTGCCAGGCTGTCTGTGTAGGCCCTCTTGTCTGCCCTGCTGATACTCCTCTTCACCTCGCGGTTGGCTTCCGAGTATTCCCCCTGTGCCCTTACTTTGGCTGCTCTCGTGCGACTGTTGTTGACCGCTGCTTTCTTCTGCTTCCTCGCTTCTATCTTCTTCAAGGTCCGTGCCGACAGCCAGTCCTTGTGGTGGTGTTTCCTGAACCCTACAGTGTCTTTGCAGGTTGAGTTCAGCGCCTCTCTAACTGCCTTCCACTGCTGCTCTGTGGTGACCGCCTCCTCTTCATTTACTAGCTCCTGTAGCGCTTGAAACCGGTTGGACAGCACCAGTTTGAACTCTTCTCGAACTCCAGTTTCTCTCAGGAGGCCTACATTATAGCGCTGTCTTCTTGTTGTCTCTGTGCGGCTTTTCTTTAGCTTGAGCTTCATTCTTAAGGTAAGCAGATGGTGGTCTGAGGCGACATCTGCTCCCCTCCTCACTCGAACATCTTGAAGGGATCTTCTAAATTTCTTGCTAATGCAGATATGGTCTATTTGGTTCTCTGTTGTATGGTCAGGTGAGACCCAAGTTGCTTTGTGTATTCTTCTGTGTGGGAAGATGCTGCCTCCAATGACAAGTCGGTTTAGAGCACAAAAGTCTACAAACCTCTCCCCGTTCTCACTCATCTCCGAGCCTAGTCCCTGTCTCCCCATCACCTCTTCGTATCCGGTGTTGTCCTCCCCTATTTTGGCATTAAAATCGCCCATGACGATGGTGATGTCTCGCTCCGCACATTTGTCCACGGCACTCTGGAGTCGGTCGTAGAACTCTTGTTTCTCTTCCTCGTCACTGTCATTGGTGGGCGCATAACACTGGATGACGTTCAGCTTGAGCTTTTTCTTGGTTCTAAAGGCTGCTGTTATAATTCTTGGCCCAAGAGGTTCCCAACCCAGGGAGGGAGTGTTGCGCCGCCACTATGTCCCCCACCAGCGAAGGTTCTGGCGCTTGCCGGAGAGGTCCCTCAGGTAGAAGCGTGCGAAGGTGGTCTCCGCTCGCCAACCCACGGCTCCACAATGTCTTTGACAGCACAGTTGCGGTCGAATGCTAGGCTTGTGGCCATGGCTCTGATCTCATGCGCCCTGATGTTCATGCGTTTGGCTGTATCAGGGGCGAGTTCCTGGTAGGCAGGTCCTATCACCGACCGAAGCCAGGAGGATATCGTCTGGGCTGAGATGTCATTTCTACCTGGGGACAGGGGGAGAAGTAGGCGGGTGCGTCCCCTGCGTAGCGGCTTGGTCCGGCGCAGATACACACGTAAGGCCTGCAACGGGTCCTGTTGTCTGGACTCACAGGCGGAGCCTGGGTGTCTTAATGGTTGTATGGTGACCCATTGAGGGGCAGCCAAGGAGATCGGGTCTTGGCTAGGAAGGCCGGATCGGGTAGCAGTTGAGCTGAACCGTCCGTCCGAAACTGCAAACAGGCGGGGCGAGCTGAAAGGGCGTGTAGCTCGCTGACCCTGGAGGCCGACGTGAAGGCCATAAGGAATTAAGTCGTCCGCGTCACGTCTGGTAGTCTTGCCAACAGGATCGGCTCGAAGCGGGCCGAGTTGAGCCAAGTAAGAACCCAAGGCAGCTCCCATCGCAGTACCAGGGAGCGAAGAGTGGGACGTTGCAGACCGAAGAGGGCCATCAGGTCGGCAAGGTCTTTGCAGGAACCCGAGTCGGGTCGTCCCAGATGCTTGTACGTCTGTGATCATGGCCAGGTAGCCCCGGGTGGTGATTGGCGCCAACCGCTGGTCGTTGAATAGCCAGAGGAAGAATCCGCCAGCTGAGGAACTGTCAATCGATGGGGGAGAGGCGTCTGCCGTCACACCAGGCGCAGAGTACTCTCCACTTGCCTTCGTAGACTCATCTGGACGATGTTCTGCGGGCTGTAGCGATCGCGTCCACTGCCGCACCTGAGAAGCCTCTAGCGGAGAGGGCTTGCCGTACAATCTGCAGGCGTGGAGGAGGAGATGCTCGGGCACGGGCGGTACAGTGCCTGCCGTGGTTGCTTGAGCATCGTGCGTGGTGTGGGGAGCGGTAGTGGGGGGGGGCCATGACGAGGTTCAGGAGGTCGGTCGTCCATGACTTGGTCCAGCAGCACGGAGCCACCAGGAACAGGAACGTGTTGCACCCTTTGAGCTTGAGTAGAACCTTGGGGACGAGCACCGTCGGCGGGTAGGTGTAGGCGACCAGACCATCCCAAGGGATGGAGAGAGCGACACTGCCTAGGCAAGAGGGACTGGGATGGGCGAGACGAAAAGCGGGAGCTGGCGATTCCATCTCGTGGCAAAGAGGTCGATCATAAGTGACTCCCAGGCTGCGCCGATCATTCGAAGAAAATCTGGACGCAGCGACCACTCAGTATGGAGAAGCTGACAGCGACAGGAGAGGGAGTCGGCTAGCACATTCAGATGACCCAGAATGTGACGCGCGTGGAGGATGATGTCCCGATCCTCGCACCACCGGAGCCCCTGGTAGAGGAGGAAGCAGAGGGAGGGAGAGCGGGTCCCGTCTTCCTTCTGGATGTAGGTGACGACCGTAGCGTTGTCCAACAGCACCAGTAGTACCTGATGCAGTAGGCGACATTCCCACGCAAGGTGGGCTTGCCAGACTGCCTTCAGCACCAGCCAGGTGATGTGTCCACAGGTCGGAGGCAGTCTCAAACGACGGAAGTAGGTGTGCGACCCAACCGGAGAGGGTCGCGTCGACGCAGAGGGCTTGCGGACTTGCTCACGTTGACCAGGAAGCCAAGGCTGTCGAAGAGATCTAGAAGTGCATCTCGGGACTTCTCCAAGGAGGCCTCCGACCGGTTCCGCACGAGAAGATCATGTAGGCAGGTCGACGTGGGAGACGAAGACGTTCGCTTGGTCTTGTCTAGTAAGGCGCCCATAATCCGGGTGAACACACAGTGTCTGCGGTTGACACCAAAGGTAAGCGCGCGACCCAGGTGGACCACGCCATCGAAGGGGAAGCGGAGGTGATGCCTGGAGACGGGGTGCCTGGGGACGAGCAGAACGCATCCGACAGGTCCAGGTTGAAGGCCAAGTCCGTAGGCTGCACTGCGGCGCGACGGTTCGGGCGGTCTCCACGCGGAAGGATGGGGTGGCGATGAACTTGTACAATGTGGAGAGCATGCAGCGTCTGTCATATCGGCTTCCTAAATGGTTGGGAGGTCCAGGACGCAGCACATGAGGCATCCTGAATCACCAGTTCCCAAGAAGTGGCAGCAGGCAAGATGTCAACCGAGGAGTGGTATGCAGTGCGGTTTCGGAAGTCCCCTAACCGTGGCGAGAGGCGGGCGTCTGCGATCCTCGCTGTGCGGAACGAAGACCCGTAGAGCTCGGGCATGCGTAGTCCAGCGCCGTTTCTGTAGGCCGACGCGCGGCATCCTGGGACCGGGGATACTTCATCCCAAAGCCCTCGGGGCCCAGAGGAACCCTGTGTCGTCCGCCGAAGCTACAAGAGAACAAAAAACGATCAATATCATACAGCGCTTTAACTTACCTCCCAGGCAATAAGCGCTTCACAATGTGTACAATTTCCCACAGAAAGCACTACTAGAGGCCGCGAGGAATCGAGAAGCCGAACAGGCGGAGATTCGTTCCAGGCTCCATGTAAGGCGAGCGGCCACACACTGGTCCCATAGCCCCGCCTGGGGCGAAGGTGCTTGTCCCTGACCTTGGGGTGGAAAAACTTGCTGGACTTTCCAAGAGTTTGGATGGCCGTGCTCCTGCTTGGAGGAAGGCCTAGGGTGACGGCTGGCATCCTGCAGAAGTGGCGGCCTGTCCGGCGAGCACGACCGCGACCGCCACCAAGATACGTAAGTCCGCTCGGTCCTCTAACATCCAAAGGCCAGTCCGCACGGAAGGGTGGGCGGGCGATCAATCTCGTCGTGAGCCTGGCTCGTCCCTCAACTCATATCCGATGAGCGGGAGCACGATAGTCCCCCAGTCTTGTCCGGTCGTGGGCGCCTGTCACTGACCTAGGAGCGAGACGCTGAACGTCAGGGTTGGATCTGTGCCGTGGATTAGGAGGGCCATACTTCTGAAGCCGCGTCCGGACTTTCAGCCGGAAGGCGGGTAGTGCAAGGACGTTGCGGGACAGACTCAAGAGTGGCTACTCTCAGAGCTGAATGACCAGGCATAAATCGGCCAAGTCCTAGGAGTGAGGCCAGGCTTGTAGGACTTGTAGCGCCCCCCTGTCCATCAGTCTCATCCCGCCGAGGGTACTTGTCACAGGACGAGGTCGGGACGTCATAAATTAGACTAGCTAAGAAACCATTCCTAGTAGTAATACCATCAGTAATGTGTTTTAAGAAAACAAATGAATTTGTCTCTAAAATGTATTTTTTTGAAAAATACTTACCGATGGCATTACTATGGAAGATACCCTTTAGCCTACTGATTTCAGCCTAAGCAAAGTTGTGTCCCCTGCACAACTGGGGAGGAGACACCGGGGATCCATGCCTAGGAGTCCCGGGTGGCCTCCCCTTCCCTCCCTATCTGGTTAGCGTGTTCGGCAGAATCCCGCCAGTTTTACACTTAGGCGAACAGGCGGCAAGCGGGGCAGGAGGGAGGGTCCTCCGAGTAATGCCATCGGTAAGTATTTTTCGAAAAAATACATTTTAGAGAAAAATTCATTTGTTTTCTCAAAATACATTACCGATGGCATTACTATATTGAAGAATAGCAAAAAGGAGGAGGGTGCCGCCCTATTATGCCGCCCTGTGAATTATACGCCCTGAAGGCCCGCAATGGAGCACTCCTGACGATTTCAGCTAAGAGGTACCGATGGCGCCTGTGGCGCGAGAAGGGAGTGCTGGGCTGCAGAGATGTCACCCACCAGGGCCAGGGAGTCACACTGGCCGGATAGGTTGCGAAGGTAGAAGTCGGCCCACCAGCCGACCGCCGTGACAATGTCTGTAACGTAGCAGTTACGGTCAAAAGCCACGCTGGCTACTGCTCTCACCTCGTATGCCTGGATGTGCAGCCGCTTATCCCCGTCAGGGGAGAGGTCCTTATAGTCCAACCGAATGACCCACTGCAGCCAGGAAATTGTCTGCCCCGAGATATCAGGCCTGCCCGGCGAGAAGGGCAGGAAGAGGTGGGAACGGCCTTGGCGGCGCGGCTTCGCACGACACAGGTAAATCCTCAGAGCCCGGACCGGGTCCTGCTGGCGCAAGCTGCGGGATTGATCCGTACCTCTGAGCGGACGGATGGTCAGCACCTGGGGCGCGGCTGAGGGAGGCCGGTTCTTGGCCAGAAAGGATGGGTCGGTGAGGAGCTGAGCCGAGCCATCGGTCTGAACTGCAAACAGGAGGGACGCACCGAGAGTGCATGTAACTCCAGGGATGGGAATTGGCCATGGCAAAAAACTCTGAAAACTTCGGCACCATCCACTGACTAACGTCAACTTTGCGAATGCTTGTGCCCGCGCGTTTTTTCAAAGTCTGAACTTTCTCACCCACTACAGTCTTAGCCGCTCCAACGCCACCCGAGTCCCTGAAATTTCAGGGAAATCCGATACCCCCTGACCGCAGGGTGAAGTCACAAAACTCAAACTGGTGCCAACAGCCCAATGTTTATCTTGTGCAGTTGACTGTCACCCATACAACACTTCACTTTTCTGTCCCCTCTAGGGTTCATTTTGCCTGGAAACAGTGTCCAGATCAGTACAACTGCAATTGACACAGATCTTCATGACCCCCCCCCCCCCCCCCCCCCCCCGAGATTGTGGATGCATACCTAGCTTTTATTACCCTACCAGCTTCGTTTGTATCTTAAAGTTAGGACGTTATTCAGTACTGGTTAAAGTGTGGACTAAAACTAAAAGATGTAGTTTCACATACTATATGAAACCCAGTGTGTGGGCACATAAATTTGGAGTTCTGATAGGTATGTAGTGTACATATTAAATTCCACGATCTCTCGAAATATTGTTCAATGTTTCAAAATTTAGCCTGAATTTTTCATTAAAAAAAATATTAGTTCAGATATCTCAACGCACTACCTCTACCTGCGGTTTGCCAGCTGAGTAATATAACAAAAGAAAAAGACAGAGCTGGCTCTCAGGGACGGACAGTGCCGCTGGACTGCTGGCTGGTGCTAAGAGGGAAAAAGGAGGGTCCTGAACAAACACGATGCCGTCATCGGCAGGCACTGGGCAGCCAGAAACTAGCGGTTTTCCGGACAGCTTGGCCGCACTCACCCACCCACCACACCACCCCTTGGCGTTGGACCTACGACTGTTTAACTTTACTTTGGCCGATATCCAGTCCAATCTCCACTTCTTAAGACTGCTTGAATCGTCAAATTTACCGCCACGATTTACAAGACGAGTCACGCCGCCGCAAGCCATGTTGATCAACACAATGAAAGGACGTACTACACCGCAAGAATGGCTTCTTTCAGAGCGCGTGTCTGCCCGCCTAGGTTACTGCGCAGCGCGCGGCGCACTGAGTGGTGACCTGTGAGTGCCGCGAACGCAGCCTGCCGCGTCATAGCCTGCCCGCGGAGGAAAACCGGTGCTTTGCTCGTTTTGCTACCCACGATATTTTTTCGCGGAGACGCCTTTTCAATTTCGCGGACAAATTTCCTTCCCCCGCGGAATCCCGCGTTTTCGCGGACAATTCCCATCCCTGAACTCGCTCACGTAGGACGCAGTGGCGAGGGCCAGGAGGAAACACGTTTTCCGGGTTAGGTCGGTGAACCACGCCAAGGGCAGGGGTTCAAAGCAGTTCGAGTTTAGCCATGTCAGGACCCAGGTTAGGTCCCACCGAGGGATGAGCGAACGCTAGACCGGAAGGAGAACCGCGGAGCATCCCCGAAGTGTCCGCAGGATCTTGGGCACCAAAACGGAGGGGGTAAGCGTAGGCGATCAACCCGTCACACGGGATGGAGAGCGCATCCACGGCCCAGGCGAGCGGGTCTGGTACAGGCGAGACAAAGAGCGGGAGCTGCTTGTTCCCCCTGGTGACGAAGAGGTCGATTAACGGGGCCTCCCACTGCGTGCAGATCAGGCGAAAGATGTCACGGCGCAGGGACCACTCTGTGTGGAGGAGATGGCCACGCCGGGATAGGGAGTCCGCGAAGACGTTTAGGCGGCCCAGGATGTGGCGGGCCCGGAGAGCGATGCCACGGTCTCTGCACCAGAGCAGGAGATGGTAAAGGAGGTTGCACTGAGAGGGCGAGCACGTGCCCCCCTGGTTCTGAAAGTAGGCCACCACCGTCGTGTTGTCTGAGAGAACTAGTACCTCCTGGTGTCCCAGCGTCGTCTGCCAGGCGCTGCCTCCTGGTGTCCCAGCGTCGTCTGCCAGGCACTGAGGACTAACCACACCGCTTTCAATTCCAGCCAGTTGATGTGCTTGCCGGCGAGGTCCCGGGCCAGAGGCCCAAGGCCAAGGGGAATTCCGGAAGCAGGTGCGCCCCCTAACCTGACTGGCTCACGTCGGTGCAGATGGACCACCGAGGTGGAGGGGAGTGCAGGGGCATGCCCGAAGCCAACCAAGACAATTCCGTCCACCGCTGGAAGTGGGGCTGGATCAAAGGGAGAACAGGGACCGGATCCGTCAGCCCGCTGGAGGACGGGCGCCAGTGCAGGAAAAGGAGGAGCTGCCGCGGGCGGGCATAAAGCCTGCTGAGGGTTAACAGATCCGCTGCCGCACTGAGGTGTCCCAGGAGCTGTAGCCAGACCCTGGCTGGGAAGATGCCTCTTATTTCCACCTGACGAGCAAGATCGGCGATCTTATGTCGCCGCGCCACCAGGAGCCGCACCAGGTTGTGGTTGATCAGGAATTCCATCCCGAAGTGGACGAACCTGCGCGAGGGCGTAAGATCCGACTTGCCCGGATTGATCCGAAATCCGAGCCGGTGAAGAAGGGAAAGGAGAGAATCTGTCGTCTTCCAGGGTCGCGGCAATCAGGTTGCGCAGGAGCAGATCGCGTCCGCTAAATCGAGGCTGATCGCAAAGTCCATTGGCTGGACCGCCGAGCGAAGGATCCTCGCCGTCTCCATCCGAAAGTGCAGCGCCGAAATGTACTTGTTTAGCGCAGACAGGTCAATGACAGGGCGCCATTTCCTGGCGGGCTTGGGGACGATTAACAGACGGCTGTAAAAGGCCGGGGAAACATGACGGGAGACTACCTATGTGGCTGCCTTGCGCAGCAGGGCCTCCACCTCTCCGAGAAGAGCGTCTGCCTTGAGCGGATCGCCGGGTAACTGGGTCCAGAGGGGGGACCTGCACAACGGTGGAGTGGACTGGAAAGAGATCTGAAGGCCTGTGGAAACGGTCGAGAGGATCCAGGGGTCATCTGGAAACAGCGAGATCCATGCGTCGCTGGGGAGGGTCAGCCGCCCGCCGACTGGAGACCTGAGAACTGACTTCCCCTCCAGCCTGCCCCCGCCCTGATGTGCAGGCGCCACGGGACCAGGAGGGGAGAGCGGCGGGGAAGGACCGCTGGGGACCCTGAGGGGGGGAGGGGGGGGGGGGGCGAGCTCTACCTCGGGAGCCTTCACGGCTATGGGAAGGTCCGAGCAGAGGTGCAGGAGGGAGTCCCAGCGCCAGAGGTCACAGTTAGTGGCCGCTGCCATGGTATTAGTGGACGAGTGATAAGCGGCCCGGTTAGCAGCCACTAAAAAGGAATGAATGTCACGGAGAGGGGATGAGGCCGCCAGGTCCAAGGTGTCCTCCAAACAGCTCAGCACCGCCTGCGTTGCCAGCTCCAAGAAACCGGAACAGGCCAGGGAGTTTCAGACGATGTTTGCGATCTTGTCCAGTGGGCGAGGCCAAGCGGCCTGGAGTAACCTGCGACCACCCGCCTGAATCACAGCCACCGAATCCAGGGCAGGGAGAGGAACGGCGATGGCATGGGAGTGCTCCGCGTACCAACCCTGGTGAAAGCTCATGTTGATGCTGGCGGGCCACCGAGAGTCCACGAAAAAGCCGTTGTCGCCGAAGCTGTCCTGGCGAAGCTGAGTGGAAAAAAATTCCCCGAGGTCCCGGAAGCCGGCTGGCTGTGGAAGCGACTTGCAACACTTAGTAGGTCTCCGCACGTCCACCATGGAGGAAGCTTGCCTCTTCGGGGGGGTGGGGGAGGAGACCTGGTCTTGGCAAGAAAGGCGGGGTCCGGAAAGAAGCTGCACGGAGCCATCCGCACGAAACTGCAGGCAGGCAGGGCGCGCTGAGAGCGCGTGGAGCTCGCTGACTCGGGCCGCCGTGGCCAGGGCCAAAAGGAAGCAGGTCTTACAGGTCAAGTCCGCGACGCGGGCCAAAAGCAGAGGTTCGAATCTAGCCGACTTGAGCCACGTAAGGACCCAGGGGAGGTCCCAGTGTGGGACGAGCGAGCGGAGTACCGGACGCTGCAGCCCAAAGTGCGTCATAAGATCGGCGATGTCTTTACAGGCGCCGGGGTCCGGGCAGCCAAGATGCCGATAGGAGTCGGCGATCATGGACAGGTACCCCTGATGGTGATAGGGGCCAATCCCTGGTCTTCGAAGAGCCAGAGGAAGAAGGCCGCGAGCTGGGGGTGAGTCAGATCGGTGGGGTAGAGGCGGTGGTCCTCACACCAGGTGCACAGCACTCGCCACGTTCCCTCGTAGACGCGTCGCGTTGAGGGTCTGCGGGCTGAAAAGATCGCTTCCACTGCTGCACTCGAGAAACCTCTAGCGGCGAGGGTGTGCCGCACAACCTCCAGGCATGAAGGAGGAGACGCTCCGGGCATGGATGGAAAAGGGACTGTCGAGGCTGCTTGAGCATCGTCTGCGGCGTGGGAAACCGCAGGGGAGGACCCGTGGCGAGGCTGAGGAGGTCGGTGGTCCATGACTGGTTCCAGGAGAACGGGGCGACCAGCAGGACGACCGCGTTGCAACCACGAAGCTTGAGGAGGACTTTGGGGACGAGAACCGTCGGGGGGTAAGCGTATGCTATCAGACCGTCCCAGGGAATGGAGAGCGTGTCGACTGCCCAGGCCAGGGGATCCGGGATCGGGGAGACGAAGAGGGGAAGCTGGTGATTCCACCTCGTGGCGAACAGGTCGACGAGAGGGGTCTCCCAATGTGCGCAGATCATCTGGAAGAGATCCCGGCGAAGGGTCCACTCTGTGTGTAGTAGCTGGCCGCGACGCGAGAGCGAGTCGGCCAGGACGTTCAGGTGACCAGGAATGTGTCTCGCCCGAAGGAAAATGCCACGGTCCTGGCACCAAAGCATCAATCGGTAGAGGAGCATGCACAGGTCAGGGGAGTGGGTGCTGCCTTGCTTCTGTATGTACGCTACCGGAGAGGACCAGGAGCTCCTGATGCCGTAGATTCGTTTCCCAGGCGATCAGGGCTTGCCACACCGCCTGAAGCTCCAACCAGTTGATATGACGGGTAGTCAACTCTGGGGGTCAGGTTCCTGACGTAGTTCTGAAGTCTGGAAGCAGGTGGGCACCCCACCCGGAGAGGCTGGCGTCAACGCACAGGGACAGGCGAGGGACTCCAGAAGCCAGCCAGGCCGGATCCATCCAATGAAGCAGATGGGGACGAAGAATCGGAGAGACTGGTACCATGTCTGCCAAATCGGCGGAGGACGGGCGCCAGTGAAGCAGGAGGTGCAACTGTATCGGTCGATAGTAGAGACGCCCGAGAGGGAGGAGCTCTGCGGCGGCGTTCATCACCCCAAGAAGCTGTAGCCAGGTCCTGGTAGGGGCTGCATCCAGCTGGCACAGGTTGCTGGTCAAGGAAGCTAGCTTCTGAATCTGCTGGTACAGTAGACGTACCGTGTTCAGGTCGGTAGCGAAGTCCATGCCGAGGTGGACGAAACGGCACGAGGGGATGAGGTCCAACTTGCCTCTGTTGAGCAGAAATCCCAGCTGCGCCAACAGCTGCATCAGCGCGTCCCTGTCCGCTGAAAGAACGGCCGCCGATTGATTGCGCAGGAGGAGGTCGTCGAGGTAATTGGATGTTGGGCTGGATGACGACTGTCGAGCCTTGGCCACCACTGCGCCCATGAGGCGAGTAAACACCCATGGGCTGAGGTTGAGACCGAACGGGAGGGCCTGGAACTGGTAAATCACCTCGCCACAGGTGAAGCGCAGGTATCTCCTGGAAGCAGGGTGAATAGGCACATGCAGGTACGCATCCGACAGATCCAGGCTCACGGCGAAGTCCCACGGTTGGACTGCGGCCCTGGGCCGTCTCCATGCGGAAGGAAGGGGCCGCAATAAAGGTGTGCAGCGCGGAGAGGTCGATGACTGGGCGCCACTTGCCGCCCGGCTTGGGGACCAGAAAGAGGCGGCTGTAGAAAGCCAGAGAGTCGTGACGCATGACCACCTCCGTGGCGGACTTCTGCAGGAGAGCAGAGACTTCGGCACGCAGAGCGCTGGCTTTCAACGGGTTGGAGGGCAAGGAGGTCCACACCGGAGATCGGCGCAGCGGAGGAGGAGAGCGGAACGAAATCCGAAGGCCGTCGGAGATGGTGGTCTGGATCCAGGGGTCGTCTGGGAACAGCGAGAGCCACTTCTCGCTGAGCCTCCCGCTGACTGGAAGACCCATGCCGGACGGCGGGGGCGGGGGGGCTAGGAAGTCAGAGGGCCCGCCCGCGCACAGGGCGATGGGCAGGGCGGGGCCAGGCGGGTGGAAAGGCCCTAGCCTGACTGGGTCGACCGAAGGCGGGGCGTCGACGGGGGGTCCGCGGCAGAGTGGGGTCGGAGGACGCGGGTGGTCCAGGGCCCCGCAGGGCACGACCCGGGGCCCTGCGGGCTGGGCGAAAGCGAGGGAGAGCTGTCTTGCCAGGCCACCGATCCGAGTTTGCCATCTTCACTGAAGACCAGGTGTCGCCAAAGAGGAGCGGTCCGCCGAGGGGGGCATGCCGCAGCTGGTTTCGCAGGTCCGGAGGCATACCACGACAGGCCAGCAGGACAGCGTCAAGGCGCATGAGGTCGCAGTTAGAGGAAGCCGCCATGGCGTTGCCGGAGGAGTGATAAGCCGCCCAGTTGGCTACTTCCGCGAGAGCAAGAAGATCTCCTAACAAGGGGGTTAAAGATGGATGCCAGGCGTCCTCTATGCGTTGCACGACGGCTTGGGTAACCAGCTCCAGGAAGCCCAAGCAGGCGAGGGTGTTGCGGACGAGGGTCGCCGTGACATCTAGGCCGCGGGGAACGGCGCGTCGCAGGAGAGAGAGACCGCCAGCCTGAAGGATCGCCGCCGGGTCCACCGGAGTTAGGGAGCAGATGAACGACTGGGAGTGTCCTGCGTACCACTCTTGCTGGAAGGTGATATCAAGGCCAGGGGGGCCACGTACGGCCAGATTAGAACTGGTGCTCCCGAGGGGTGGCCAGGAGGTGCGCCGAGAAGGCGTCCCGCTTGTCGCTGAAGCCAGGAGGCTGAGGGAGGGACTTAAACTTCATCTGCCGGCCAGCATCGACGAAGGCTGAGACCGTGCGCTTGAGCGAGGTGGAAGGGGGGCAAGCATCCACAGGCAGGGAGGCGGAAATGATGCGGGCAGCCTCGTCAAGGACGAGCAAGGTAGCCGAGCGCGAAGTCGCAGCCAGCAGGGAAGGGTCCGAGAGGTCCTAAAAGGTCGAGCGGGAAGCGGTGGAACGGCCAGGAGGGCCGAGCAGCTCAGAGACGGAGTCCTCAGGAAGAAGACTCAGGGCATCATTGTCCTGTAGGGAGCGTCGGGGAAGAGGGACGCTAGAGGGAGAACACAACGGCTGAGCGGGCAGGGGGGGGGGGGGGGCTGCGGCGAGAACGAAGCAGCCGCTGAAGGGCGTCCCGCCGGGAGGCGCGAGGGGAGCGGCTACAAGGGCGGGAGTGACGGCTGCAATTCCGACGGGGTCTCAGGCCGTAGTGGTGCCTAGGAAAGGCATAAGGGCGATGAGCGGAGCGCGGTGGCGAAGCACGGGAGGAGCGCAAAGAAGGTCGCGCGGGCGAAGGGGCCAAGCAAGGGGGGCTGCTGGACGTCCGATGCGAGCGATGGTGACGTCGATGAGGATCCATCGGAGAGCGGGATCGCCAGGAATAGGGGGAAGCCATAGGTTCCGACGTCCTTGGTCGTGTGGCACTTCATCTCTGAGAGCCGGGCGCAAAAAGGCGGGCTCCCTGCCGGCATAATTATGGGCTCCTCGTAGGAGTCCGCGAGCATGAGAGACAAGCGAGAACTGACAACGGACAAGGGGCGGCGCGAAGCGCGTCCCCTTGGGCCGGGCTAAGATAGGCGGACGCTAAGTGTCCGCTTAGAGGGGTCAGTTGTCCGACTACTGCTAGGTGTACGCATTTGAAGAGGCGTCTGGTCCACCAGGTCAGTACGGTCCTGCTTGGGCCCAGCTCCTGGCACAACAAGGGGCGCCCGGACGGGAGTGTTACTCACAGGGGACGGCCGGTCCCGCCTGTAGAAACTCCAAGGCTGCGACCACTTCAGTTCAGGCCAAGAGGTGCAGAGGTCACAGGCGTGGTCCGATGCACAGCCAGAGCAAGGAAGGCAGACCTCATGGTTGTCCGTAGGCCACTGGAAGTCGCCGCAGAGCGTGCAGGTCCGCACTTGGCAACTGCAACACAGAAACACACAGGCATACGAACGAGAGCACGTGCTCGCAACAGGGACAGGTGACGACACCTCTATACCACCACAGCGCCAAAGGCGGGAGAAGAGGCGAGCAGAAGAGGCGAGAAGTCAAAGCGGGGCAGAAGAACAAGAGGCCGACCCAGCCGAGGAACAAGGCCCTCACACCAGCAGGCCCACACAAGTCCAACACAAGTCCAAAATGGGTCCCAACCGGTCGCGAACACGAGACCAGAGGCTAGCAGGCAAACACGTCTGCACTCGATGAGCTAAGTAGACTAAACTGAGTATTCATCACATGACTCGGAACCGGATGGGCAGGCACGGGAGACAACTCTCGGCCCCTTCGGGGGTTCCCCGAGTGCCTCCCGGGTTGTGCAGGGGCACAACGGGTTCCTAGGCTAAAATTGTGAGAGTAAGTAGACACCTCCTATCAGTCATGTCATCGGTAATGTTTTTGAGGAAATAAACACAAGAGTTAGGCCAAAACACAACCAAACACGGTCGAGCTAAAGGTGAAACTGGCGGGCTTCCGCCCAACACGTGACCGGATAGGGAGGGAAGGGGAGGCCACCAGGGGCTCCCAGGCATGGATCTCCGGTGTCTCCTCCCCAGTTGTGTAGGGGACACAACTTTGCTTAGGCTGAAATCCGTAGGCTAAAGGGTATCTTCCATATACTAGTAATGCCATCGGTAATGTATTTTGAGAAAACAAACGTGTGTGAGCTGCATGTGTGTACATGTACACACAAGCAAGTTTTCATGTGTGTGTGTGCTTGTGTGTGCAAAACGTGTGTGTGACAATGAGCTTAACACTTATCATTCGGAATACACCAATGTGTGAAATAAGTTTGACTAAAATAATTCAAGGGTAGTAGCTATTCTGGCACCACCCTTGAACTAAAGCCATTGGTCTATATCCTTATCTGTAAGTACTATAATGTAGCTTGCATAAGAGATAGGAGATAGGAGAATCCCAAACCACCACCCAACCATTTTATAGTTTTATTATAATCAACTAGCTATTTAGACAAACCAACTTCAATAACATTTTTAACATTTTCAAAGTTCAATCATTAGGATAAAAAAGATTTTCTTATAATCAACTAGCTATTCAGACAAACCAACTCCAATAATATAAACAATATCTTTATTATCTAACTATTATAGTACTTAATAAGGTAATTTATAAACCAGCAAGTAACTTTGTAAGTACCTTTGAAGTTAGTTGGCGTAAGTAATTATAAGTGACTTAAAACAAGTTCTTATAAGTGTCTTAACATAAGATCTTGTAAGTTCTTGATGCAAGTCAGCAAGATACTCGGACAGATTTCCCAAGTTACAAGGACAATAAAAAAACTTTTTTTTAGTAATAGTCTGGTGGTGGTGGAGCTGATGGGGTTAAATAGTTAGGCGCAAGCGACATGTCATCTTTTTGCGAAGTGTAATGAAAAAATAAATGATTATTACCAAATCTGATTTTTATTTGTTTAAAAGATTGTGTAGTTTTTCTGTGGTTTCCTGAACACCGATCTGTTTCCCCATCTCTAAAAAACTGGCTTTTAGCTCTTCAACATTCACAGGAGATTGACTACGCATCTTATTCTGAATTTCTGACTTCTGTTTCTTGTAATTATTTAAATCATCCTGGACTCACTTAAATTCTTCATCATCAATAAAATTATCATTCAATGCCTTACTGATAATAAGTTTCATACTGCTCAGTACTCAATGCTTCATGTTTCTGTAATTTCGTGTGAAACCTCTTGTTCAAGGCTTCCAAACCAAAGCAAGCCAGGCATGTAGCAACGCTAACACCCTCAATTGCTATTCCAGCCAAACTTCCAATTCCCGTGGCAAACAGAACAATACCCCCTACAGAACATGAAGCTGAAACTGCACCAATAGCCATAGAAGTGTTTTGAACAGAATTAAATACTGACTTATACCTCCTTTTGCACCGTGAGTACTTAGCCTCTTCACTTTCCAAATATTTCAAAGCTTCTGTAATATTATTTAATCTGAATGCATCTGCCTGTAATGTTTTATCTGATGCAATTGCCACAGCTGTCGCATGCGGATCAGGCGCAAGTGTTGTTTTAGTCATCACATTTGTTTCAGTCGGCTCAAGCGTCGGTAGTTGCGGATAGAAGTTTACCATTTTTTTTATTGACAAATATTTTTTTTTTATTTAATCAGCAATTACATTTTGCAACTCTTCAAAAGTATACAATTTGTTAGCATAATAAAATGCAACAAGATCAATGTGTTCAAGGTTTATGTAAGTTAGACGAACAAAAGTTGTTTTGTCGACCACCACCTTGACATTGATTGTACATTGCTTAACGTCCCGACAGCAACAAGGCTTTCTCAGGACGTGCCTGCACTGCTTGTGAAAAAAAAAAACTATACAGAAAATTGAATGTATGTCGCCAGCCGGTCAAATACGTTAAATAAACCTACAACATGGGGCCTAAATAAAGCTAAGACCATTTAGCAACACACATCCAATATCAAGAGCTACAGGCAGTGCAGACAGTTGGGAGAGTTTTAAATAGACAAATACAGGTGAATGGACCAAAGGTAGACAGAAACACATGCCCCAGAATAGAAAGGAAACCCACCCTGTGGGGCTGACCAGGGTGACCCTGGGAACTAAAAAGTACCTAACCCCACCCAAGTCCCCCAGGGCAGACCCGGGTGGGGGAACCACCTTGACAGCTGGAACACTGCTCGAAACATTAATAACATCATTATTTTTTGTAATAGCAATAAAGACCTTTGATGATTCTGTTACTGTTTCATTCCATGTAAGTTTAATTCCTTGTGCAATTTGAGCCTCTTTAGCAGTAGTTACTGATCTCATGATAATTTCAAATACTATTGTCGCTTCTCTTGCGATGGAAAAGTTTATTGGTGCAAACACGACCTTCGCATCAGACCTACCCTTCCTATGTGTAAGAAGATATCTCCGTCTCTCATAATTTTCAACTTTCAGTTTTTCTCTGCTATTGTCGTCTGGGGCAAAGCTTGGAACAAGACTTACAATAAGCGGCCCCGAGTTAACAACCTTCCTAAACACTAAGGCGCCTTCATCATCAGTGTATACATAAGGACTAATAAATTCAATCTTTATGTCCCAGTCAATTGTTGGTGCTGGTGCAGGCACAGGTGAAACAACCCACTTACTACCCACATGTATTAAGTTGTAAGGCGCATTATTTACAGGTGGAGTAGGCACAGTAACATCACGAAGCTGACCAAGTTTAGGAATCTGTCTTTCACCGTCTTTCATGTCAACAATTACTTTCCTCTTGTACATGCCATTTGAATCAAGTTCAAAACCATATATTTCTCCAACATCTCCTTCCTTCTCAAAATCCTGTACATCTGCCAAATCTTTCAACTCTGTAACCGGACACGCAACTGGTATGATTCTCGGCTTTGGACCACCACTCATTTTTTATAAACAAAAATAAAATTATTTAATTTCCAACACAACACTAAAATCATGCATAACAACTGGTTTGTCATCCTGATTAGTTACAGATAAACACAGTGACTCAAAGAAACTAGAACCTAATTTCTTAAACTGTAAATTAGGAAATCTAACAACTACACTTTCACAATAGGGAGCAGTTCCAGCTGGCACACATCTCAACAAAGTTGAAGGCTTTCCATTGTGTACATTTTCAGTAGTGTTTAGTTCTTTCAAATAAACATTAAATACTGTGTGTACTGCCAAATAAACAGGGCGTTTTCCAGTTATTTTAAGTTTTTTTTTGTCTTCATTGTTATAATACCAAACATAGCTTCATCTAAATCATCTGATCTCCACCAATCTTCGTCAATATAAAATCCAAGTAAATATGCAAATCTATCTGAAATTTTTAACCACTTTTGTGTCGGTAATTCTAATGTAACAAGTAGGTTAGCTGGATTTAAAGTTGCTTTAATTTTAAAATTACTTTGAAACCATTCAGCTATAGTACAAAAGTCATAATACCCAGGCGGTAAAGCTTCAGTCTTACCATCTAAATTTACTTTATTATATATATCATCTTCTACATTAAACCATTTTACAGTATAGAACATTTCATGGATAGCTACAGCCTTGTTACCATCACGATTATCAATCCCATTAGTTAACCACATTGGTTTGCTTGTGTCAAGATTTGTTAAGGTAATAAACATTTTTATTATCTCATATAAAAAAGGATGGAATTTAAATCACCAACCATTACCACTACAAACGCATTTCAATTCAATGTGAATGCCAAATATAATGTTGCACCTACTTATGAACAAAAAATAATTCAACTAAATCAGCTTGATATAGCTTTGTCTGAACAAGATTTATTCCAAGTCAAAGTACCAAACCCTTATAATCATTACCTAAACCCTCCAATAACAGATGATGCAACTGCAAGAAGGTGGTCATCAAGCCCACTACAAATGTTTCAAAACCAACTTAACTTTGCTATACTATGCTCAACTACAGGTTGTGGTGTTTCTTTTACAGAACATTTGAATCACCCAAACAAACTGATTAAGTCTGTCTATCGTTTTCACATGTATTACCAACTTAGAAGAATACTGTCAGAACTGCATACACCACTACCCACTGAATCTAGTTTTAATCAGTTTAACAATCCAATGGATTTGAAAGCATTTGAACGGATCTGTAATGAATTTAACATCAGTACAAAGTATGACTTTACACAAAAACTTGATGATCACAAAGGTATGATTGATTGATTGTACATTGCTTAATGTCCCGACAGCAACAAGGCTTTCTCAGGACGTGCCTGCACTGCTTGTGAAAAAAAAACTAACAGAACATTGAATGTATGTCGCCAGCCGGTAAAATACATTAAATAAACCTAACACATGGGGCCTAAATAAAGCTAAGACCATTTAGCAACACACATCCAATATCAAGAGCTACAGGCAGTGCAGACAGTAGGGAGAGTTTTAAAAAGGCAAATACAGGTGAATGGTTGATTGATTGTACATTGCTTAACGTCCCGACAGCAACAAGGCTTTCTCAGGACGTGCCTGCACTGCTTGTGAAAAAAAAAACTAAACAGAAAATTGAATGTATGTCGCCAGCCGGTCAAATACGTTAAATAAACCTACAACATGGGGCCCTAAATAAAGCTAAGACCATTTAGCAACACACATCCAATATCAAGAGCTACAGGCAGTGCAGACAGTAGGGAGAGTTTTAAAAAGGCAAATACAGGTGAATGGACAAAGGGTAGACAGAAACACATGCCCCAGAATAGAGAGAAAAACCCACCCTGTGGGGCTGACCAGGGTGACCCTGGGAACTAAAAAATACCTAACCCCACCCAAGTCCCCCAGGGCAGACCCGGGTGGGGGTACAGGTGAATGGACCAAGGGTAGACAGAACCACATGCCCCAGAATAGAGAGAAAAACCCACCCTGTGGGGCTGACCAGGGTGACCCTGGGAACTAAAAAATACCTAACCCCACCCAAGTCCCCCAGGGCATACCCGGGTGGGGACACAAAGGTATGGGAACATTATATTATGCTATGAGTCACAGACAATATCAGAAAGATTATTGGCCTCCCTACTCTTCATTCTCATCAAAATCAGAAGTCTGGTTAGGCTCAATTGAACAGAAACAGTCTAATGCATGGACCACATTTATTTTAGATAAGAGTGACGGGTTTACACAAGCAGGAGTCGAACGCATTAATGAGTCTATCAGAACATACGTGTGGTGTATTTTAGGAGCGCAAGCTCAAACAAAATCAAATATTTTAAATGGAAGTGGAAAGTTTGAAGCACAAAAACAGTTTTTAGCAAACATGGAAGACTCAATTAATTCAGTGGTAGATTTACCATCAAGCATACAACACTATCAAGACGTACTTAGATATGCTAGATCAAAAGTTGACTTTGTAGTTGGAATTGGGTTATACATGTTGCCTTCTGATCTTCAACTACAAATTGGAGCAATAACAAATTATAATAATGAAATAGTTGTTGCAGGGAGTGATCAGAAATTAGGACTCAATCAATCTGTAAACTTGAGTCCAACAACCTCTCACATACAACCAGTAACACCACCAGTAACACCAGTAACACCAGTAACATCATCATCACCTGTACAGATAGTAACACCAGTAATGTCAATAACAGCCCCAGCATCGGCACCGACACCTGAACCGGCACCAGTACAGCCAGTAACAGACCAAGTAAACACACATGAGTCAGAGAGAACTGCATTGGTAATAGGTCTTACTGGATTAGGAATATTACTTCTTTACCTGTTTCATTAAATAACCCACTATTAACCCTCCTACTGTAACCAAAAATATCCACACGTGCTCTGCCATAAACCCTACTACCTTTGCAGCTGTACTAATAAGCCAACTGACAACACTGCCTATAATACCTGGTAAAGCATCTGCTGCTTTTACAGCTAATTTTTTAAGCAAGTCTGATATATGAGACAACTGTTTTTTTACCCATGTCTGTAAATCTTTTGGGTCTGGAGGGGTAGGTGGGCCCGGAGGTGCTGGACTACTACCACCGCCTGTTACCCCACCCGGGTCTGCCCTGGGGGACTTGGGTGGGGTTAGGTTCTTTTTAGTTCCCAGGGTCACCCTGGTCAGCCCCACAGGGTGGGTTTCCTTTCTATTCTGGGGCATGTGTTTCTGTCTACCTTTGGTCCATTCACCTGTATTTGTCTTTTTAAAACTCTCCCAACTGTCTGCACTGCCTGTAGCTCTTGATGTTGGATGTGTGTTGCTAAATGGTCTTAGCTTTATTTAGGCCCCATGTTGTAGGTTTATTTAATGTATTTGACCGGCTGGCGACATACATTCAATTTCTGTTCAGTTTTTTTTTTTCACAAGCAGTGCAGGCACGTCCTGAGAAAGCCTTGTTGCTGTCGGGACGTTAAGCAATGCACAATCAATCAACAAACTACCACCGCCTGTTACAGCTAACACTACAGTACTAATAATAAATCCAAGAGCAGTAATTAAACTTGCAATTGTGATACCCTGCTCTCTAAAAAGTGTTTTTAATCTTTCAGTCAAAGTTGTGTCTTCATGAAGTATTTTTTGTATAGTTTCTCTAATCCTGTTCACCTGTGTTTTAAGTTTTTCTTTTCCAATTTCAACTACTTCTAGCCGCGCTGATCTTTCTGTATACAAATCATTTAATCTGTGTTGTATTCTTTCTTTCATTTCTGTGTCATAATTCTCATCATCAGCTGTAGCCAGTTTTTGTTTTTCTTTTTCAATGTGTTTATCAAGTTCACCTAGTTTGGCTAAATTATTCACAAGCTCACCCCTTATTGACTGAAGTGCTTTATCTAACCCCTTTAACTCCCGCATTGTCAAAGGAGAGTCACCAATTGTTTTTAATTCCTCATTTATGTGTCCTTCTGTAAAAGAAGTTTCTTTTATTACTGTGTCTACTATTTCTGGTAATTTTGTTGCTTCAGTCATTTCAATTTCTTGACTAGTTGGCAATTTTGTTTGTACATCATGAAGGGTACTAGCAAGTCTAGGTGGCAACTTTTTACTGCCAATGCCAAGGTAACGCTGCAGTGCTGCCTCACCACCAACACTACTTTTAATTGAACTTAAAGCTTTAAACTTAGTAGGGTCTCTTTTATTAGTTAATTGTATTTTTCCTTTGTCAACAGTGTTTAAATATAAATGCCCTTTTTCATATTCAAACTGATTAGGATCTATTTCATCTAGGCGGTCACCAACACTATCATAAAACGAGTTTACTTTGTCTTTTAACAGTTCGTGATACATACTAGAAGTATTACTTGTTCCAGTTACATCTGTTGCACTAGTATCAGAGACATTCATGTCATCCATTACAATATCATCATGACCAAATCCTCCAGCTGCCATTGTTTTTATTAATTTAATTTTTTTGTGCATAATAAAAATGACACAGTCCTACGGATCAAGGTTAGACCCATACAGAAAACTACGTGAACCTCTTGGTGTTAAGGGTATTAGGCAATCAATTGTAATTACTAACAATCCTAGTACTATAGATCAAAACCAAACCCTTATTGTTAAGTTTCCTAACCTGGGTCCCAATGATGTTATTGTTCCTGATACTTCTTACCTTGCATTTAATATTGAACTTACTTCAACAACAGATGTAAACAGAACACTAGTTCGAAACATAGGTAGAGCAATTATTAAAAATATTAAAGTTAAACTTGAAGGTCAGGAAGTGTTTAGTCTTGACGATGCTGATGTATTTTACTGTTATAAAGATCTGTGGCTTACAAGTCAAGAAAGAGAAGACCGTATTTATCAAGGTATAGAGGCAGATAATATTACTAAACTCAGAATAAATGCAGGAGACAAATCAACAACATCTGCTGCTGATGTTATTGTGGCAGATACATATGGTAATAGATTTTGCATTCCACTTGAATTTGAAATCCTAACATCACATTTACCTTATTACCAAGGAGCACTAAATGACCGTCTGAGTTTCGAGCTAATGTTTAATGACTACTCCAAAGTTATCAAATCAACTGATATCCATGCATCATACAAGATCACTAACATTTCCTTACCCAGAAATACTTAGAGCCAGTTACATAGGGCAGCTGAACTCTTGTGAACTCAGGCGGGCAATATGTTTACTTAGATGTAACCGTTTACCTTTAAACGGAGTATCCAGATTTGGAAAACCCATCACTAATCCAGAATGTAATTCATGTGATTGGCATAAGGCTGAAGATTTGTGTCATTTTCTGTTCGAGTGTCCAAAATATTCCCCTTTACGTAAAAAGTACATTCCACTGTTTTACTACAGATTCCCATCCGATCTTAAAGTTCAGCTGCTGTGTGGAAACCTACATGATAAACTGGTTTTTAAAGTTGCTATGTATATTTCAGGTTGCCTTAAATTAAGGAATTAGAGGGATTTGCTTTGAACTTTTCTTGTTTTTTTTGTTTATTTATGTGCGCTGATGTGATGCTATATGAGTGTGTTTTACAACCACCTTCCTGTATTTTCTGGTTGTAAATTGTATTTTGTGTTCATATGGGCCAGATGGCCTGCAAAAACTGAAATAAATTTATTATTATTATTATTATTATTATTATTATTATTATTATTATTCTAACATTTCCTTAGAATATGAAATTGTAACACATGCTCATCTAGCTACCCTCATTCGAAATCAGTACCAGTCAAGACTTCCAATTTATTATGATCGTGTGATAAGGCACAGTTTAATTAATAAAAACAAAAGTGATCAGATTTGGAACATTAATCTAAACACTCCTGCTAGGTCACTGAAAGGCATTCTTATGTTGTTTGTTCAACCAGCAAATCCATACTCTCCTACTCCAGAAACATTCTATAATCCAAAGATTACTAATTTGTCTTGTACTATTGAAGGCCGTCCTAATCAAGTGTATGCTTCAGGTATGCTACCTTACCAGCACTATGACGAAATAGCAAAATATTTTGCAGGTGGAAAGATTAGAGAAAAACCATCAAACATGGCATCTAAAAATCTGCATCTATATGACGTAAGAATTGCACAATACCTGGTAGACAAGTATGCACTTTGGCTAGATCTGCGTAGTACGGATGATGACTATCTACATGGATCAGGTCGTACTGTTGAAAATGGTAGTGATGGAATTACAATCCAGATACAAAAAAAGGTTGAAACAGCTGGAGCAGTAAATATATATTTGTATCTAATTTTTGATGCCCAACTAAATATTTCAGAAAGCAGACTAAGTGGACACATATATTAATTATATTGTATATTAAAATGAACTTGATGACATTAGACCCACACTGTGGTTTATTTTGTGGTGCTACAGGGTGTGGAAAAACTGAATTTGTTCTTAATCTCTTACAAACAAGATACCTTCATCATTTTGAAAACATTGTGATATTTTGTCCAACGATCAAACATAACAAAGCTTATCTCAACCGTTTTTTTATTTGGACTGATCATAACATTTACTTAATTGATCCTGAGAAAAAACTGAATTACTACCTACAGTATTTTTACAAACATTTTGAAGGACAGTTAACTTTATTTATTGTCGATGATTGCTCAGCAGAAAAGGATATTGTCAAAAAGAGAAACACATTAGCAGAACTTGCTTTCAGTGGCAGACACGCAAACATTAGTGTTTGGATTATCACTCAAAAATATAATGCTGTTTTGAAAGATTTTCGTGAACAGTTAAAGTTTATCTGTTTGTTTTACTGTAAGGATCGTGACAGCTTCGAAGACTGTCTCAGAGAAAATGATGTCATTCCCAATAAACACGAACGAGACTGTGTAAAAAATAAACTGAAATCGACTAAGCACCTAAAGCTTATTTTAAAGACAGATCAGCCCACCGGGTATGGGTTAGTGAATTAATTTATCTTTTGGGTTTGTCTTTAAAAATGACAGACAGACAAAATTGGCCTATTGGTGAAATAATAGATATTACACACTATTTTAAAAATATTAAATATGTAAGCCAGCTTCATAATAGAGTCACCCGGTAATTTATTTATTATGCCAACAACAGTGTATATGACTGGTAATATAACTTTATGTGTCGATAATCCATTTATTAAAAAAATAACTGTTGATATTAATACACAATCATTTAATGTTAATAATTATTACAGTAATTGGTTTGGTAAAGTGTGTAGTAATTTAGCAAAAGAGCTATATAAAATAAATTTGTATTTTAACGCTGTTGAATTTAATAAAATGGTATTACACATACAAAATCAATAATGGTAAACACATGTGTAAATAAATTTGTTTATTATAGGAGTTACAGTCAATAAAGTACCATTTTCATTATGTAATTTTCTATTTATTTTTTTGTCGGACAAATAAAAATGTCGGACAATTCTCAAAGATTAAGAAACGTGTTTTACACAATTAACTTACCTATATCTAATTATTTTAATGTATATGAATCGATACAAAGATCTTTTACCGTAATACAAGAAAATCTTCTTTCTGGTAGTATAAAGATTCAGATTGTTGCAAAAATAGAATTTAGAAGGGAATCTGGACAAGTTATTATTTCATATATTTCAACGAGACAACACACAGTTAATTCGAGAAGAGGATTTGAAAAAGTGTTTAGAGAAAAACTGTTGCCTGACTTTCTTGAAGCAATTGAAAGGGCAAAAACAAGTGGATCTGGTTGGCATGAAGGTCGTGTACATGAACTTCAACTAAAGCAGTCAAGATATCATCCTATTTTAGGTAAATCATGGATACCACTACCAACAGAGGTTGCAAACAAAAAGGCTGTAGTAAATATTCAAAACAATGATAATTTATGTTTTATGTGGTGTGTGCTTTCTAAACTTCATTTTGTAAAATCAAAACCTGATCGTGTATCTAACTACACCAAATTTGTAAATGAACTCAACTTCAGTGGCATTGAGTTCCCTGTTAAAATAGAGGACATAGACTTGTTTGAAAAACTAAATCCTGGTATATCTGTAAATGTGTTTGTGTGGGATAATGAGTCTGAGAACAAGTTACAACCAATTAGAGTATCACCAATTGCCCCAACCTATGGTCAGTCAGAAGATAAACATGTTGATATGTTACTAATAAGCTCAGGTGATACCTTTCACTACACAACTATTAGAAGTATGTCACGACTAATTCATAATCATATATCAAAACATAATGGCAAACAGGAAGTTTGTAAAAAATGTTTACAAAGGTTTTCTTCTATTGCAGTAGCAAATAAACATTTTTTAAATTGTAGGTCTGCTGATGACGTACAAACAGTACTTAAGTACCCAGAGCCTGGTACTAAAGTACATTTTTGGAACTATAAAAATCAGCAAAAGCTTCCGTTTGTAGTGTATGCTGATTTCGAATCACTGGTTGTTCCGTATGATGGCCCTGTTCCAGATTCATTACCAAAGACAATAAAGTTGAGTGATCAAGTAGTGTGTTCTTTCGGGTATATTTTTGTTATGTCAGACGGTCAGCATTCAGAACCTGTTATTTACAGGGGAAAAAATGCATCAGCTATGTTTTTGACAGAAATGAGACAACTGTATAAAAAGGTATTTGAGTATTTGAAAAATTGTCAAAAGCCTTTGGTTATGACAGAAGAAGATAAACATAATTTTGATACAGCTGAGACGTGTTGGATTTGTGAACAACCTCTGGGATGTGATAAAGTTCGTGACCATGATCACATAACTGGGCGTTACAGAGGAGCTGCACATAACAATTGTAACTTATTATTAAAAACAGATCCTAAGACATACAAACTGCCTATCTTTTTCCACAATCTCAAAGGATATGATTCACATATTATCATGCAGGCCGTGGATGAGTCTTACAAAAACATTAATTGTATTGCACAGACAACTGAAAAATACTTGACCTTTAGTTTAGATAAATTAGCATTTTATGACTCTATGCAACATTTATCTTTAGGGCTTGCCAGTCTCGCAGAAGGACTTACTGAGTTTCCAATAACAAGTAAATATTTTGAGCCAGACTTAATTAAAAAAGGTGTTTATCCATATGAGTACATTAGTGACTGGGTAGTTTTTGAAGAAAGGAGTCTTCCACCAAAAGAAAATTTTTATTCTACACTAATTGGTAAAGGTATTTCTGACTCTGAATACCAACACGCACTTAATGCATGGGAAAAACTAGGGTGCGAAACTATTGGTGACTACCATGACCAATACTTAAAGGCTGATGTCTGTTTGCTAGCAGACGTATTTGAAAGTTATCGTGAAAAGGGTTTGTTATATTACAATCTTGACCCTGCCTGTTACATAACTAGTCCTGGCATGACATGGGATGCATTTTTAAAATCTAGTAAGATAACTATAGACTTGTTATATGATCCTATAATGGGTGAAATGGTAGAACGTGGATTGAGGGGAGGCATTAGTCTAGCAGCAAACAATTATGGCAAGGCCAACAACAAATATCTTGATGACTTTGACCCCTCAAAGCTAAGGTCATTTATTACATACTTGGATGCTAATAATTTGTATGGATTTGCAATGTGTGAAATGTTGCCATTAAAAAACTTTTGTTTGTATGATTTGTCACAGTATGGCATAAAAAAATTAACAAAATATATTATGGCTCGAGGTCAAAATGATGAAAAGGGTTGGATCTTTGAAGTAGACCTGGAGTATCCACACCACCTACATGATTACCATAATGATTATCCATTAGCAGTTGAAAAAATGAGTTTGACGGGGAAAAAAGAAGACACTAAACTTGTACCCAATCTGAATGACAAATTTAATTACGTTTGCCACTATCGATTGTTACAGTTTTACATCAGACATGGGTTAGTACTAAAGAAAGTTCACAGAGGTATTCAATTTGACCAAAGTGCTTTCATGAAAGATTATATAATGAAAAATACAACATTGCGTGCAAGAGAAGGTAACACTGCATTTGACAAAGACTTCTTTAAGCTTATGAATAATGCCTGTTTTGGTAAGACTATGGAAAATCCTCATCACCGCAAAGATGTTAGACTGGTTACAACTGAATCGGGTGCAATTAAACTTACAGGCAAGCCACAGTACACGGGGTATAAAGAATTTCATCCATCATTGTATGCAGTGTCACTCAAAAAAAAGATTGTTAAACTGGACAAGCCAGTATTCATTGGTATGGCAATACTTGAGTTATCAAAACTGTTAATGCTTGAATTCTACTATGATTACTTTAAACCAAAGTATCCTGAGTGTCGTCTGCTATACACTGACACTGACTCTATGATCATAGACGTACCTACTGAAGACTTTTATGAAGACATGAAAACAGAGTTACACATGTATGACATGTCTGACTATCCTAAAGATCATCCACTGTACAGCACACAAAACAAGAAAGTACCTGGTAAGTTTAAGGATGAACTAAATGGTGTACCAATAGTTGAGTACGTTGGTTTGAGATCCAAAATGTATTCTATACTTCATCAAAAGGGAAGTCAGTCGAAAGCCAAAGGAATTAAAAAAACAGCAATAAAAAATAAAGACATTCGTCATGAACATTATAAGCAAGTATTAGATGGTGCATTGATGCCTGATTATCCAAACAAGACACTGAGATCAAACAATCATAATATTGAAATGATTCAAACATATAAAAAGTCTCTAGCAGTTGGGGATACAAAAAGAGTGTTTCACACTAAGGAAAAGGCTTATGCACCTGGGCATTACAGACTCAAGTTATCTGAAAAAATAGCTGATGAACTGGTTGATGAACTAATTGGTGAATTGAAATTGTTAAAAATGAGTAACAGTGTCTGTGGGAATAATCTGTAATTCTTCTCTAACAAATGCCCTCTTTGGTGCAGGATCATACAGATAATAAATCGTTGCATTAGCTGAAGGAACTATTTTTTTTATATTATGAACAGATGTAGACCAAATTGGATCAGTTGCCCTACGTCTAACGTCATTCTCAGCTTCACCAGGTTGATACAAATATCTCACCTGTTTTGTAAACAAGCTAGTGTCTGGAGGTGTTATTGCTGTTTTTATTTCTGACGGTATCGTTTTCAATTTAATAGCATCAACAGGTTTAGGGTGACCATCATTATTCATTGCTTTTATCACGGACGGTAATCTTTTAACCCACTCAGTGTTACGTGTGTCATGCATGAGTTCCTTAGAATACTGATAGCTGAAAAGTCTCTCTGATAATTGTTTGTTAAAGTTTTCAACAATTGCCTGTGATCTATGCAAGCCTGGTATGCCTCGCCGCACTAGCACTCCATGCTTTGCAAATAACTGATTAACAGCACCTTTAAATTCACTTCCATCATCAACCTGCACAAGCCTAGGGTATTTTAAAGGACCTCGACTATATATCTTTGATAATGCAGT